>CM041778.1:281714476-282314476 GCA_023374045.1 Limonium bicolor
GTTTGTTTTGATTTGGTTAAGTGAGCTAGGATTGGCAATGGAAATGAGAATGGAAATGGATGTTTGGTGCTGTGCTGTAGCATCACCGTGAGAACAAAAAGAAGAGAGGTAGAAGACGTTGGAAGTGAAGGGAAATGAGAGGAATGAGAGAATGAAGATAAAACTTGCTTTTGGAGATATTTAAGCTAAAAGCAAATAGTACTTTTGCTTTGTCATTACTTAACTTATTTTTTTTTGTTCAAATGTGGTGAGTCACACATGAAAACTGGCCCCTTATATCACCTAGGGGTATAATAGTCTTTGTTGACCAATTAAATTACTTATAACCACATATGTTACAAACTAGCTTATAAAAAATCACTATTCACAAAAACAAGGCACATAGAAGTGAAATTTTTGATTTCCCATTGATATAGACTTCCAAATGTGATACTATATAGTACACATGTTAATTAAAGAGTAATGATGGACATTCAGCCATTCAAAACTCATTTACAAGACAATTTTTCAAAAACGTGCTTTAAGACTCCTTAAAGCACTTTTTGTGTTTTAACTTGTTTTCAAGCTTGGTTTTCTTTGGTAATTGATTTAATATGTTCATTAACATATTTATAAGGTATAGGTATGACCATTAGGTCTTATACAAATTTATCCCAAGCTTAGAGCACATTTTGCTCTTATTGACTTTAAGGTATTTATTTATGTTTTGTTTGGTTTCATTGTCTACCAAGGTTTCCTAAGGACTTAATTAGCCTTATAAAGTCATAATTAAATATTATCAAGTCATGGTAGGCTCTTTGGGTCCTAACCAAGTTCACTCCAAGCTTAGAGCATGTTTTTGCTCACACCGTGTCTTAGTGTTTTATTGTGTTTTAGCTATGGTTTAAACTATGCACTGATGTTCCTAAGGCACTTTTTAGCCTTTAGATAACATATTTAAACATTTAAACAACATACCAAGGTTTGGGGTATTTCAATCTACCCCCCTTATAAGAACTTCATCCTCGAAGTTCACATTTCCACGCATCATTGGATTAAAACACGGGAATTACTTTCGAAATTAACTTCCATTACTAACCACCCTTTACATTCAACCTCGGACTTACCGGTCCGGACAACATATCCACATTATACATCACCATATCGTAACATACTTACACGATTACCTTGGACTCACGGTCCGGGTACCTTAATAACATTACACTTACATAACAACCCTCAGACTCTCAGGTCTGGGTAGCAATACAACAGTTAGACTCATAGGTCTGAATAACATAACACTTTCGAAACAACCACATTAGGACTCAAGATCTAAATTAATATTTATTACTCATACCACACAACATGTCTTAGCATGTATAACAAACAGAAATACCTTTCCATCTCTCCATGGGCTCGAGTCCCATGTTGAGTACATATACACTGTGATCCCGCAGAACCCGGTCGCGATGAACACCTTCTGGTTCCCGTTCCTTTGGGAGGTCAAAATAATCACATACATTTTTAACATATATACTTCTCATGTCACCGGTCCGAAGACAAAGGCTCTTACGTCCTCAGCTCGTGAGCAAGTACTACAAAAATATTCTTTACTAGGTTAAGTATAAGAGAATCCTTTATTCAAAATATGAATCGGCTGTTTTGGAAATACCATTTGAAAATCCTTTTTGGAAACGCAACACAACTCCAAGTCCAATTTATGCTCTTTGTATCTTCCTTAACATGGTTATTTGTGACCACTTACAGGGAGCTTCTAGAGTTATCCAACCCTGATGTGATTAGCATCAGTGTTGAACTATCCTTCCACCCCAATTTGTGTTCGGCTTCCCTTGATCTCATGATAATCAAGTTTCACCTCTCACTTCATTTTCAACCAACAACTAATTCAAGCATATCCCATTTTCCATCTTTAAATCCTTCTAGTCATAAACATTACATCTCCATGGGATAGAACTCCGTCTATCAATCATCACCCAAATCCAACTTAATTCAAGTTACCTAGGGAATTTAATTCTCACTAGGTTCTATGTCGGTCTCATACCCCTTCATAAATCACAACACTATATATATATACATATATATTTTTTTTTCAAAATACAATACATGGTTTACATTTATGCACCGTCGGGGTTTTAGTTCCCCGGGAGTTTCTTTACGCCCTTCCACTTGTACTCTCACACACCACTGTTAACAAAATAACACACTTCCCACAATGGTATTCGCATCTTCTGTGCGCAATTACCACAATTTAACCATAAATGAGTGCGTATGTTTGTATAACACACGCGCCAACCATCATAACAAATTATTTGTGCTATGCACAACACAAATCACGTATACTTATACGGTAATACACACTAAGCGGCTTTATGCTCTACCCCCCTTAAAAGGGATTACGCCCACGTAATCAGTCACTGAACATTGGCTTAAAATGTTCTGCCGTCGTGAAGTATTTTAACTTCCACGCGGTCTGGTACACAATGCGTTTTGGTTAGAGGATTTTAACCATATTGGTGGTTTAATCCCTAAACCAAAAATTCTTATTAGAGTTTATCTAACTCATAACCGGTTTCGGTCCTGGCCTGTGAGGCTTCTAGGCATTGATGACTAGCCATCCATTCATATTCACAATGTATATTCGGCATTTGATGCATGGGCTCACTGGCCTCTGCTGCGCCATTCTGATAATTATAGGGCTAGTTTGCCCCATTCGTTACTGTTACTGTATTGTACATCTCCAATGTATTACCCTTATCTTGGGAAGAATGGTTTCTCAACCGACGCATGGTATCTCTTACCCTGAGCGAATTCGGTGAGTTTCACAATTTTCCATCCACTTCTCCAATAGCTTACAGCGTAAACTACTATGTAATTCACAATGATTGACTTGCTTCTACCGACTTACTGTCGGTTGAGATTGAGCTACTAATGTGTAGTGCTCTCTCAGTTATTTCCCACACCTGGGGTATATTTCATACCAACATTTGGTATTTAGTGTTACTGTAGTCTCTTACTGTTAATCATGTCTCCACCTTTGGTTTTGTACATGTATTCTTTCATTCTTGCGGCCTTGCATTGCCTATGCATCGGCCATTATAACATTATTCCTCCACAATTACCATGCTTCTGATTCCTAGCTATCCCACTTGATCATTACTGCGCAATTGCAATACCAAAACACTCAGTCATACAGAGTGCAGAGGCGTAAACTCATGACAGTAAATCTCTCATGCGATTGCGATAGGAATTTACACTGTGTTTTACTGAAATTCTTATCACATAATACTTGTCACCGGCTTACTGCTCGGTTCGTTTGCTATCACTTACTGTTGTGCCTCCACTGGGTTTAACTCATAACTCTGCTCACTCACCATTTTATCATCTAACAATACTCACACAACGGTCGCTTATTGCGCACCGTATCCTTACTCATTATACAACATCAACTTATACTGCATCCGCTATTATATTAGCTTCCGCTATTACGCTGTTTATCTGGCCACTTATTTGGCTGATTTTTGAATATACTACTATTTTTCTTGAGCCTTTATGCTTCTTGAGCGTTGTTCGCTACACATTTAGCTTCACACACCTATGGTGATTGCTATCAGACTTATTACTCTTCCTGTGTACACAACTGGTACAAGCACTTCTTTTCGTATTATTTTATTCAAATCATCCTGGGGTAATAACAACGTGGTCCATCCTCCACATATTTCTTGAACTTGGTCCACACAACTACCGCTCTCGCGGTTTCACAATATCGAGAGGTATCCCCACTCTTAAAGCAGTGGTTCGTTCTCCGCTCTATTTCCTTGTGTAACATATACTTCTGCAACCGATCACGTTACATAACACAAGTTGTTGTGGCTTATAAGCCTTACCGTCACGATTCCTTCCAAGTTGTCTCTTTGGCAACTTAGGGTCTTACTGTTGAGTAGGTTATCTTCAGCGTTTGATCCGAGTATTTGTTTCAACTCTTGCGTTTCAATTATATTGCTTCATCCAACAATGTTTAATCAAAATACCCCTCAAGGACTGCTCCTGGGTGTTATTAAAATATGCCATTACATTTGGCTTGCACTTATGGGTACTTTCAGTAAACTACGCCTTCTCCAATGTCTTAATATAACAGTCGGTGCACTTCGCACCTCCTGAATCTTAAATATTTCCTTGGACACATTCACTGATTCCTTCAGTCTCTTTAATTTAGCTGGGTTCCTTTACTTCAACCATTCATGGTAATCCTTAGCTCTTGTTTGACTTACACTGCTGACCGTAGAACGGAGTCGACTACTTCCCGTGTTCTGGACTCTACTCGTATACATATATGGGGTACCCTACTGATACATTACTACTTACCCAACCAACCCATAAGTAGGTCTGTCAGGCCCACAAGCTCCTATCGGAGTGCGGTCGTCCCACAATTCAGTTGGTACACTCGTAGTGTCCGTCACACGCCTAGGTGAAGTATTCTGTTGTCAACTCCCTTATATTGTCCCGTGACAATATTCATTCCTTGCTTCCCGAACTTAATCGAGGGAAAGTTTATCCACTGTTGTATCTTTATCAACTGCCCTTGGTTTTACTGGTTTGGTTTAAAAGACGGTTGGAAAGAAGTGTTGGTTTGAAAGAAAATTTTGGTTTTGTAAGAAAGAGTTTAGATAAATCTGGGTTTGAAAGAAAAGTTTCATGGTTTCGCAACATCTTCTTACCTTAGTCAAGTCTAGCTTCTTGCTGACTGGTGTACTTACAATTACAGAGGTTAGGCTAGCAGGCCCTTCCACTGTTATGACGATCACATTTAACTTTATTGTACTTTTCCAAGTACTTCGTAGTGGTTGTAAATTTCCCGAATAGCCCTGTTATAGCAGCACTTGCTATGGCAAGTGCGCCATGCTAACTGGCTATCGGTTCAACACATACCGGTTGTGGTATTGTTTTTACCCGCACTGTCATCAGTGGCCTTGTTGGCCCTTATTTGTTCTTACCGTCTTGACAATAAATCTTCTAAGTACTTCTCGCCGTCTCCACATGATAATCATCAACTAGGGTGTTTCCCACTCTGGGAGACCTCTTTTCTTAGTATTGTATTCTCTTTGTAGTTCGTTCCACGTATTTGGGCACTACGTTGTAGTTCCCTTGTCGGTTGGTATACCGTTGGTGTATCACTTAACATCTGTGGTTCCGTAGACACTTCTCTCGGTCTTCAGTAATCCAATTCTTGCCTGTTGCACGGTTAGTGCGTTGCAAGCTGGTTGTTCTCGACTGCTTGGCATGTCGACCCAGGTTGCCGGAAATTCTATTTTCCCCTTCACAAGATTCTTCATTCTTCGCTATGATATGCGGTTAACATTATTCAGGTGGAACCCGTCTCGGGATTCCCAGTTTTCGGGATCTACCGTATGACAGGTTCTCCGTGCTCATAGTAGTACTAAACATAGCCAGATCGGGTTTTCCCAAGTGAGAGAGGACTTTCATCTCTCTGGCGTTGTTTCCCAAGTTATAAAACAGGGATTGTGGAGGGTGGGATGGATATTGTAGGTTTCCAGTACACACTGGTAATACCTAACTAGCGTATCTCTCACGCTATCACTCAACCCTTAACCCAAAGTACTAAAATCCTAACTCAGTACTTCCTAAGCTCGGTAATTCAGTCATCAGAGGATACAGTCATCAGAGCGACCACTTCGACTCTGATACCACACCAACACCAACCACCGTACATAACATCATAACTCATGCAGCGGAAAATTCAACTCATCACATTACTTATTTCAATGGTGTTACACGCCGTTAACCACCCACGTGGCTAACAAGGCTAATACATGTACTTTGTATCGGTCTGATGGACTAGATTCCTGAGCAACTACACGTTACATTTGCTTCCCTTAACAACAACCCATATACTTTATACATTCCAACCGTACCGAGTATTTACAAACTAATGACGATAACAATTTCGGTCTTACTACGCCTACAATGCTTACGCCATTTAAATGGCTACCCATGTATAAACATCTACCCCGTCCTACTCTCGAACGGCTTCCAGCTCCTTGTACCTGAAATAGAAAAGGAGAGAAAGGGTGGCCCCCAAGGGGCTAAGCACCTTTGCTGGTATGGTAATCCCGCAGCCCACATGCTACCGGGCCACGCACAACTAATTGTCGTCTTAGCATGCGATTGATTATATTTAAATCATGCATGCACTGTAAACACACAAAAAAAACGTTTCGCCTCAATGGGCTCAACAAACGGATAATACATCCTTACTTGATGAGTCACTCATGGTATTCATTATCCCTAGAGTGTTCCTCCTCTAATGGAGCTACTTCCTTAATAGACGACACCTACCCTTAAATCGGGTTATCCTTAAACGCCTCTTATCACAAACGGGATTCATTTCCATGGTCCACACACTCCATATCTTACAACATATCACATTCCCCACATAACGAAACATAGCAACACTTCTCTCGTTTCGACGTACACATGATAACATCGCATTCATTTTGAACATCTAACGTATACACATCATAGCATAGCAAGGGAAATTGCCTAGCACAATAGCAACACAAAACACCATAAGATCGGTTCACACAAGGAACCTTCCACCATAGTTAGTATGCATAGTGAGCCTAGAGATTATTGCCAATCTCATGCTAAGCTCGTTACCAACCTCGTTACCGTCCAGTTATATCGAACAGTTAACTTATACCCAAGGTGTGTCGGATATAGTAATCCCAAGCACACCGAAATAACATTTGTATGCCCCTGTGGCCCGACGTGAGTCAGTAAACTAGCTTTGGATAAGCTAAGGGAAGGTTGAGACCAAATTGGAATACAACCTATACATACACAAGAGAGCCGAACCGGATATGACATCGACTCCCGTCCTCACACGCGTGGCCGGAACATGACCGGACTCCTCACCCCCCCCATTAGTACATATATACTTATAAGTAAGTAGTTAGAGATCCATTATGGAGCCCACCACATCCACACACCATACAGTATCATAACCGAGTTAAGCACACAAGGGAGGTTCACACACTTGCATACAACAACAATATCCAACTAACTCACACATAGCCGTGGTTAGAACGTTCCCTAGGTTGGGTCGTTAACTCCGAATACCGATCTCTCATGTGCTCCTAGTTCTAGTTAGCTAAGGTTTAACACTTATTTGAGGTTAAATGGTATCGGAGGCCAAATTCGCCACATAAATGAATTACTATAAACTCATTACATGTTTTAATCTTACAAGGTGGCAAACACTCAGAAAAACACATTGGCATACAAGCCGGTGTAACCCGGTAGGACACAGGTTGCAAGAAAACCATACCTGTCACCGGAGTCCATTTTTACCATGTCCACTTACATTCCTCGAACAATTCTCGAACAACTGGCACATTAAAGTTACCTTCATTAACATTGGGGTAATATGTTTGTGTAACGTCGAATGACCATAGTTAACCCGTTTACTAGTTAAATATCTTTACATTTTTAACATGTTTCACTCTTTCATTTTACTTCAACTTTTCACCCACCAAATTGTGACTATTACTCACCTAACACGTCCTACACAATCTTATAACATCATTATCCATCAATCCCCATCATTAGACATCTTTTAATAACCTAAAACCATGTGTTTTATAGTGGTCCGGGACTTGGTCCTCTTCTTAAGTCCCGGACCATATGTTAACTCAAGTCTCGGCCTTTTAAAATGGGGTGGTCCGGGACCTTATACAAGGCCTAAGTCCCGGACCACATCCTTATGTGACTCTCGGCCTATTTTACACCCCGGTTCGGGACTTGAACCATGACCTAGGTCCCGGACCAAAGCTACAGACTTGGTAAAATTGCATTTTTCAAACCTTGTTGCATTATTTCTCCACCTCCATTAATTGTATAAACTTACCTAATGTTCCTAGGTATATTCTAATGTCCAAATATCATCTTTATAACCATAAACAACATTTTGGTCCGACCGACCTTACCGACCGACCTTGCACAAGGTCGGTCCATTCCAGAACACTTTACCGTCAAATTTTCTACTCCGACCGACCTTGTAAGTTCGGTCGCATGTTCGGTCGATTCCAGTAACTTAATCCGTACAGAAAATACAAGCCCGACCGACCTTGCAAGTCCGGTCCCCAAGGTCGGTCCATTCCAGAAACTAATTCTCGCAGGGTAAACTGGGCTCGACCGAACTTGCAAGTTCGGTCGCAAGTTCGGTCTGCCCCAGACCCTTGTTTTCCTTTTTACATTCATCTCCAAACTTCACCCCATATAACCTAGTACACCCTAACCTCATTGGGGCACTTCAAACACACCTTAAGACATGTACTAAACTCTTTAAATCACACACCAAAACCATTTTATCATTCACAAATTTCTTACAAAATTCTTAGCACTTGGAATGTTTCCTCCGTAAGACTTCTAAGTGGTATTTCACCAATGATGACCACTACTCCAAGGTGTTTCCTCTACACCTTAACATCATCTCTCAAACTTCTTTTCTTACTAACTAAATCTCCTTTTTCACATCTTACCTAACCCCACCAACTTACTTAAAACACCTAGAACTTCTTACACATTTTCCAAATTTGGCCATAGCTTCTCTTGTATATACTCACATCCAAACACTTAGGTTTTTACCTTATTCATTCAAGAACACCTAAAACCATCAAGAATACCATCACACACCAAACCTCACCAAATTTACACTACATCACAATATAGTGCACAATTTAAATTCGCTTGGCACTTAGGCCCTTAAATTGCATAAACCATAAACTGAATTTCCAACAATTAATGCCTTTGACCTGCAATTACATACACCAAGACATATGTTCTTTTACTAGTCTCCTTGAGAACACTTTACTAAGTCATTCCCACTTTTAGGTCAGTTTAAACAAGCATTATAAGCTCATTTCTCCTAAGGCATTAAACCACAATAGGTTAGTATTTACCTCCTTTCCACCCAAACTTCTTCTTGTTTCCTTAAAAAAAAACCGGTAAGGTATTTGATTCCTTGTCAACTACTAAACATATACCAACATTGAATTGAGTATATAAGCTTTATGCTTCATCTCATTGTAAACCCTAGGTTTACATTGTTCCAAAAACATTAACGTAGTTGTTTTACCTGATCTTTGAAGAGAGTTTGAATATCTATGAGAGAGGACTCCACTAGTCCTTGAAAGATTCAAATGGAGCTAGAAAAAAGCAACACAAGGAGCACCATTAATGGTGATTTTCGGACATCACCACCAACATGAAGGAAATGTCATTTTTCTTTGAGTTTCCTTACCTTGGAGCAAAGGAGAACAATAAATGTGAAAAGGTGAGCTCAAGCTCCTCCCATGGAGATTCCTCTTGGCACCGAAATGGAGCTCTTGGAATTTTGAAAGGATAGAATTGAAGAGCTTGTTGAGACAGAGAATGGTGGTGTTGTTGTTTTTATTTGGTTAAGTGAGCTAGGAAATATTGGCAATGGAAGATGGCATTGGGTGCTGTTGCTGTAGCATCACCGTGAGAACAGAAAGAAGAGAGGTATAGACGTTGGAAGTGAAGGGAAATGAGAGAATGAAGATAAAACTTGCTTTGGAGATATTTAAGCTAAAGCAAATAGTACTTTTGCTTTGTCATTACTTAACTTTTTTTTTTGTTCAAATGTGGTGAGTCACACATGAAAACCGGCCCCTTATATCACCTAGGGGTATAATAGTCTTTGTTGACCAATTAAATTACTTATAACCACATATGTTACAAACTAGCTTATAAAAAATCACTATTCACAAAAACAAGGCACATAGAAGTGAAATTTTTGATTTCCCATTGATTATACTTCCAAATGTGATACTATATAGTACACATGTTAATTAAAGAGTAATGATGGACATTCAGCCATTCAAAACTCATTTACAAGACAATTTTTCAAAAACGTGCTTTAAGACTCCTTAAAGCACTTTTTGTGTTTTTACTTGTTTTCAAGCTTGTTTTTTCTTTGGTAATTGATTTAATATGTTCATTAACATATTTATAAGGTATAGGTATGACCATTAGGTCTTATACAAATTTATCCCAAGCTTAGAGCACATTTTGCTCTTATTGACTTTAAGGTATTTATTTATGTTTTGTTTGGTTTCATTGTCTACCAAGGTTTCCTAAGGACTTAATTAGCCTTATAAAGTCATAATTAAATATTATCAAGTCTTGGTAGGCTCTTTGGGTCCTAACCAAGTTCACTCCAAGCATAGAGCATGTTTTTGCTCACACGTCCGTGTCTTAGTGTTTTATTGTGTTTTAGCTATGGTTTAAACTATGCACTGATGTTCCTAAGGCACTTTTTAGCCTTTAGATAACATATTTAAACATTTAAACAACATACCAAGGTTTGGGGTATTTCAATCTACCCCCTTATAAGAACTTCATCCTCGAAGTTCACATTTCCACGCATCATTGGATTAAAATACGGGAATTACTTTCGAAATTAACTTCCATTACTAACCACCCTTTACATCCAACCTCGGACTTACCGGTCCGGGCAACATATCCACATTATACATCACCATATCGTAACATACTTACACAATTACCTTGGACTCACGGTCCGGGTACCTTAATAACATTACACTTAGATAACAACCCTCAGACTCTCAGGTCTGGGTAGCAATACAACAGTTAGACTCATAGGTCTGAATAACATAACACTTTCGAAACTACCACATTAGGACTCAAGGTCTAAATTAATATTTATTACTCATACAACACAACATGTCTTAGCATGTATAACAAACAGAAATACCTTTTCCATCTCTCCATGGGCTCGAGTCCCATGTTGAGTACATATACACTGTGATCCTGCAGAACCCGGTCGCGATGAACACCTTCTGGTCCCCGTTCCTTTGGGAGGTCAAAATAATCACATACATTTTTAACATATATACTTCTCATGTCACCGGTCCGAAGACAAAGGCTCATACGTCCTCAGCTCGTGAGCAAGTACTACAAAATATTCTTTACTTGGTTAAGTATAAGAGAATCCTTTATTCAAAATATGAATCGGCTGTTTTGGAAATACCATTTGAAAATCCTTTTTGGAAACGCAACACAACTCCAAGTCCAATTTATGCTCTTGTATCTTCCTTAACATGGTTATTTGTGACCACTTACAGGGAGCTTCTAGAGTTATCCACCCTGATGTGATCAGCATCAGTGTTGAACTATCCTTCCACCCCAATTTGTGTTCGGCTTCCCTTGATCTCATGATAATCAAGTTTCACCTCTCACTTCATTTTCAACCAACAACTAATTCAAGCATATCCCATTTTCCATCTTTAAATCCTTCTAGTCATAAACATTACATCTCCAAGGGATAGAACTCCGTCTATCAATCATCACCCAATCCAACTTAATTCAAGTTACCTAGGGAATTTAATTCTCACTAGGTTCTATGTCGGTCTCATACCCCTTCATAAATCACAACACTGTATATATATACATATATATTTTTTTTTTCAAAATACAATACATGGTTTACATTTATGCACCGTCGGGTTTTAGTTCCCCGGGAGTTTCTTTACTCCTTTCCACTTGTACTCTCACACACCACTGTTAACAAAATAAACACACTTCCCACAATGGTATTCGCATCTTCTGTGCGCAATTACCACAATTTAACCATAAATGAGTGCGTATGTTTGTATACCACACGCCAACCATCATAACAAATATTTGTGCTATGCACAACACAAATCACGTATACTTATACGGTAATACACACTAAGCGGCTTTATGCTCTACCCCCCTTAAAAGGGATTACGCCCACGTAATCAGTCACTGAACATTGGCTTAAAATGTTCTGCCGTCGTGAAGTATTTTAACTTCCACGCGGTCTGGTACACAATGCGTTTTGGTTAGAGGATTTTAACCATATTGGTGGTTTAATCCCTAAACCAAAAATTCTTATTAGAGTTTATCTAACTCATAACCGGTTTTGGTCCTGGCCTGTGAGGCTTCTAGGCATTGATGACTAGCCATCCATCATATTCACAATGTATATTCGGCATTTGATGCATGGGCTCATGGCCTCTGTTGCGCCATTCTGATAATTATATGGCTAGTTTGCCCCATTCGTTACTGTTACTGTATTGTACATCTCCAATGTATTACCCTTATCTTGGGAAGAATGGTTTCTCAACCGACGCATGGTATCTCTCTTACCCTGAGCGAATTCGGTGAGTTTCACAATTTTCCATCCACTTCTCCAAGCTTACAGCGTAAACTACTATGTAATTCACAATGATTGACTTGCTTCTACCGACTTACTGTCGGTTGAGATTGAGCTACTACCTAATGTGTAGTGCTCTCTCAGTTATTTCCCACACCTGGGGTATATTCATACCAACATTTGGTATTTAGTGTTACTGTAGTCTCTTACTGTTAATCATGTCTCCACCTTTGGTTTTGTACATGTATTCTTTCATTCTTGCGGCCTTGCATGCCTATGCATCGGCCATTATAACATTATTCCTCCACAATTACCATGCTTCTGATTCCTAGCTATCCCACTTGATCATTACTGCGCAATTGCAATACCAAAACACTCAGTCATACAGAGTGCAGAGGCGTAAACTCTTGACAGTAAATCTCTCATGCAATTGCGATAGGAATTTACACTGTGTTTTACTGAAATTCTTATCACATAATACTTGTCACCGGCTTACTGCTCGGTTCGTTTGCTATCACTTACTGTTGTGCCTCCACTGGGTTTAACTCATAACTCTGCTCACTCACCATTTTATCATCTAACAATACTCACACAACGGTCGCTTATTGCGCACCGTATCTTTACTCATTATACAGCATCAACTTATACTACATCCGCTATTATATTAGCTTCCGCTATTACGCTGGGTTTATCTGGCCACTTATTTGGCTGATTTTTGAATATACTACTATTTTTCTTGAGCCTTTATGTTTCTTGAGCGTTGTTCGCTACACATTTAGCTTCACACACCTATGGTGATTGCTATCAGACTTATTACTCTTCCTGTGTACACAACTGGTACAAGCACTTCTTTTCGTATTATTTTATGCAAATCATCCTGGGGTAATAACAACGTGGTCCATCCTCCACATATTTCTTGAACTTGGTCCACACAACTACTGCTCTCGCGGTTTCACAATATCGAGAGGTATCCCCACTCTTAAAGCAGTGGTTCGTTCTCCGCTCTATTTCCTTGTGTAACATATACTTCTGCAACCGATCACATTACATAACACAAGTTGTTGTGGCTTATAAGCCTTACCGTCACGATTCCTTCCAAGTTGTCTCTTTGGCAACTTAGGGTCTTACTGTTGAGTAGGTTATCTTCAGCGTTTGATCCGAGTATTTGTTTCAACTCTTGCGTTTCAATTATATTGCTTCATCCAACAATGTTTAATCAAAATACCCCTCAAGGACTGCTCCTGGGTGTTATTAAATATGCCATTACATTTGGCTTGCACTTATGGGTACTTTCAGTAAACTACGCCTTCTCCAATGTCTTATATAACAGTCGGTGCACTTCGCACCTCCTGAATCTTAAATATTTCCTTGGACACATTCATTGATTCCTTCCTTCAGTCTTTTTAATTTGCTGGGTTCCTTTACTTCGACCATTCATGGTAATCCTTAGCTCTTGTTTGACTTACACTGCTGACCGTAGAACGGAGTCGACTACTTCCCGTGTTTTGGACTCTACTCGTATACATATATGGGGTACCCTACTGATACATTACTACTTACCAACCAACCCATAAGTAGGTCTGTCAGGCCCACAAGCTCCTATCGGAGTGCGGTCGTCCCACAATTCAGTTGGTACACTCGTAGTGTCCGTCACACGCCTAGGTGAAGTATTCTGTTGTCAACTCCCTTATATTGTCCCGTGACAATATTCATTCCTTGCTTCCCGAACTTAATCGAGGGAAAGTTTATCCACTGTTGTATCTTTATCAACTGCCCTTGGTTTTACTGGTTTGGTTTAAAAGACGGTTGGAAAGAAGTGTTGGTTTGAAAGAAAATTTTGGTTTTGTAAGAAAGAGTTTAGATAAATCTGGGTTTGAAAGAAAAGTTTCATGGTTTCGCACATCTTCTTACCTTAGTCAAGTCTAGCTTCTTGCTGACTGGTGTACTTACAATTACAGAGGTTAGGCTAGCAGGCCCTTCCACTGTTATGACGATCACATTTAACTTTATTGTACTTTTCCAAGTACTTCGTAGTGGTTGTAAATTTCCCGAATAGCCCTGTTATAGCAGCACTTGCTATGGCAAGTGCGCCATGCTAACTGGCTATCGGTTCAACACATACCGGTTGTGGTATTGTTTTTACCCGCACTGTCATCAGTTGCCTTGTTGGCCCTTATATGTTCTTACCGTCTTGACAATAAATCTTCTAAGTACTTCTCTCCGTCTCCACATGATAATCATCAACTAGGGTGTTTCCCACTCTGGGAGACCTCTTTTTCTTAGTATTGTATTCTCTTTGTAGTTCGTTCCACGTATTTGGGCACTACGTTGTAGTTCCCTTGTCGGTGGTATACCGTTGGTGTATCACTTAACATCTGTGGTTCCGTAGACACTTCTCTCGGTCTTCAGTAATCCAATTCTTGCCTGTTGCACGGTTAGTGCGTTGCAAGCTGGTTGTTCTCGACTGCTTGGCATGTCGACCCAGGTTGCCGGAAATTCTATTTTCCCCTTCACAAGATTCTTCATTCTTCGCTATGAAATGCGGTTAACATTATTCAGGTGGAACCCGTCTCAGGGATTCCCAGTTTTCGGGATCTACCGTATGACAGGTTCTCCGTGCTCATAGTAGTACTTAAACATAGCCAGATCGGGTTTTTCCGAGTGAGCGAGGACTTTCATCTCTCTGGCGTTGTTTTCCCAAGTTATAAAACAGGGATTGTGGAGGGTGGGATGGATATTGTAGGTTTCCAGTACACACTGGTAATACCTAACTAGCGTATCTCTCACGCTATCACTCAACCCTTAACCCAAAGTACTAAAATCCTAACTCAGTACTTCCTAAGCTCGGTAATTCAGTCATCAGAGCGATACTTCGCTCTGATACCACTTTTTTGTAACACCCCAACTACCACCGTACCCATAACATCAACTGCAGCGGAAAATTCAACTCATCACATTACTTATTTCAATGGTGTTACACGCCGTTAACCACCCACGTGGCTAACAAGGCTAATACATGTACTTTGTATCGGTCTGATGGACTAGATTCCTGAGCAACTACACGTTACATTTGCTTCCCTTAACAACAACCATATACTTTATACATTCCAACCGTACCGAGTATTTACAAACTAATGACGATAACAATTTCGGTCTTACTACGCCTACAATGCTTACGCCATTTAAATGGCTACCTATGTATAAATCTACCCCGTCCTACTCTCGAACGGCTTCCAGCTCCTTGTACCTGAAATAGAAAGGAGAGAAAGGGTGGCCCCCAAGGGGCTCAGCACTTTGCTGGTATGGTAATCCCGCAGCCCACATGCTACCGGGCCACGCACAACTAATTGTCGTCTTAGCATGCGATTGATTATATTTAAATCATGCATGCACTGTAAACCACAACAAAAAACGTTTCGCCTCAATGGGCTCAACAAACGGATAATACATCATTACTTGATGAGTCACTCATGGTATTCATTATCCCTAGAGTGTTCCTCCTCTAATGGAGCTACTTCCTTAATAGACGACACCTACCCTTAAATCGGGTTATCCTTAAACGCCTCTTATCACAAACCGGGATTCATTTCCATGGTCCACACACTCCATATCTTACAACATATCACATTCCCCACATAACGAAACATAGCAACACTTCTCTCGTTTCGACGTACACATGATAACATCGCATTCATTTTGAACATCTAACGTATACACATCATAGCATAGCAAGGGAAATTGCCTAGCACAATAGCAACACAAAACACCATAAGATCGGTTCAACAAGGAACCTTCCACCATAGTTAGTATGCATAGTGAGCCTAGAGATTATTGCCAATCTCATGCTAAGCTCGTTACCAACCTCGTTACCGTCCAGTTATATCGAACAGTTAACTTATACCCAGGTGTGTCGGATATAGTAATCCCAAGCACACCGAAATAACATTTGTATGCCCCTGTGGCCCGACGTGAGTCAGTAAACTAGCTTTGGATAAGCTAAGGGAAGGTTGAGACCAAATTGGAATACAACCTATACATACACCAAGAGAGCCGAACCGGATATGACATCGACTCCCGTCCTCACACGCGTGGCCGGAACATGACCGGACTCCCTCACCCCCCCATTAGTACATATATACTTATAAGTAAGTAGTTAGAGATCCATTATGGAGCCCACCACATCCACACACCATACAGTATCATAACCGAGTTAAGCACACAAGGGAGGTTCACACACTTGCATACAACAACAATATCCAACTAACTCACACATAGCCGTGGTTAGAACGTTCCCTAGGTTTGGGTCGTTAACTCCGAATACCGATCTCTCATGTGCTCCTAGTTCTAGTTAGCTAAGGTTTAACACTTATTTGAGGTTAAATGGTATCGGAGGCCAAATTCGCCACATAAATGAATTACTATAAACTCATTACATTTTTAATCTTACAAGGTGGCAAACACTCAGAAAAACACATTGGCATACAAGCCGGTGTAACCCGGTAGGACACAGTTGCAAGAAAACCATACCTGTCACCGGAGTCACCCATTTTTACCATGTCCACTTACATTCCTCGAACAATTCTCGAACAACTGGCACATTAAAGTTACCTTCATTAATTGGGGTAATATGTTTGTGTAACGTCGAATGACCATAGTTAACCCCGTTTACTAGTTAAATATCTTTACATTTTTAACATGTTTCACTCTTTCATTTTACTTCAACTTTTCACCCACCAAATTGTGACTATTACTCACCTAACACGTCCTACACAATCTTATAACATCATTATCCATCAATCCCCATCATTAGACATCTTTTAATAACCTAAAACCATGTTTTTATAGTGGTCCGGGACTTGGTCCTCTTCTTAAGTCCCGGACCATATGTTAACTCAAGTCTCGGCCTTTTAAAATGGGGTGGTCCGGGACCTTATACAAGGCCTAAGTCCCGGACCACATCCTTATGTGACTCTCGCCTATTTTACACCCCTGTTCCGGGACTTGAACCATGACCTAGGTCCCGGACCAAAGCTACAGACTTGGTAAAATTGCATTTTTCAAACCTTGTTGCATTATTTCTCCACCTCCATTAATTGTATAAACTTACCTAATGTTCCTAGGTATATTCTAATGTCCAAATATCATCTTTATAACCATAACAACATTTTTGGTCCGACCGACCTTACCGACCGACCTTGCACAAGGTCGGTCCATTCCAGAACACTTTACCGTCAAAATTTTCTACTCCGACCGACCTTGTAAGTTCGGTCGCATGTTCGGTCGATTCCAGTAACTTAATCCGTACAGAAAATACAAGCCCGACCGACCTTGCAAGTCCGGTCCCCAAGTCGGTCCATTCCAAGAACCTAATTCTCGCAGGGTAAACTGGGCTCGACCGAACTTGCAAGTTCGGTCGCAAGTTCGGTCTGCCCCAGACCCTTGTTTTCCTTTTTACATTCATCTCCAAACTTCACCCCATATAACCTAGTACACCCTAACCTCATTGGGGCACTTCAAACACATCTTAGACATGTACTAACTCTTTAAATCACACACCAAAACCATTTTATCATTCACAAATTTCTTACAAAATTCTTAGCACTTGGAATGTTTCCTCCGTAAGACTTCTAAGTGGTATTTCACCAATGATGACCACTACTCCAAGGTGTTTCCTCTACACCTTAACATCATCTCTCAAACTTCTTTTCTTACTAACTAAATCTCCTTTTTCACATCTTACCTAACCCACCAAAACTTACTTAAAACACCTAGAACTTCTTACACATTTTCCAAATTTGGCCATAGCTTCTCTTGTATATACTCACATCCAAACACTTAGCTTTTTACCTTATTCATTCAAGAACACCTAAAACCATCAAGAATACCATCACACACCAAACCTCACCAAATTTACACTACATCACAATATAGTGCACAATTTAAATTGCTTGGCACTTAGGCCCTTAAATTGCATAAACCATAAACACTGAATTTCCACAATATATATGCCTTTGACCTGCAAATACATACACCAAGACATATGTTCTTTTACTAGTCTCCTTGAGAACACTTTACTAAGTCATTCACCATTTGCTCTTTAGTTAGTTTTAACAAGCATTATAAGCTCATTTCTCCTTAGGCATTAAACCACAATAGGTTAGTATATTTACCTCCTTTCCACCCAAACTTCTTTCTTGTTTTCCTTACAAAACCGGTAAGGTATTTGATTCCTTGTCAACTACTAAACAATATACCAACATTGAAATGAGTATATAAGCTTTATGCTTCATCTCATTGTAAACCCTAGGTTTACATTGTTCCAAAAACATTAATGTAGTTGTTTTACCTTGATCTTTGAAGAGAGTTTGAATATCTATGAAGAGAGGACTCCACCTAGTCCTTGAAAGATTCAAATGTAGCTAGAACAAAGCAACACAAGGAGCACCATTAATGGTGATTTTCGGACATCACACACACAACATGAAGGAAATGTCATTTTTCTTTGAGTTTCCTTACCTTGGAGCAAAGGAGAACAATAATATGTGAAAAGGTGAGCTCAAGCTCCTCCCATGGAGATTCCTCTTGGCACCGAAATGGAGCTCTTGGAATTTTGAAAGGATAGAATTGAAGAGCTTGATGAGACAAAGAGAATGGTGGTGTTTGTTTTTTATTTGGTTAAGTGAGCTAGGAAATATTGGCAATGGAAGATGGCATTTGGTGCTGTTGCTGTAGCATCACCGTGAGAACAGAAAGAAGAGAGGTAGAAGACGTTGGAAGTGAAGGGAAATGAGAGAATGAAGATAAAACTTGCTTTTGGAGATATTTAAGCTAAAAGCAAATAGTACTTTTGCTTTGTCATTACTTAACTTATTTTTTTTGTTCAAATGTGGTGAGTCACACATGAAAACCGGCCCCTTATATCACCTAGGGGTATAATAGTCTTTGTTGACCAATTAAATTACTTATAACCACATATGTTACAAACTAGCTTATAAAAAATCACTATTCACAAAAACAAGGCACATAGAAGTGAAATTTTTGATTTCCCATTGATATAGACTTCCAAATGTGATACTATATAGTACACATGTTAATTAAAGAGTAATGATGGACATTCAGCCATTCAAAACTCATTTACAAGACAATTTTTCAAAAACGTGCTTTAAGACTCCTTAAAGCACTTTTTGTGTTTTAACTTGTTTTCAAGCTTGGTTTTCTTTGGTAATTGATTTAATATGTTCATTAACATATTTATAAGGTATAGGTATGACCATTAGGTCTTATACAAATTTATCCCAAGCTTAGAGCACATTTTGCTCTTATTGACTTTAAGGTATTTATTTATGTTTTGTTTGGTTTCATTGTCTACCAAGGTTTCCTAAGGACTTAATTAGCTTTATAAAGTCATAATTAAATATTATCAAGTCTTGGTAGGCTCTTTGGGTCCTAACCAAGTTCACTCCAAGCTTAGAGCATGTTTTTGCTCACACCGTGTCTTAGTGTTTTATTGTGTTTTAGCTATGGTTTAAACTATGCACTGATGTTCCTAAGGCGCTTTTTAGCCTTTAGATAACATATTTAAACATTTAAACAACATACCAAGGTTTGGGGTATTTCAGAGGGCTGTATATCCCCTGTCCAATCGGACGTTGTGAACAGCGAGGGGCTATATATCCCCTGTCCAATCGGACGTAGTTAACAGCGATGGGTTGTATATCCCCTGTCCTAAAAGGACGTATTTGGCCATTGATCATATTCCACTCTTGAGTTGCTGGTTCTTGGTTATCACTCATTCATTCCTAGTCCATGTGACTACCCGAGTCTTTGTACTCCTAACGGGAATTGGATCTAACTTAAACAATGGTTGTTCACTAACACATGGTGTGATTTTGATTGACTAACGTTACCTTTCTGTTATTTATTTTTACTCCTCATCTTGTTACCTTTGACTTGGTGATTTTGATGTGTCTTGTTCTTCTGATTTGTTTTGAGCATTTGACTTCAAGTTATTGTTATTTTAAGAGTTATGTTTTTCTTTTAAAACTGTTGTTTTGGAGAGTTGTACCAGTTCCATTCCAGGGAACTGACTCACCCCTCCTGGGGTGGGCTGCTTGGTTTCATCTTGCAGGTACGAACTGCTATACAGGTAGCCACGAAGAGTATGAGTGTATGGGATGGGAATTAGGAACTTTGGAGAGCTATTGTATTTTGTTATTATTCTTTTATGTTATGTTTTCTCGAGTTCAGACTGTAGCATTTGTAATGTCATAAGTTGTAATTGGTGAGGTTTGGGCCGGGTGTTTGGAACCCGATGATCTGTAATCGCATTAGTATTTATTTCCGCTGCATTTATGATAAGTAAGGGCGTTACAAAAAGTGGTATCAGAGCGTAGTTACGCTCTGAACCCGAGAAAACAAGCCGAGTGAAATAGTTAGAATATAGGTGCCCTTAAAACTGGAGAATTGGGGTAGATTGGGAAGTGAGGATTCCATTAAGGCACGACTCCTAACCCTTCTTGGATTAGTGAATGATTTCTTTATACACTTTTTGTATGAATGTCCGTTAGGAATAGTGTGTTGTCATACCGTTTGACCATTAAACTATAGGAAATAATAATAATAATAATAAGTCTGGAACTTTATCAATTGGGTATGATAAGATCTTGGTTGGAATAAATCATACATTGAACTACTTTCAAAAGCATACGTATGGAAAATACATGGTTAAGAAAGCAATGCTTTAAAAGCTTGAACACATGTTCCCAGAATTTTAAGGAATACTTTTGGTTGAAAATAGTATACAAGTGGAGCTTTGAATAACTAAGTGATATATAGAACTCCTTTAAAGCTTGAAATAAATCTCAAGAACTACTTGGTACAAATTATTACCTAAAGATAATGTTTAAGATAAATCTTAAGTCTAGAAAATTATTAAACTAACAAGAACTAGTAACTCATCAGAAAAGATCAACATCCAAAACCTGTAATCCACACTAAAACTCTATGTTAACTTCAAAAAGAAAATACATAAACCTAAAACCCTACGGGAAGTGCTGGTGCGACGAACTCCTAGGCTGAAATAGTGGGGGTGCACACTCACTTCTGGAAGTCTAGGGGCTAGACAAGCCTTGTCATCTAACCGTAAATAATCTTCTACGCAAGTGATGGATTGTGTTGAACTTGAGGAGGATTGGTGGTAAGACGTTACCATCATGAAATCTTGAGCTAGGCATATTTCATTACTAGCCACAATGAACAATTCAAAATTTGTATCTTAAGATTCAGTATTAAAATTCATACATGTAAAGGGTTTATTGAGTTAAATATTTGGTGAAAAATACCTATACATGGAGGAAGGGGATTTAAATTTGGGTACTCCAAGGTACAACATCTACCCCTTATTAAATATAAAAAATATATATATTAAAGGAAGTAACTTAAAGATTGAGTGAAGGGAAGAGTAATACTAAACTAATAGAGTAAATTACTCAGAACCCCCTTGAGGATTTGAGATATTACAGTTAACCCCCTTTGTTTATCATAATTATTGGTAACCACCTCAAGGTTAAGGTATCTACGACTACGAGCCCCCAAACTATAACTTTGTGATAAAAAAGTTAACTATGTGTTGACCTATCAACTTAATCACATTAATAATGCTAGGTTGAACAACAAAACTGCTTAATCAACATCATCTAACTCTCTCTCACTCTCATCCCACTTTAGATGCATTTTCAAGAAAGAGTTGACATTTTTAGGAAAATAACAATGCAAATTAAGTAGTGTTTTTGTCCAGCATGACCTTATTAATATGATTAAGCTGATAGGTTAACTCATAGTTAACTTCCTGATAACAGAGTTATAGTTCAGGGGCTCGTAGTCAAAGATACCTTAACCTCGAGGTGGTTACCAGTAATTATGATAAACACGAGGGGGTTAACTGTAATATCCTAAATCTTCAAGGGGGTTCTGAGTAATTTACTCAACTAAATATCATTGATTCTTAAATACTTGGAGTAATGAGCATCTAAAAAAAATGAGAGTTACTTAATTATTGGAAATTCTCATGTTTATTTGGAAGTTTAACATTATACATATGCAAAATTTTAGAAGTCACAGAAGGTGTATTTTTTATAAAGGAATATAATAAAAATTTTAATGTATGGTTGGCTAATAAAGCTTTGAATATAATTTTGAAAGACTATCTAGACTTATTATATGATCTAAAATATTATTTAAACTACTCAAACATGTTACACCGGATTTATAGCTTGTTAACATATTGATATGTGGAAATAACATAAATGGCACATTACGTATTTTAGGTTATAAATTCGGTACAAGTTTTCATGAAAGATTTAATTGCATTTAAAAAAAAGAAGAAGTTTTAATATATAGTATGATACTATTTTAAATAAGTTCATGAATTTTTAAGCCATGACAATTAAGAAACTTTAGGTTATAAAATGCTTCTAGAGAAATGTTGTAGTAAGGATGCATTTAAATAATTACATTACATTATAATGGAATTTTTCTTTTATGAATTAATAGTTTCCAAATCACATGATTAAGATTTGATACCTACTACACCCAATACTTAAATAAAGAAAGAGTGAACTAAAATGTTATTATAGTAATATCTAAGTATAACCTATGTTCCGTTCTCAAAATTTAACCTACTATATGAATGATGAATTCTAAACGTGTTCTTGCCAATGACCGTAAGAGAGGCGAATGAGTTAGGAAAGCATGTTGGGACACTAAAAGATTTAATTATAATCAAGCTAGAATAACAACGAGTGATATTGTGCATCAAAAATGAACTGCATCCTTGAAGGAGGAATCTCCATAGGAGATGTAAAATATAGTGCTCCTTAAAGTGAGTTTAAATTCCACTTATTTATTACGAGACGGATATGGGTCGTACCCTATTTTAAGGGGGGTACGACATCTTCATAAAATAACATACAATATAAATGAACATATAATAGACATATCATTCGTACTGGTCATAAAATGAATAGGTAAGGATCATCAAATAAAATTTTATAATAATCAAGAAAAATACAATACATAACAATCAGGGGTACAAATAAATATCGATCATAGATAAATTCAACACTGCCATAAAATTTACAACAGAGCTTGATAATAAGGTGCTGAATTCTTTGAATGTAGTGTTTGATAACGGAAACAAATGTTTGGAATTGTTATTGGATGAATACCCTTGAGTGGTTGATTGTTTGGTATACATTTTAAAGCTTGTAGTACAACTTGATATTTAGCTTACCCACACACCAGAAGCGGGTGTGAGTAGTTGGTAGATAAATCTTAAACTTCGGGACGAAGTTCTCTTTTAAGGGGGGTAGAGCATAATCTTTCTTCTCTACCTCATCCAGATTATGCCCTGTTGCGTGATTAGCAAAGTAAGAGGTGTATGTGTGTACTTGGTTTTTACATTATGACACCGCATGTGACTTTTTATTTTATCATGAAATATCTCGGTATATCTTGGTTCAGTTTGAGTTTGAGTAATTTCGAGTGGAATGTGGAATGGGAATGGATGGAAATAAAGGATTGGATTGATATGGAATTTCGTTGGAATTATTATTGTCTTAGCACACCCGAAGTGGTGTGAGTGCTTATTAGTTGATTTTTAAACTTCGAGGCGAAGTTTCTGTTAAGGGGGATATACTGAAATACCCCTAAATTAATTTAAATTAATTTAGGGGATTTCTTTTATTAAACCATAAATAATACTATTAATATTAAATTATGGTATGGAATTATGAATATTAAGTTATTATATGGAATTGTGAAATTTATTTAGGGGTTTTCTCCTATTTAACCCTAATTATTATACATTATTATATAGTATTATGAATTTAATAGTAAGATTTATAAGTCAATAAATCTTGGGAAAATTTCTAAACACTCCAATATATTATAAAGATTTTACGAAGTGTTGGAACATTGTTTTGAAACATAAAAGTCAATATAAAATTCTAGAAACCTTAAAGCTTAAGCCCTGCTAGAGTTGACTTTTTGAGAATGGTCAAACCAGGCCATGAAACCTATACCAATAAATAGGTTATGAAAAACCATGAAGATCGATAAAAAGAACGTTAAAAACGGATCATCCTAGCCAAAGTTATGATATTGAAGTTTAAAGCCAAAATTTTGAAGGATGCTGACGTGTCCAGGGCTAGGGACACGTGTCGCGCCCAGTCAGCACCCAGGTTACTTAATCGGTGAGTTTCCAGCCAGCATTTGGGCATGTCATAGGTCGATCTTTAGACGCCTATATCTTTTTCTCTACTCCACCATTTGGTATGCCGTTTGTTTCATTCGATTCCCTATCTTTCCTCTTTCCAACCATTACTCACACACACATCTAACTCCTTCTACAATGATCGGAAAGTTGTTCCAAAGTTGCCTCCTCGCTAGTTCGTAACCCAGAATTCCGGTTTTTCCTGAGATCGGGTAAACTTCGTCACGCCATAACTTCTTCATTCTCATCCAAATTTCGTGTTCTTTAGCTTGTTTTGAAGATCTCTAATCCCTCTATAACTTTCATGTTGATGGCCAAGGCTGATTCGCACTGTTTTGGGGATAAATCTGTCTAAAGTTGCCTACTCGATCACGGTGGAAATCTGCCCAGTTCATCCCGAAACCAACTAGGTAAAACACCGATCTTGTGAGATCTGTAACTTTCTCCCTAGTTCATCAAATTCAATGATTCTTCCACTAATATCTAGAGTTACATGTCTAGTTTGGATTGTGATAGGTTACATGAATCAACTCTCTTTCAGTTGGTGTGAGTTGATTCGAGAAGTGGCATACCTGAACCGCACATAAAATAACGTTTTCCAGATTTCCCGATTTGGTTTCACCCCGTTAATTCAATTCCGGTGAGACTCCGATCAAATTGCTCCGATGTTGATGTTGTAGTCATGTTTCCGATCAAACCCATATGCCAATTTAGTCTATTATGCATTATAATGGGAGAATTTGTCAAAATTGAATTCGAATGAACTGTGACCCTACTTCGAACCCAGATTCGAAACTACTCAATTCGGCATGAAAATTGGGGAAATGGGTACCATTAGAACCGGGATTTTATTACGAATCGATAGGAACAAGAATCACTCGATTTCGTTCTGTGGTTAAGGAGAAATTGGCAAAATCATACTCGACCTCTTGCTGGTGTTCGCTGATGAACTCGACAAATATAGGCCGTCCGATCGTAGGTATTAGTAATGGACGGCCGAGATTAGATCTGGGGTTTAAGTTGATTCTGTTTTTATAATATTTCAGAATTTAACCCTAACTTGTTGAATTTAGTTAATGGCCTTCCCAAATGAGTTTTGACTTGAAATTTTAACCATAGATTCCTTATAAAATCTAGTTTATTATGATGTAAATTAATATGGGTTTTGAGTTTTTAAACGCAAGTTATATTTTTTTTAAGTTATGAGTATATGGAATTATTTGGATAATTTAAAAGATATTGTTATGAAATAAAATTTTATATATGTCTAAAATGTTTAGTTACTATATATTTAATTTGGGGATTTTTGTACAATTGTAAATGGGTTTAAAAATTGTGTTTATGAGTTTTTCATAAGAATAACTTATATATATGGTTTTTTTAATGTAATCCCCTTGTCCGTCTTTGCTTCCGCCTTTCTCGGTTGGGGCCCCTCTCAGCCTCCATTCCCCTTTCCTCCCGTCTGTTTCTCCCTCTTTTGGGTCTTCCCTTTCCGTGCCGTCCCCCTTGTTCCCTTCTTATCCGCGCGCCTCCCTCGCCCTTCTATTAAATCAAGGAATTTAACTAACTACATTTTATTTATTATATATATGGAAGCTAATATGTTTTAACGAAACTAAGGGAAATACTTTATTTTATAAACCATATATTGGATGTAGCTATGTGTAAAGTTTAGTATAAATAATTAAGTGCAATAAAACTACACAAGGAATGTCTTGAATAAATCCTAATATATATACACATAAAAACTACATAAATAAAAGAAATAAAATGCCTTATAGAAAATATAATATGAAGGAATTAATGAGATAACTAAACCTCTACATAATACTAATAAAGAATACTATATGAGGCGGTATTAAATTAGATTATTAACTTAAGGAGTTATCTTTGAATTTCTAAGATTTATATAAACCGTATTAAATACATGTATAGTATTAGTCAACGACCATAATGTAAGTCTATAATTGGGTTAAGTAATTAATAAAAAAACTTAGGAAAATTGTGATTAGATTACATAAAATGTTACACAAATAGATCTTATTCTATAATTAATGATAAATAAATGTAATACTTTTACATCTAAATGTTCTTAATATATAAACAATAATAAAGTAAATAAATACTTTTACATATGAATGTGAGGTGGATTAGTAAGTCTAGATTTAATCATTTCTAACATTTAAGGTATTGAAATATAACTTAATGTTTTAAGTTAAAATCATTAAAGGATTATGATATAAAACTACATTAAACTATGATTTGGAAATTTATCTAATAATAATCCTTAAGTTTCTTGGCATTAGATAAGCCATATGAAATACATTTATAACATTAATTACCAATACTTAGGATGTGAGTCTACAATTAAGTGAGGTATTTAGTAGTTAGAATTTATAGAAAGGTTTATAAATAGGAATTTGATACTTAAAACCTTTGACCTTTTATAGATAAACTAAGTTACATAAGAGATTATATTTGTAACACCCCAACTCAATCCAAATGTGGTCTCGCAACTTAACAGTATATATATACACATGTCACAGCGGAATTCTTTACAATCCAGGACCTTGCCACGGTCTGACTACAGAATATACCGAACATTAGTCTAACAACCTTAACCATTTACATAACCTTCTTACAAACCCCTCACATCCTATACATCTTACTAACTCAGATTGCCATACGAGTGTACATGCACAACTCGTAGGCCATACTAACCCTTAACAGCTGTATCCTCTTCTTACTCTCGCGACGGCCGCCTCCTGATGTTCACCTGTGTAGTAAAAAAAGCCCCCGAGGGGGTCAGCACGAATGCTGGTACTATCCTCTCATGGCCCCCAAGCTAACGTGGCTACGACGACTAATTGTCGATAGCATGGAGGTTGATTAGATGCACAATATAATAGTAAGTGCAGTAAACAACAACTCAGATATGAACAATCAAGTTCACACACAATGAACGACTTAAATGCGTTCCCTTAATTAGAGAGAGTTAGCTGTTTAACTCCTTAAGTAGTGTTCCCTCTTATTCTTAGTTCATCCTTATCTTACCTCCATCTGATTCTTATCTTAATCTTAGAAACAACCATCCTTTAATAAGGAGTGGGTGTAGCTTATCTTAATCTTAGTATTACAAACCATCCTTTAAAAAGGAATGGTTGCAACTTATCTTAACCTTACCTTAATCTTAATCTTAATAATACAAATCATCCTTTAAACAGGAATGATTGTAACTTAACTTAATCTTAATCTTAATCTTAATCTCTATATACAAACCTTTCCTGGAAGGGATTGGCCGTATCTAATTCGAACCTGGGATTTAGGTGATCCCACCGCACCATCTTATCTCAGTCTTAGAATACAAACCATTCTTTAAGTAGAAATGGTTGTAACTTACCTCAAACCTTATCTCAATCTTATCTCAGTTCTTGTCTCAATTAAGTCAACCGTTCTTTAATTAGAATGGTTGTACCTTAATCCATTGTTTATCTGTCGGGTCACGTAACCCTAGCCAATGAGTTATCAGCTCCATTGGTTTACATAAACAATATTTATTAGAATTAGTTGGGCATTTAGGTAGATCCCACTACACCCATCTCAGTATGCCTCCCTCCTAAAACAAGAAGTCCGAGGAGGTCGAGTCTATATGTCGACTCTAGGCGACGAGTCCGAGGACAAGTCATCTTTGGAAGACGGTATTTGATAAGGATACCGACTTCCCCCAATACACATGTGCCGGTACCATTCCGGATTCCTCACTCAAGCTCAGTTAGTAATAGTCTCAAGACCATGCTTGTTGGTTAACCTCTTTCAGTTCATATCGTCCCTCATTAGGGGCGTCCCTTATTCTCACTCAATTTCTTACTAAACATTGGTTAGTAAGTTCTCACGGTATGTTGTGTTAGTTTTCAAACATCACACAACAATACAATATATACAATATATTCCGGTTGCATGCTTTATCTTGTTTAGTGAGCACACAAAACAAATAGCACACAAGCCGAGGGACACCTCGTTAGCAAGCAGGTCACAAGAAGAAACAACTGTACCGTTCACCGTTGGCCGTTCAGTTGCTTAATCTCTTCCGGAGTCCCATTCCAAGTCCTAAAACATTCATTCAGTTTTAGGTTGTTAATCACTTAACTCAATTCAACTTACTTAGCTTGTTTAACTTACTTAATTTACTTACCTTACTTAACTCTTAATGATCCCAACCTAACACTTCTTAAGCCTTACCACTTAATCTTACAACTTAACCTTACACTTTTAAGTTTATTTAACTTAACTTAATCTCTTAAGTTCTTAGGGTCTCAATCATTACTACCCTACCAAAGGCATACCTTATTACCCATTGCCATTCTTAGAATTCAAAATTTCTTTTTTTTTCTAAGTGTTAAGGGTCGACCGACCCACCGACCGACCCAACCCCTGGGTCGGTCCATTACAGAAACTCTTCCGTCTTTTGAAACTCATCCGACCGACCCAAAGCTAAACCGACCGACCCAAAACCCTCTGGGTCGGTCCTCTGCCGAGACATTTTCCTTCATTAAATCTTGCCCGACCGACCCACCGACCGATCCATCCTTATGGGTCGGTCTATTGCCGAGACATTTCTGCTGGGTTAGCAAGGTCCGACCGACCCAGAACTGGGTCGGACCCTGGGTCGGTCCACTACAGACCATCCTCTTAAATTGCCTCTTTCAATTCCAAACTTTTCCACAAGTGTCCTAATAGGTCCCACATCATCTTGGCACCTTAAACCCACCTTATAACCTCCTTTAAATACCTTAAATCATCCATCAAAATCCACCTTAGTCATTATGCATCTTCCTTGTAATAATGCCAACTTCTTATAATGTTTTTCACTAGGTTTCTAGGTGGTGGTTCATACTTAATGTAACCACTATGCCAAATGTTTCCCTCCTCACTATAACATCATCTCCCAAGCATCTTTCACCATCTAAGACTCTTTTATGCATTTACTTAAAGTTCCTCCAAAAGCTTAAGCTTCCATACACCAACACCTTATTTCCTTCTTAGTTGTTTACCAACATTTGCCTAAGTTCTAAATACTCAATTACATTCTCTTGTTTCCTAAATCCTCCAAGGTAATGCCTAAGTCATTACCACTCATTACAACACCTTAAACATCATACCTTCTCCTTAAACTTATGCTCAAGTCTTATATTCCTCATCTCATGACTTTGGTGTGTTCAATACACCCACCTAAACTCTAAATTCCTCATAGACCATTCTAGGTCATTCTCATCCTTAAGAACTCCTTAGTTAACTCATTTCCACTCAAATTCTTCATATGACTCCTAGTAAATCCTAGGTCATATTGATTCACCACCTTCACCTAAACACTTATTTTCTACTCAAATTTTGCCATAGCTCCTCTAGTATATTCTCATGCCCAAATGCATTGTTTTTCTCACACAATAACCTCACACACACCAAGTCCTTTCTCACACAATTCCTCATCCAAATCAACTTATTCACATCATACTCAATATATTGCAATAATCTTAAATTGCATAGCACTAAGGCTCTTAAATGACATGGCTCTTAGGCCCTTAAATGACTTAAACTTAAACACTGAATTTCCCACATATAAGCTTTCAACCTGCAAATACACTCATCAATCTCATAGTAGTTATAATGCTCTTAAAATCCACCTTAAACTTATATTGCTAACTCATTCCATTAGCTCCTTAATCACAAGTTCATAAGCTTGTTTAAGTTCTTTTTCCTTAGGTTATATAACCCAATACACAATGTAAGCTCTAAGCCACATTGGTATTTATCTAAAACTCATTCCTTAATCTTAAACCACCATTAGGTAAGCATTTTACCTTGTTTCCTCAAGCTTATCTCAATCTCCTCCTTAGACCTTCTTCTTGAATGAATATCGGCCACCACTCAAACTTCTCTTGCCAATGTTCTAATCAATAACCAATGACTCATATGAGCACTAAACAATACACTAACCTTAAGGAGTAAACCCTAGGTTAAAAATGTGTTCTAAGGTATTAAACTGAATGTTTTACCTTGGATTCTCAAAGCAAGCTTGGATATGAATTAAGTAGGACCTCCTCTAGCCCTTGGAGAATAGAATCAAGCTAGAACAATGGATAAAAATGAATCCCCATGAGAAGGAATTTTCGGTAATGTGTAGAAATGGTGGAAACATGGTTTTTCTTACATTTTCCTTACCTTAAGAGAATGGAGAAGCTAATGAGCTCTTCAAACTTGATTTTCCCCCATCAATGGAGTTTTCTCATGGCACCAAAATGGAGCTTTGAAAGATTTGAAAAGATAGGAAGATAGGTCTTGGCCTAACTAAGAGAAATCTACACTTAGTTTTTGATTTGGAGCAAAGATGAATACTTGGTGAGCATTTGAAGGTGGAGCACCCATGGAAGGAGCTCTCTCGGTTTGGAGCAAGGAAGGAGAAAGAAAAATCGTGGAAGGAAGGAGAAATGAAGAGAGAGAGGAAGAAAGGTGGCTAATATGTGATATTTGCTTTAATAAAGCAAATAGTAACTTTCTTACTTACTCTTCTTTTCCTTTCTTATTTGACTACTTATGGTGACTCATGTGGTGACTCCCCACTTAAAAACCGGCCACCCCATTAATATAAGGCTAGTCATGGTCTTTGTTGACCAATTATTACTTATATTGATTAAAACTTAAACTAGCACTAAATAGTTACTATTCACTAATCAAGGCACATAATCGGGAAATTTTTGATTTCCCATTGATTTAGACCTCCTAATGTGATACTAATTAGTACACATGTTGATTAAAGAGTAATGATGGACATTTAGCCACTCAAAACTCAATTCTAAGACAATTTCTCAAAAATGTGCTTTAAGACTTCTTAAAGCACATTTTGTGTTTTAACTTGTTTTCAAGCTTGGTTTTCTTTGCTAATTGATTTAAAATGACCATTAGAATATTACTAAGGTCTTATCATGATATTTGGGTACTCACCCAAGTCTCTCCAAGCTTAGAGCACGTTTTTGCCCTGATTGCCCTTAAGGCACTTTCTTGTGTTTTCCTTGGTTTAAATTGTCTACCAATCTTTCTAAGGCATATTTAGCCTTACTACATCATAATTTGATGTTTACTTAGCATACTTAGGTTTGGGGTATTTCAATCTACCCCCCTTAAAAGAACTTTGTCCCCAAAGTTCCCATGCATTTCTTCTTAGAATACATGTCTTACCTCATTCCTTAGATCATATAGATCATACTTATGTATACTTAATCTCATTGGATCATTGGATCCACATTCTTATACTTAAATATCACACAACATGCTTAAGCATGTGTAGCACTCAAAATTCCTTTTGTTCCTTTTGATGATTAAAACATTCACATAACTTCCAACGTATTCTCCCATGTCACCGGTCCGTAGACAATGGCTCATTCGTCCTCGTCACCATGGGCTAGAATACAAAACACTGCTCTCTCCCCATCACCGGTCCGAAGACAAAGGCTCGTGCGTCCTCGACTTCATGGGCGAGACTCAGTAAAAAGGTAATCCTTTTTACGAGGTCATGTGAGGAATAATTCCTCTAATTAAAAATACAAGCAACTCCAATTTCATTTTATCCTAAGGCCTCTATCCTTAGTGTGATTTACTTGTGACCACTGGTAGGGAGTTTCAGGAATAATCCTACCCTGATGTGATCAGCATCAGTGTAGAACCATCCTTCCACTCCAATTTGTGTTCGGTTTCCCTTGATCCCTAGAAAATCAAGTTCCACCTCCCACGTCATTTTCAAACATCCAAATAATTCACTCATGTCCAATTTTCTATCTTTTTAGTTCTTCTAATCATAATCAATACATCTCCAAAGTGTGGACTCAGTCCATCAACATTCCCCATTCATCTCTTAGTAATTACCTCAAGACTTAAATTCCTACTAAGTTCTATATCAGTCTCATATCAACTTCCACTGTCTCATACCACATAGCATTACCATATCCTAACTCACAATCATATCAAATGATATCTCATAGTGTTATCTTATTCTTATCTCCCACATAGTCTCATATTGACTCATACCTCATATATTCCTTATTCCTTAAGTCTCCTTAATCCTCTTCCTTAATTCTCTTAACTTGTACTCACACCGGAGTTAACAAGATAGGTACTTAATATGTATGGTATTCACATCTTCTGTGTGCAATAACCATGGTTTATCTTAAAATGTTTATGTAAAACATATTCTCAAATTATTTTGTGCTATGCACACCGTAGTTTATGTACTCAGTACACAAACATACGCTAAGCGGTTTTCGCTCTACCCCCCTTAAAATGGATTACGCCCACGTAATCAACATTATATCATCCTTGAACATAAGTTCAAGATGTCTAATTCTTACCAAGCATTCTAGCTTCCAGTTATCTATCTTACTTATAATTCGATCAGAAATGACTTAGTCTCTGTATCGAGGATTCTTAACGGTACTTATACCGTTTCCTTAACTTAGTTTGGTCTAATCTCAAAGGTAGTGATCTGCCAGCTTCCGCTGCACCACTCTGATAATCTTAGGTTAATTGTCTCAATGGACACGTGTTATCTTTATATACACGGCCTTAATGAGTTGTAACTCGTCTATCCATTCTCTTGAAGATCTTACGCTCATACTCTTAGTATTTCCTCGAATGTCTAAATTGTTCTCCCCAACTGCCCTTTGGTCTGAGGATGATTCTTAGTCTGAAACTACTGTTTAGTGCATATCGCGCTTTACAGTCTTAATCCCTTACATCTTAAGACATATCCAATGGCTGTACTTAATAATCCGTGCTTTTCGCACTTCATAGTCCTTAATTATCTGTTCTCTTCTGTTCCTCTGTGTTGCTGGTTCAACTGAGCTCTTCTCTTTGACTGTTTGTGGTAGTAGCTGCTCTTGTCTGATCTTGCGTCGTTGTCGGTGGTACGGAGTCGACTACTTCCCGTGTTCCTTACACCACTCGTTCACATGCATGGGGTACCTTACTGGTACATTACTACTTACCCAACTACTCATAAATGAGCGTGTCAGGCCTGCAAGCCCCTGTGGGGTGCAGTCGTCCCACGTCTCGTTTTAGTAAACTCATAGTGTCCGTCACACGTTTAGCTATTGCTAATTATGAAGTATTCTGTTGTCGATCTCCTCTTTCATCGTTCCATAATAACATTTATTGTTCTTCTTGAAGTTAATCAAGGGAAGTCCATTTACTGTGTTCTTGGTTATGGTATACTCCAGCTCCTTTCTGTATTCCGTCGTTGATTCGGTCTTAATATCTGAGGTCTCTTTCCGTAGAGCCTCTTATCTTGTCTCTCATATTAGGAAAGCACTTCCAGTTCCTTAAGGAATGGGTAGTGTGCTTCCTGCGAAATCTTACCTCACCAGGTCCAGACTACTGGCATCACTGCTCAGTTCGTCTATCATCTTATTTCCTTACTTATGCGGTCTTAACTCATAAATCTAATTGCCTCAGTGTCAATATTTGACGGCTCATACATAATGGTCGCCTTACCGCGCACCATGACTTAATCCACTTATCTAACTATTGTACTCACGACCACTACTACCGTGGTAGTTGGCCTTTACCATGTTGCCCATTAATGGTGCAACCTCTTATTCACTATTCTAATGTCTTACCTTATACTCAATCCCTTCTTGGTGTAAACACACTGGGAGTTCTTTCATTCCGGTGTATGGCGGTTGCCGTACGGTGTTGTAAAATAGTTACTCTTGATGAAAGAGTTCTGCTCCAATCTCAGATTCGTAAGTAGGCTAATGTCTTTCGCTTTCTTTCATCCTTAGTGATGTTATCTACCATGTGATTTAATTGGTTACTGAAGAAATTATCCACTAATCGTAGGCTCTTCTGAGCATCGATCAATTAACGTGCCACAATGTGCAGTCACAATGTTTATCCCTAACCATTACCAATTCTTACATCCTGGGTGTTGGATATGGGGTCTATTTGCGACCTTCCTTATTACTCAAGTGTATCTGGTATGTTCTAAAGTAATCTCAAGGTTCATGGTTCCCATTTCCTAAATAAAGTGTATTTCACCTCTAATAAGTGAAAGCCCTTTTGAGGGGTTCATTCCCACTCATGGCCTCACAACAAGGAGAGGTATCCCCACCCTAGAAGGCATGGTTCGTTCTCCGCTCCTGTCCTTAGCATTATCTCAATATTCTCATTGGTACCTTTTCTTGGTATTGTTTTTCCCAATCTAAATTATAGGTTTGGTAACCGTTCATATCTACACATTGTAGTTTCTCATGGCTTAAATAAGCTCTCTTATAACTCTACTGCGCCTCGGGCTCTGATGTGGTTAACATCCTTGGCTCGTAGGCTCCTAATGCTTAATGTCTCAGTTCATTATTTGTACTCTTACTCATCTGCAGGTCTTCCTTATGAGATTCTGGTTCTGGAACTTCATCCACCGTTAGGTTACATACTAAATGTAGTATCGGGTTTTATGGTAAGTTGTTACATCCTGCTTCCTGCTACGGAAGTTGTTCAGGTGATCTGGGGTTACTTAGTGTCTCTGACAATGTTGTCATTCATCAGTTTGTTCGGCTCGACCATGCCCACTCCGTGGGGGTAGTCCTCTGAGCTTTTCTTTTCCAGGGTTGTACGACTTTAATTCTTAGTAGGTTATAGCTTATGTTTATCTCTTTTATCCTTGATTTCCGGGTTTTCCAACATCTTCATTGAAGAATGTTGTTATTGGTATCCTTAATGGTCACTCTGGGAGTCTTATCCCGTTTTCGTTGTAAGTCGATGCTTCAACAGTCTCAATAGTAGCCTTTAATACATCCCTTGTATTTTATTGCTTATATAGTGTTTTTGCTCGCAATACCGAGCAATCTCTTAGGTTTTCCCCTTGGAGTTCGGGATTGTGTTCTTACCGTACTGTCGGTTGTTGTGATAGTGGGTTATACCGTTGCTAGTATTTATATGGTTTAGTATCTCATCTAAGCTCAGCTCCCTGCTGGCTGATGTGTCAGTTCATCTCACCATGGTCAGGCCGTCGGGCCTCTCCAAAGGTCTTATTTTTCTGTTCTTATGGATTTACAATCCGGTATTAATACATGCTACAACCGTAGCGTTCTCCTATCTCGCCTTGATGGATTTTCGTGTAGCTTAACCGTGGTAGCACTTGCTATGGCAAGTGCGCCATGCAGGATGGGTTATTGGTACAAAGTGCATTGGAAGTAAAACTTCCTTCTAATTTCCATGTACTTGGTAGTCCTCGGGACTCCTTTGATAATCTCCTATTTTGGATAACTGACCATCCGGCAGTTTCCTTGTTATTTGACAGTACTGTCATCTACCAGGGCGTTCCTCTTCCTGAGGGAACCCCTTAATATTTCCTTATGTCTTAATCCTCCTCCTGTCTCCACACAGTTTATTGTGGTTATTAAGTAATGATTCTCCTTTAGGCACTACATCGTAGTCCTATTTCGGCAATCCATTTATATGAGTCCCCGTTCCTTAGCTGGACCTTCCAGTAATCTTAATCCTCATGCTCTGTATTATCTCACTGTTATTCTCCTTCGGACCACTGTCCGGTACTCATGTCCCTTATCATTTCCTTATCCATTGCACGCGTAGTGCTTTCCTTATCATTGGTATGGCGGGTTATTTCGACTGCGTAGCATGTCGACCCATGTTGCCGGTAATTACCGTTCTTTTACTGATAGTATTCCATAGGTAGTGCCTGTTTCTCGGCTATGCTCCATTTAAAATCCCCCAGTTCTCCATAACTGTTATACGACAAGTTGTTTCAGGTATTGCTTACTGTTAGCTAACTGCCAGATCGGGTTTCCCCGAGTAAGAGAAGGCTTTCTTCTCTCTGGCGTTTGTTCCACATATTTAGGGTTAGGGATGTGGAGGGCGGGCCTAGGTACTATGGATATCCGGTAAACACCGGGAAGTCCTGGCTGACGCACCTCTCACTCTATCTCTCAACCCTTAACCCATAACTCAATCTCAACCTCAATATCTTCCTAAGTTCGGTAATTCCTTGTCTTCAGAGCGTAACTACGCTCTGATACCACTTTTTGTAACACCCCAACTCAATCCAAATGTGGTCTCGCAACTTAACAGTATATATATACACATGTCACAGCGGAATTCTTTACAATCCAGGACCTTGCCACGGTCTGACTACAGAATATACCGAACATTAGTCTAACAACCTTAACCATTTACATAACCTTCTTACAAACCCCTCACATCCTATACATCTTACTAACTCAGATTGCCATACGAGTGTACATGCACAACTCGTAGGCCATACTAACCCTTAACAGCTGTATCCTCTTCTTACTCTCGCGACGGCCGCCTCCTGATGTTCACCTGTGTAGTAAAAAGAAGCCCCCGAGGGGGTCAGCACGAATGCTGGTACTATCCTCTCATGGCCCCCAAGCTAACGTGGCTACGACGACTAATTGTCGATAGCATGGAGGTTGATTAGATGCACAATATAATAGTAAGTGCAGTAAACAACAACTCAGATATGAACAATCAAGTTCACACACAATGAACGACTTAAATGCGTTCCCTTAATTAGAGAGAGTTAGCTGTTTAACTCCTTAAGTAGTGTTCCCTCTTATTCTTAGTTCATCCTTATCTTACCTCCATCTGATTCTTATCTTAATCTTAGAAACAACCATCCTTTAATAAGGAGTGGGTGTAGCTTATCTTAATCTTAGTATTACAAACCATCCTTTAAAAAGGAATGGTTGCAACTTATCTTAACCTTACCTTAATCTTAATCTTAATAATACAAATCATCCTTTAAACAGGAATGATTGTAACTTAACTTAATCTTAATCTTAATCTTAATCTCTATATACAAACCTTTCCTGGAAGGGATTGGCCGTATCTAATTCGAACCTGGGATTTAGGTGATCCCACCGCACCATCTTATCTCAGTCTTAGAATACAAACCATTCTTTAAGTAGAAATGGTTGTAACTTACCTCAAACCTTATCTCAATCTTATCTCAGTTCTTGTCTCAATTAAGTCAACCGTTCTTTAATTAGAATGGTTGTACCTTAATCCATTGTTTATCTGTCGGGTCACGTAACCCTAGCCAATGAGTTATCAGCTCCATTGGTTTACATAAACAATATTTATTAGAATTAGTTGGGCATTTAGGTAGATCCCACTACACCATCTCAGTATGCCTCCCTCCTAAAACAAGAAGTCCGAGGAGGTCGAGTCTATATGTCGACTCTAGGCGACGAGTCCGAGGACAAGTCATCTTTGGAAGACGGTATTTGATAAGGATACCGACTTCCCCCAATACACATGTGCCGGTACCATTCCGGATTCCTCACTCAAGCTCAGTTAGTAATAGTCTCAAGACCATGCTTGTTGGTTAACCTCTTTCAGTTCATATCGTCCCTCATTAGGGGGCGTCCCTTATTCTCACTCAATTTCTTACTAAACATTGGTTAGTAAGTTCTCACGGTATGTTGTGTTAGTTTTCAAACATCACACAACAATACAATATATACAATATATTCCGGTTGCATGCTTTATCTTGTTTAGTGAGCACACAAAACAAATAGCACACAAGCCGAGGGACACCTCGTTAGCAAGCAGGTCACAAGAAGAAACAACTGTACCGTTCACCGTTGGCCGTTCAGTTGCTTAATCTCTTCCGGAGTCCCATTCCAAGTCCTAAAACATTCATTCAGTTTTAGGTTGTTAATCACTTAACTCAATTCAACTTACTTAGCTTGTTTAACTTACTTAATTTACTTACCTTACTTAACTCTTAATGATCCCAAACCTAACACTTCTTAAGCCTTACCACTTAATCTTACAAACTTAACCTTACACTTTTAAGTTTATATTTAACTTAACTTAATCTCTTAAGTTCTTAGGGTCTCAATCATTACTACCCTACCAAAGGCATACCTTATTACCCATTGCCATTCTTAGAATTCAAAATTTCTTTTTTTTTCTAAGTGTTAAGGGTCGACCGACCCACCGACCGACCCAACCCCTGGGTCGGTCCATTACAGAAACTCTTCCGTCTTTTGAAACTCATCCGACCGACCCAAAGCTAAACCGACCGACCCAAAACCCTCTGGGTCGGTCCTCTGCCGAGACATTTTCCTTCATTAAATCTTGCCCGACCGACCCACCGACCACCGATCCATCCTTATGGGTCGGTCTATTGCCGAGACATTTCTGCTGGGTTAGCAAGGTCCGACCGACCCAGAACTGGGTCGGACCCTGGGTCGGTCCACTACAGACCATCCTCTTAAATTGCCTCTTTCAATTCCAAACTTTTCCACAAGTGTCCTAATAGGTCCCACATCATCTTGGCACCTTAAACCCACCTTATAACCTCCTTTAAATACCTTAAATCATCCATCAAAATCCACCTTAGTCATTATGCATCTTCCTTGTAATAATGCCAACTTCTTATAATGTTTTTCACTAGGTTTCTAGGTGGTGGTTCATACTTAATGTAACCACTATGCCAAATGTTTCCCTCCTCACTATAACATCATCTCCCAAGCATCTTTCACCATCTAAGACTCTTTTATGCATTTACTTAAAGTTCCTCCAAAAGCTTAAGCTTCCATACACCAACACCTTATTTCCTTCTTAGTTGTTTACCAACATTTGCCTAAGTTCTAAATACTCAATTACATTCTCTTGTTTCCTAAATCCTCCAAGGTAATGCCTAAGTCATTACCACTCATTACAACACCTTAAACATCATACCTTCTCCTTAAACTTATGCTCAAGTCTTATATTCCTCATCTCATGACTTTGGTGTGTTCAATACACCCACCTAAACTCTAAATTCCTCATAGACCATTCTAGGTCATTCTCATCCTTAAGAACTCCTTAGTTAACTCATTTCCACTCAAATTCTTCATGATGACTCCTAGTAAATCCTAGGTCATATTGATTCACCACCTTCACCTAAACACTTATTTTCTACTCAAATTTTGCCATAGCTCCTCTAGTATATTCTCATGCCCAAATGCATTGTTTTTCTCACACAATAACCTCACACACACCAAGTCCTTTCTCACCACAATTCCTCATCCAAATCAACTTATTCACATCATACTCAATATTGCAATAATCTTAAATTGCATAGCACTAAGGCTCTTAAATGACATGGCTCTTAGGCCCTTAAATGACTTAAACTTAAACACTGAATTTCCCACATATATAAGCTTTCAACCTGCAAATACACTCATCAATCTCATAATAGTTATAATGCTCTTAAAATCCACCTTAAACTTATATTGCTAACTCATTCCCATTAGCTCCTTAATCACAAGTTCATAAGCTTGTTTAAGTTCTTTTTTCCTTAGGTTATATAACCCAATACACAATGTAAGCTCTAAGCCACATTGGTATTTATCTAAAACTCATTCCTTAATCTTAAACCACCATTAGGTAAGCATTTTACCTTGTTTCCTCAAGCTTATCTCAATCTCCTCCTTAGACCTTCTTCTTGAATGAATATCGGCCACCACTCAAACTTCTCTTGCCAATGTTCTAATCAATAACCAATGACTCATATGAGCACTAAACAATACACTAACCTTAAGGAGTAAACCCTAGGTTAAAAATGTGTTCTAAGGTATTAAACTGAATGTTTTACCTTGGATTCTCAAAGCAAGCTTGGATATGAATTAAGTAGGACCTCCTCTAGCCCTTGGAGAATAGAATCAAGCTAGAACAATGGATAAAAATGAATCCCCATGAGAAGGAATTTTCGGTAATGTGTAGAAATGGTGGAAACATGGTTTTTCTTACATTTTCCTTACCTTAAGAGAATGGAGAAGCTAATGAGCTCTTCAAACTTGATTTTCCCCCATCAATGGAGTTTTCTCATGGCACCAAAATGGAGCTTTGAAAGATTTGAAAAGATAGGAAGATAGGTCTTGGCCTAACTAAGAGAAATCTACACTTAGTTTTTGATTTGGAGCAAAGATGAATACTTGGTGAGCATTTGAAGGTGGAGCACCCATGGAAGGAGCTCTCTCGGTTTGGAGCAAGGAAGGAGAAAGAAAAATCGTGGAAGGAAGGAGAAATGAAGAGAGAGAGGAAGAAAGGTGGCTAATATGTGATATTTGCTTTAATAAAGCAAATAGTAACTTTCTTACTTACTCTTCTTTTCCTTTCTTATTTGACTACTTATGGTGACTCATGTGGTGACTCCCCACTTAAAAACCGGCCACCCCATTAATATAAGGCTAGTCATGGTCTTTGTTGACCAACTTATTAGCTTATATTGATTAAAACTTAAACTAGCACTAAATAGTTACTATTCACTAATCAAGGCACATAATCGGGAAATTTTTGATTTCCCATTGATTTAGACCTCCTAATGTGATACTAATTAGTACACATGTTGATTAAAGAGTAATGATGGACATTTAGCCACTCAAAACTCAATTCTAAGACAATTTCTCAAAAATGTGCTTTAAGACTTCTTAAAGCACATTTTGTGTTTTAACTTGTTTTCAAGCTTGGTTTTCTTTGCTAATTGATTTAAAATGACCATTAGAATATTACTAAGGTCTTATCATGATATTTGGGTACTCACCCAAGTCTCTCCAAGCTTAGAGCACGTTTTTGCCCTGATTGCCCTTAAGGCACTTTCTTGTGTTTTCCTTGGTTTAAATTGTCTACCAATCTTTCTAAGGCATATTCTAGCCTTACTACATCATAATTTGATGTTCACTTAGCATACTTAGGTTTGGGGTATTTCAATATTGATCTACTTTACGACGCTAAAAATATTAATGTGTCATTTGAGTATAAGGTATGAGGATTTTTCAGAACATATTATCTTATTAAGTTTGACAATTTCACTTGTGAATGAGAGTTTAATTCTTAGATAAATTCTACCTTATGTTAAGATATAATGTTCATCCTAAAACATAATAAAGGAGATTATTATTAAGTTATTCCTTTGAAACCTTAGGTTTTGTAAGCAATATGAAAATGTATTTTAAGACATAAGTTTATTAAAATTTAGTATAAAAGGATTATACATAGTCTATAGCGGGAATGTGTGTAAAATAAACATTTGAGAAATTGAATGTAAGCAAGGATACATAAAAGGTTGTCTTAAAGTGCCTTATTATACAGTTAATGATAAAGTAAATAATATACCTTGGGAATACTAAATGTAAGAGCGATAAATCTAAGTTAACTATAATATATTATCAAGATGAGAAAGCAATTTAACATCTTATGATAAGATTGTTAGATGGTTGTAATAAAGGTCATCCTAAACTAAACATAAGATAAATGAGTTTAGTACCTCAATTAGGTTATCATAAAATGCATCTATAACACCATGTTTCCAATATACAGGATGTAGATCTTAATTAAGTTGAGGGGAAAACTTAATCATAATGGATTATTTGGTAATACTGATAAAATACATAATCATTACATTGTGAAATAATAGTATAATATTCTAAGATAAACCTATCATAGGTCATAACCCGATATTTATTCTAAATTAAGAATAAAGTATTAAGCTTAAAAATTATTATTGAGATTCTAAGATTAGATGAATATATAATATGCACTTATGATATAAGGTCTCAAGAGTCTTGAATTGAGAATTAGGGTTAAGTATGAATAAGTGGATAAGAGTGTAGCAATTAACAAGTGTTAATAACATACATTCCCTAGTCTTACAACCTTGGGTTCATACACTTCTAATATAAGTCAAAGGTTATACATAAACATTTAAGCGAGGGCTTAAAATACAATGAGACTTAGAAATAAGAGTGAGGAATTTATTTAAGTTTAACTTAGGTTACAAGTTATGATGTTAGCAACCTTTAATATTCCTCCGAGTATTGTTGATTATTGCAACAAGTCGACTAGAACTGCTACAGCGATTACCAGGTACGATTTCTCGTACTCAGATACTTATGCTAAACGGACTTTATGGAATGTTTGGGAAACACTAACTGAGCTGAAATGAATTTCCAAAGGGAAGCTATTGTATGACTAACTCAGCTTGATGTGACTAACTGAGCCTTGAATGTACAACTTGCATGGTTATTGGTTCCTCTATCTGGTTTTTCATTAGATATTATTGCCTGGGGTTTACGCCTCTGCACTCTGTAGGACTGAGTGTTTTGGTATTGCTCTGGTGTAGTTATCTATGGAAATAGGGGAAATGTCAATCTTGGTAAATGCTTCTTTTGACCCTGGATATGTTTCCTCCATGAGCTGAGTCTTGGTTGTGATGTGCGCACATCTTCACCGGTAAACAGCGAGGGGCTGTATATCCCCTGTCCAATCGGACGTAGTTAACAGCGAGGGGCTGTATATCCCCTGTCCAATCGGATGTTGTGAACAGCGAGGGGCTGTATATCCCCTGTCCAATCAGACGTAGTTAACAGCGAGGGCTGTATATCCCCTGTCCTAAAAGGACGTATTTGGCCATTGATCATATTCCACTCTTGAGTTGCTGGTTCTTGGTTATCACTCATTCATTCCTAGTCCATGTGACTACCCGAGTCTTTCTACTCCTAACGGGAATTGGATCTAACTTAAACAAAGGTTTTCACTAACACATGTTGTGATTTTGATTGACTAACGTTACCTTTCTGTTATTTATTTTTACTCCTCATCTTGTAACCTTTGACTTGGTGATTTTGATGTGTCTTGTTCTTCTGATTTGTTTTGAGCATTTGACTTCAAGTTATTGTTATTTTAAGAGTTATGTTTTTCTTTTAAAACTGTTGTTTTGGAGAGTTGTACCAGTTCCATTCCAGGGAACTGACTCACCCCTCCAGGGGTGGGCTGCTTGGTTTCATCTTGCAGGTACGAACTGCTATACAGGTAGCCACGAAGAGTATGAGTGTATGGGATGGGAATTAGGAACTTTGGAGAACTATTGTATTTTGTTATTATTCTTTTATGTTATGTTTTCTCGAGTTCAGACCGTAGCATTTGTAATGTCATAAGTTGTAATTGGTGAGGTTTGGGCCGGGTGTTTGGAGCCCGATGATCTGTAATCGCCTTAGTATTTTATTTCCGCAGCATTTATGATAAGTAGGGGCGTTACATAGATTAATTTAATTCCTTGATGTAGCCTAAGATAAGTTTTTATTTCTTTTATTTCCTTATTCCAACTCAAACGTCTATAGCCTAAAATATTTGTTAACATTATGTATTAAATGTTTGTTTAGCCTTCTTATATTATTTCCAACCCATAAAGTTTATTAATCAACTATATTTTAATTTTTGTTACATTGAAGACCATAGATTATAAGATAACTTATGAAAAATTCATAAACACAATTTTTAGACCTATTTACCCTTGTCAAAATATTCCCAAATTTAATATATAGTAACTATGATATTTTAGACATATTATAAAATTTTTATTTCATAAAAATCTCCTGGTTAATTATCTAAATTAATCTAGAATACTCAGAACCTATAAAAATTATAACTCTTGTTTAAAAACTCAAAACCCATATTAATTAACATGAAAATAAACTAGATTTTATAAGGAATCTATGGTTAAACTTTCGTGTCAAAATACCTTAGGGAAAGCCATTAAATAAATTCAACTAGTTAGAGTATTATTCTGGAATTTATATTAACTTAATACATTACTAATCTTCCACGTTTTAATCTCGGCCGTCCGTTCCTCCTAACTGCGATCAGACGGCCCAGAATCGGTGAGTTCATCAAAGAAACCCAATCGATGCCGAATACATTTTCCCCGATTCCTTAAAATCTATACAACCAAATTCGTTGATTTTTGTTTCATTGGTTTCGAAATTAAAAGACGGTTTCAATGGTACCAATTTCGTGAGTTATAATGCAAGGCTCCGGAATTTCGAATCTGGGTTCATCGACTTAGGGTTTATACGGTTTGCGGTTCGAAGTTCTCCAAATTCTCTCTATACGATGCATTATAAGTTAAATTGGTAGCTGGGTTAGTTCGAGAGTGAAAAATCGAATGACATTATCGAGGAATTAATCGGAAACTCACCGAAGACGCGCCGGCGAGGAAAATCGAATCCGATTTTCTGGAAATTTCGAACCTTCAGGCAGTTTGAGTAGTGAACTTTGCAGATCTATAAAATACGTTTTAGATGGAATTAGGCCATGTTTTTCGGCTTAATCAAAAGAGGAAATGTAGCTCTACAATTTGATAGAAAAATATTGATCTAATACGTAATACACAGGAAGAAATTTAAGTTGAAAGTCTCGGGTTTATACCTTACGTTTTGCTGGAAAATCTATGATTTTGTGTGAAGTTCAGGTAGGCAACTTCACAGGTCAACCCAATCCAATTGAGAGCGAATCAATCCACGATATCTACCACAATTTAAAGTAGACATATAATTCTAAAAACTAGTGGAAGAATTATTGAAATTGATGAACTAGAGAGAAAGTTACAGATCTCACAAGATCTAAGTTTACCTAATCATTTTCTGGAAAAAACCTAGGCAAGACACTGCCGTGATCGAGTTGGGAACTTAAGACGCCTCGATCCGCCACACAATTTAGAATTAGACTTGGGTGTAAAAAGGAAAGTTGTGGAGGAGTTAAAGATCTACAAAATGAGCTATTGAACGTGAATTTTCATTCATTGATGAAAAAGATATAATAAGCCGAAGTTTACCTTACCAAATCGGTTTCTAGAAATTCTGGGTTTCAGATTCTCGGGGAGGCAACTTCAGATCCACTTTGTAGCGAATGTAGGAGGAATTAGGTCAAGTGTGTGTAACACCCCGTCCCAAGTCAATCGTGGTTATCGCAACTTAACAACATAAATATAACATCGCAGCGGAACTAAACCAGCACTAGGACCTTGCTACGGTCTAAACAACAGATTATACCGAACTTAAACATTTACAACCACTAATCCAAAATATACATACTATCGAAAACATCCACCAACCGAGTTTAAAGTATCTCAAGCAACAACATAACTTCCACAAGTCTCAATATCAACAGACGGGTGCACGGGCGCAACCCGTACTCAAAATAGAACCCGACCTAAGTTTAACTGCCCCTACTCTCAGGGTAAGCCTTCATGGGACGCTTACCTGAAAAACATAAAAACAGCCCCCGAGGGGGTCAGCAAATTGCTGGTACGATCCTCTCGTGGCCTCCAAGCTAACGGGGCTACGACGACTAATTGTCGATAGCATGGAAATTGATTAGATACACAATCATAATATGAAGTGCAATAAAATGACAATCCACAGATGAACAGTCATAGTTCATACACAATGAACAACTTAAAAGCGTTCTCTCAGTCTTAGAATACAAACCGTCCTTTAAATAGAATTGGTTGAATCTTATCTCATTGTTTATTTTTGTCGGGTCAAAAGCAACCCTAGCCAATGAGCTATCAACTCCATTGGTTGAATAAACAACTTATCTTAAAATTTAGGATATAGGTGATTCTACCACACCATCTTAATGCCTTATACCTTGGACTGGAAATCCAATGTAGCTGAGTCGACATTCGACCCTAGGCAACAAGTCCGAAGACAAGTTGTTAAGCGGAAGTTGGATCTGATTCAGATACCGTCTCCCTTTCCTCAACATGCATGACCGAGTCAGTCCCGGATTCCTCACTTCCTTAAGTTCCAGTTAGTTAAAATCTTAAACCATTTGTTAGTTAAACCTTAACGGGTATTAATGAAATACCCCAAACTTAGATATGGTGCTTAAGTGGTAAACTAAGATATAAGAAGGCTAAATAATGCCTTAGAAACATTAAGAAACATTTTTAATCAAAGAAAACATAAGGAAACACCAAAAGAGCAGTTTAAGCAAAAACGTGCTCTAAGCTTGGAGAGACTTGGGTGAGCACCCAAATATCATTCTTAGACCTTAGTAATATCCTAATGGTCATTTTAAGTCAATTACCAAAGAAAACCAAGCTCAAAAACAAGTTAAAACACAAATTGTGCTTTAAGGACTCTTAAAGCACATTTTTGAAAAATTGTCTTAGAAAGGGGTTTTAAGTGGCTAAATGCCCATGATTACTCCTTAATTAACTTGTGTACTAATTAGAATCACATTAGGAAGTCTAAATCAATGGGAAATCAAAAATTTCACAAATATGTGCACTAATTTGTGAATAGTAACCAAATAGTGCCTAGTTTAGTCTTTAATCAATTAAGTCTAATTAATTGGTCAAACAAGACCATGACTAGCCTAATTAATGAGGGGGCCAGTTTTCTAAGGGTGTGAGTCACCAAGTGTAGCCAATTAATGTTAGAATAAAAATAGGAAAAGTAAGTGGTTACTATTTGCTTTTAAGGAATCAAATATCTTATATGCCACCTCTCTCCTCCTTTCTTCATTCTTCATCTTCTCCATCGATTTCCCTTGCTCTCTTTCTTCTCTTTCACGTAAGAAGCAACCTCCATGATAGCTCCATCTTCTTTTGCCCACATCTTGCTCATTTAAGCTCCAAAATCAAAACCAAGCACATATATCTCTTAGTTAGCTCAAGCTCTTCCTTTCTATCTTTTCAAAACTTCAAGAGCCACATTTTGGAGCCAAGGCAAACCGCCATTAGAGGAGGAAACTCAAGCTTGGAGACTCCATTAGCTTCTCCATTCTCTTAAGGTAAAGAATATGTAAGAAAAATGAAGTTCCCACCATTTCTTTACATGTCCGAAAATTATCACTCACGGGGCTTCATGTTTATGCCTTGTTATAGCTTTTTTTTATTCTCCAAGGGATAGAGGATGTCCTTCTTGCTTCATATCCAAGCTTATTCTGAGACTCCAAGGTAAAACAATCAATTTAATACCTTAAAGCACATTTTTAACCTAGGGTTTGTTCCTTAAGGGTAATGTATTATCTAGCACTCATTGGAGTCATTGGATATTGGTTAGAACATTGGCAAGGAGAGTTTAAGTGGTGACCGAGATTGCTCAAGGAAAAAGGCTAAGGAGGAAAGTTTGTGAGCTTGTAAAAGAACATGGTAAATTACTTACCTTAAGGTGTTTTATTGTTTAAGGGGATGGGATTTAGATAGGTGATGAGTTTAGTGTAGAGTTTACATTGGGAAAGAACTATAAAAACCTAGGAGAACCAATGACTATACTTGTGAACTTGTGACTAAGGAGCAAATGAGAAAAAGGGAGATTGTTTAAGAATGTCAAGGTGAATTATAAGAGCATTTAAATTGCAATGGGAGCCTTGTTGTGTGTATTTGCAGGTCAAAGGCTATATATATTGAGGAAATTCAGTGTTTAAGATTTATGCACTTAAGGGCCTAAGTGCCAAGCAATTTAAGTTTATGCACTATATTGTGATGTAGTGTAGTTTTGGTGTATGATGTGTGTTAAGGAGGTTTAATGAGAGTTTGAATGTTGATAGCTATTTGATGGTGAAAACTAAATGTTTTTGTAATAATATACTAGAGAACCCATGGCAAAATTTAGAGAAGAACCTAAGTGTTTAGGATGTGTTAAGGAGATTCCATGACTAAGGAAGCATTAGGAAACTTTAGGAGTTGTTTTGACAAAAAGAGTGAGTTTAAGGTGTTCTTGAGAATTAGAATGACATAGGCATCATCATGGTGGATTTAGGAACCAAATGAATGTCTTGGGGTATACTTGAGTATTTAGGACTTAGGCAAATGTTGGTAAACAAGTAGGAAGGAAATAATGTGTTGGTAGAAGGAGGCATAAACTTGTGTAGAAACTTTAAGTAGTTGCATAAAGGAGTTTTGGAAGGTGAAAGATGCTTGGGAGATGATGTTATAGTGGTGAGGAAGCATTTGGCATAGTGGTTGTATTAGGTATGAACCACCACTTGGAAACCTAGTGAAAAACATTACAAGGGTTGGCATGATTATAAGGAAAATGCATAATGACTAAGGTGGATATGGGTGAGTGATTAAATGAGTTTAGTAGAAGACTTAAGGTGTATTTGTAGTGCCCAAATGAGGTTAGAACATACTAGGATATATGAGGTGAAGTTTGGAGTCAAATAGGAATTTGGAAACAAAGTTCTGGAGTCGACTGACCTTAGGGACCGGACCTGCAAGGTCGGCCGAGCTCAGTTTACACTACTGGAAAAAGTTTCTGGAATGGATCAACCTTGGGGACCTGTAACACCCCAACCACCACCGTACACATAACATCAAACTGCAGCGGAAATCTCAACTCATTACATTACTTAATCCAATGGTGTTACACGCCGTTAACCACTCACGTGGCTAACAAGGCTAATACGTGTACATTGTATCGGTCTGATGGACTAGAATCCCGAGCAACGACACAATACAATCCTTGTTCCATTTCCAATATTTAATATACACAACTCTCCCACTGTACGAGTATTTACAAACTAATGCCGATTACAACTTCGGTCTTACTACGCCTACCATGCTCATGCCATTTAAATGGCTACCCATGTATAAACATCTACCCCGTCCTACTCTCGAACGGCTTCCAGCTCCTTGTACCTGAAATAGAAAAAGGAGAGAAAGGGTGGCCCCCAAGGGGCTCAGCACCTTTGCTGGTATGGTAATCCCGCAGCCCACATGCTACCGGGCCACGCACAACTAATTGTCGTCTTAGCATGCGATTGATTATATTTTAAATCATGCATGCAACTGTAATCACACAACACAAAACATTTCGCCTCAATGGGCTCAACAAACGGATAATACATCCTTACTTGATGAGTCACTCATGGTGTTCATTATCCCTAAAGTGTTCCTCCTCTAACGGAGCTACTTCCTTAATAGACGACACTTACCCTTAGATCGGGTTAACCTTAAACGCCTCTTGTCAAAACTGGGATTCATTTCCATGATCCACACACTCCATATCTTACAACACATCACACTCCTCACATAGCGAAACACCACAATACTTTTCTCGTTTCGACGTACACATGATAACATCAAATTCATTTTAAACACCTAACGTATACATATCATAGCATAGCAGGGGAAATTGCTTAGCACAATAACAACACAAACACCATAAGATCGGTTCACACAAGGAACCTTCCACCATAGTTAGTATATATAGTGAGCCTAGAGATTATTGCCAATCTCATGCTAAGCTCGTTACCAACCTCGTTACCGTCCAGTTATATCGTACGGTTAACTTAAACCCAAGGTGTGTCGGATATAGTAATCCCAAGCACACCGAAATAACATTCGTATGCCCCTGTGGCCCGACGTGAGTCAGTAATTAGCTTTGGATAAGCTAAGGGAAGGTAAAACCAAATTGGAATACAACCTATACATACACCAAGAGAGCCGAACCGGATATGACATTGACTCCCGTCCATCACACGCGTGGCCGGAACAACCGGACTCCTCACCCCCCGTTAGTACATATATACATATAAATAAGTAGTTAGAGATCCATTATGGAGCCTACCACAACCACACACCATTCGGTATCATAACCGAGTTAAGCACACAAGGGAGGTTCACACACTTGCATACAACAACAATATCCAACTAACTCACACATAGCCGTGGTTAGAACGTTCCCAAGGTTTGGGTTGTTAACTCCGAATACCGATCTCTCACGTGTTCCTAGTTCTAGTTAGCTAAGGTTCAACACTTATTTGAGGTTAAACGGTATCGGAGACCAGATGCGCCACATAAATGAATTACTATAAACTCATTACATGTTTTAATCTTACAAGGTGGCAACACTCATAAAAACACATTGGCATACAAGCCGGTGTAATCCGGTAGGACACAGGTTGCAAGAAAACCATACCTGTCGCCACGGTCCACTATATCATGTCCTTTTAGGTTCCTCGAACAAATCCCGTACAACTGGTAACATCACAATTACTTTTATTAATATTGGGGTAACATGTTTGCTTAACGTTTAAAGCGCCCATAGTTTACCCCGTCATTCCCGTTACACTTAACTTACTCTTGTGATATAAACTTTACAACTCTCAGATCAAACCCAACACTTGTTTACACATTTTAAGGCCTTTATATGCCACCAAACAAGGCCTAAACATCACCTAAAACCATTACCATTCAATTCCCCATGATTAGAAGCCTTTAAAACAGATTTTGCAACACTTTTGACCTGGTCTGGGACTTGGTCTGGACCCAAGGTCCCGGACCACTTGTAGAATGTACTCTCGGCCTTATTTTACCCTTGGTCCGGGTCTTGGTCCTGAACTAAGGACCCGGACCACTTCTAAACTTCACTCTCGGCTCTTTTTAAGGGGTGGTCCGGGTACCTATACAAGGGCTAGGTCCCGGACCATGTTATTAACTTGTCAAAACATCATTTTTCAACCCCTAACCAACCTTAAACCTTACCTAATCATTCCATAAACTTTCCACATGTTTCCTACATGTTTAAACACCCTAAAACAAGCACTAAACTTTCCTAAATCATCACTAACTGGTTACTCAATTCCTTACAACAATTCCTAGCACTTATAACATTTTTCTTAGATTTCTAAGTGGTATATCATGCCTACTACCTACACTCAACTAACCAAAGTGTTGTCTCACAAACATTACCACCACTCCAAAAGCATTATTTCTCATACACACCTCCTTTGCACAATTGCTTATAATTTCCACAAGTTTTCACTTAGACCTTCACTAGGCATTTCTTTTACTTTGTTTACCAAATCTTGAACAAGACTTAACACTTCACTTAACAATTCCTTGGTGTGTTCAAAACACCCATTTGAGTTCTAAATCCTCCAAGACAATGCCCATGACACCTTAACACCTAAGAACTCCATGATTCACCTTCTTCCACTATCTTAACACTTAAAAATTCGTAGTACCTTCTAGGTCATAAAATCTCATTACAACACATAAACTCTTTTGTTTATCAACTAAATTTCGCCATAGCTTCCCTTGTATCACCTTACACCAAAACACATTGTTTTTCACCTTTAACCATCAAACACATTCGCCTTCACAAGAGATGTTCTTTACACACAACTAAACCTTTAAACTACACTACATCACAATATAGTGCATAAACTTAAATTGCTTGGCACTTAGGCCCTTAAATAACATGGCTCTTAGGCCCTTAAATTGCATAAACCTTAAACACTGAATTTCCCACATAAGTAATGCCTTTGACCTGCGAATACACCCAACAATACATATGCCCTTAATAAACTCCTTGAGAGCATTTTACTAGCTCATTTGCCATTGGCTCCTTAGGTATTTTATTAAGCAAATCAAGCTCATTTTCCTAAGGCATTTAAACTACATGAGATAGTTTGTTTACCTCTTTTTCCTCACAAACTTCTTTCTTGTTTCCTTGTAAAACCGGTGGGGTGTTTAGTTGTTTGCCAACTTCTATACAATGTACAAATAATAGAATGAGTATTCAAGCATTATGCTTCATCTCATTATAAACCCTAGTTACATATATTATCTTAAGGCATTAAAATGATTGTTTTACCTTGGAATGGAAAGAGAGCTTGAATATATATCAAGAGAGGACTCCACCAAGCCCTTGGAAGATTCAAATGAAGCTAAAACAAGCAAGGTAAAGACACCATGGTGAGGTGAATTTTCGGCCATGTACTAAAAGGAGAGGAAACTTGATTTTTCTTTGAGATTCCTTACCTAGAAGCAAAGGAGAACAATAATATGTGAAAAGGTGAGCTCAAGCTCCATCAATGGTGAATCTCCTTGGCACCGAAATTGAGTTCTTGAAGATTTGAAAAGATAGAAGTGTAGAGCTTGCTCCAACTAGAAGAATGGTGGTCTTGGAATTGAATTTGGACCATGGAGCTAGGAGTTACAAGTGGTCAAAGATGGAAAACAATGGTGGTGTTGGTGTTGCTGTAGCAGCTCGTAAAAGAGAGCAAGAAGGGAGGTTGGAGACGTGTGAAATGAAGGAGGAAAGGAGAAATGAAGATAGAACTTGCTTTAACAAGATATTTGTATTAAAAGGTAACTTTCTCCTTTTTACCTTCCTACCCTTCCTTTCCTTAATTGATTTTACATGTTGGTGACTCACCTTGATAAAAACCGGCCACCATTTAGTTAGAAGGGTACTTTAGTCCTTATTTGTCAATTTAATTACTTATGATAACATATGTTACAAACTAGCTTATAAAAATCACTATTCACAAAAACAAGGCACATAGAAGTGAAATTTTTGATTTCCCATTGATATAGACTTCCAAATGTGATACTATATAGTACACATGTTAATTAAAGGTAATGATGGACATTTAGCCATTCAAAACTCATTTACAAGACAATTTTTCAAAAACGTGCTTTAAGACTCCTTAAAGCACATTTTGCGTTTTAACTTGTTTTTCAAGCTTGGTTTTCTTTAGTAATTGATTTAATATGTTCATTAACATATAAATAAGGCATAGGTATGACCATTAGGTCTTATACACATTTATCCCAAGCTTAGAGCACATTTTAGCCCATATTGACCTTAAGGTATTTATTTGTGTTTTGTTTGGTTCATTGTCTACCAAAGTTTCCTAAGGACTTAATTAGCCTTATAAAGTCATAATTAAATATTATCAAGTCTTGGTAGGCTCTTTGGGTCCTAGCCAAGTTCACTCCAAGCTTAGAGCATGTTTTTGCTCAAACCGTGTCTTAGTGTTTATTGTGTTTTACCATGGTTTAAATGGTTCATTTATGTTTCTAAGGCACTTTTTAGCCTTTAAATACCATAGTTTAACATTTACACAACATACCAAGGTTTGGGGTATTTCAATCTACCCCCCTTAAAAGAACTTCGTCCTCGAAGTTCACATTTCCTCGTATCATTGGATTAGAATACGGGAATTACTTATAGCCATAAAACTTCCATTACCAACCACCCTTTACATCCAACCTCGGACTTAATGGTCCGGGCAACATATCAATATACATAAAATATCATACTCACATGGTAACCTCGGACTTAATGGTCCGGGTACCTTCACCACACTTGCACCTTTACAATATCCCTCAGACTCTTAGGTCTGGGTGACATAACCACATTTAGACACATAGGTCTATGTAACACAACACATTTAGACTCATAGGTCTTGATAGCACACACTTTAGGAGATCAAAGTCAAAATAACCTTTATCACACATACCAAACAACATGTCATAGCATGTATATCAAACAGAAATACCTTTTCCATCTCCCATGGGTTCGAATCCCACGTTGAGTACATATACACTGTGATCCCGCAGAACCCGGTCGCGATGGACACCTTCTGGTCCCCGTTCCTTTGGGAGGTCAAAACATTCACTTAATTTTTAACATATGTACTTCTCATGTCACCGGTCCGAAGACAAAGGCTCATACGTCCTCAGCTCGTGAGCAAGTACTACAAAAATATTCTTTACTAGGTTAAGTATAAGAAGATCTTTTATTCAAAATTAATCGATTGTTTGAAAACACCAATTGAAAATCCTTTTGAAAACCACACAACTCCAAGTCCAATTTATGCTCCTTGTATTTTCTTAACATGGTTGTTTGTGACCACTTACAGGGAGCTTCAAGAGTCATCCAACACTGATGTGATCAGCATCAGTGTTGAACTATCTTTCCACCCCAATTTGTGTTCGGCTTCCCTTGATCTCATGATAATCAAGTTTCACCTCCCACTTCTTTTCAACCAACAACTAATTCAAACGTATCCCATTTTCTATCTTTAAATCCTTCTAGTCATAATCATTACATCTCCAAGGAATAGAACTCCGTCTATCAATCATCACCCAAATCCAACTTAATTTAAGTTACCTAGGGAATTTAATTCTCACTAGGTTCTATGTCGGTCTCATACCCCTTCATAAATCACAACATTGTATATATATACATATATTTTTTTATCAAAATACAATACATGGTTTACATTTATGCACCGTCGGGGTTTTAGTTCCCCGGGAGTTTCTTTACTCCCTTCCACTTGTACTCTCACACACCACTGTTAACAAGATAAACACGCTTCCCACAATGGTATTCGCATCTTCTGTGCGCAATTACCACCATTTAACCACAAATAAATGCGTATGTTTATATAACACACGCGCCAACCAAATCATTTTGTGCTATGCACAACCCCGTTCACGTACCCTTGTACGGTAAAACACACTAAGTGGTTTTGCGCTCTACCCCCCTTAAAAGGGATTACGCCCACGTAATCAATCACTAAACCTTGGCTTAAAAATGTTCTGCCGTCGTGAAGTGTTTTGACTTCCACGCGGTCTATTACACAATGGATTCTGATTAGAGGATCTTAACCATATTGGGTTTAGTCCCTAAACCAAGAATTCGCATTGGAGTTCTAACTCATAACCGGTTTCGGTCCTGGCCTGTGAGGCTTCATATTCATTACTGGCATACAACATTTGCATCACTGGTTCACCAGTTTCTGCTGCGCAACTCTGATAATTATAGAGCTAGTTTGCCCCATTCGTTACTGTTACTGTATTGTACATCTCCAATGTATTACCCTTATCTTGGGAAGAATGGTTTCTCAACCGACGAATTCGGTGAGTTTCACTATTTTCCATCCACTTCTCCAATAGCTTACAGCGTAAACTACTATGTAATTCACAATGATTGACTTGCTTCTACCGACTTACTGTCGGTTGAGATTGAGCTACTACCTAATGTGTAGTGCTCTCTCAGTTATTTCTCACACCTGGGGTATATCTCACACTGACATTTGGTATTTAGTGCCACTGTTATCACTTATTCTTAATCATACCTCCACATCTGGTTTCGTACAAGTAATTTTCCATTGGTATGTCCTTGCATTTCCTATGCATTGATCATTATAGTATCATAGGTTTCTTTCTACATCCACCACAATTACCATTTCCCATATCCTAGCTATCCCACTCGATCATTACTGCGCAAATGCAATACCTAAACACTCAGTCATACAGAGTGCAGAGGCGTAAACTCTTGACAGTAAATCTCTCATGCGATTGCGATAGGAATTTACACTGTGTTTTACTGAAATTCTTATCACATAATACTTGTCACCGGCTTACTGCTCGGTTCGTTTGCTATCATTTACTGTTGTGCCTCCACTGGGTTTTAACTCATAACCCTGTTCACTCCCCATTTTACCATCTAACAATACTCACGCAACGGTCGCTTATTGCGCGCCGTACCCTTACTCATTATCCAACATCAACTTATACTGCATCCGCTATTATATTAGCTTCCGCTATTACGCTGGGTTTATCTGGCCACTTATTTGGCTGATTTTTGAATATACTACTATTTTTCTTGAGCCTTTATGTTTCTTGAGCGTTATTCGCTACACATTTAGCTTCACACACCTATGGTGATTGCTATCAGACTTATTACCCTTCCTGTATACACAACTGGTACGAGCACTTCTTTTTGTATTATTTTATTCAAATCATCCTGGGGTAATAACAACGTGGTCCATCCTCCACATACTTCTTGAACTTGGTCCACACAACTACCGCTCTCGCGGTTTCACAATATCGAGAGGTATCCCCACTCTTAAAGCAGTGGTTCGTTCTCCGCTCTATTTCCTTGTGTAACATATACTTCTGCAACCGATCAAATTTACATATCACAAGTTGTTGTGGCTTATAAGCCTTACTGTCGCGATTCCTTCCAAGTTATCTCTCTGGCAACTTAGGGTCCTACTTTTAAGTGGGTTTACCTTCAGTGTTTAATCCGGGTAATTGTTCCAACTCTTGCGTTTCAATTATATTGCTTCATCCAACCATGTTTAATCCAAATACCCATCAAGGATTGCTCCTGGGTGTTATCAAAATATGCCATTACATTTGGCTTGCACTTATGGGTACTTCCAGTAAACTACGCCTTCTCTAATGTCTTTATATAACAGTCGGTGTACTTCGCACCTCCTGTATCTTAAATATTCCCTTGCACACACTCACTGTTTCCTTCAGTCTCTTTAATTTAGCTGAGTTCCTTAACTTCAACCATTCCTTGTAATCTCTAGCTCTTGTTTGATTTATACTGCTGACCGTAGACGAGTCGACTACTTCCCGTGTTTCGGACTCCACTCGTATACATATGTGGGGTACCATAATGATACATTGCTACCTACCCAACTAACCCATAAGTAGGTCTGTCAGGCCCACAAGCTCCTATCGGAGTGCGGTCGTCCCACAATTCAGTTGGTACACTCGTAGTGTCCGTCACACGCCTAGGTGAAGTATTTGTTGTCAACTCCCTTATATTGTCCTTTGACAATATGCGTCCCGTGCTTCCCGAACTTAATCGAAGGAAAGTTTATCCACTATTGTACCTTATCATCTGCCCTTGGTTTTACTGGTTTGGTTTAAAAGAAGGTTGGAAAGAAGTGTTGGTTTGAAAGAAAATTTGGTTTTGAAAAGAAAAGGGTTTGAATAAATCTGGGTTGAAAGAAAAATTTTCATGGTTTCACAACATCTTCTTACCTTAGCCAAGTCTAGCTTCTTGCTGACTGGTGTACTTACAATTACAGAGGTTAGGCTAGCAGGCCCTTCCACTGTTATGACAATCACATTTAACTTTATTGTACTTTTCCAAGTACTTTGTAGTGGTTATAAATTTCCCGAATAGCCCTGTTATAGCAGCACTTGCTATGGCAAGTGCGCCATGCTAACTGGCTATCGGTTCAACACATACCGGTTGTGGTATTGTTTTTACCCGCACTATCATCAGTGGCCTTTTTGGCCCTTATTTGTTCTTACGGTCTCGACAATAACCTTTGGGTAACTTCTCACTGTATTCACATAATAGTTATCAACTGGGGTGTCTCCTATTCTTGGAGTCCCCTTTTTACTTAGCATTATTTTCTCTTTGGAGCCCGTTCCACGCATCGTCGTGGTTACTGAGACTTGTCTCTTGTTTGGGCACTATGTTATAGTTCCTTAGTTGGTTGGTATGCCGTTGGTGTATTACTTACCAACTGTGGTCCCATAGACATTCGTCTCGGGTTTCACTAATCCACTTCTTGCTTGTTGCACGGTCAGTGCGTTGCAAGCTGGTTATTCTCGACTGCTCTGCATGTCGACCCAGGTTGCCGGAAATTCTATTCTTCTGTACACTGATTCTTCGCTCTTCGCTATGAAATGCGGTTAACACTGTTTAGATGGGAACCGTCTCCGGGATTCCCAGTTTTCGGGATCTACCGCATGACAGGTTCTCCGTACCTTTAGATGTGTTTAATAATAGCCAGATCGGGTATTCCCGAGTAAGAGTGGACTTCCATCTCTCTGGCGTTGTTTCCCAAGTTATATAACAGGGATTGTGGAGGGCGGGAAGGATATAGTAGGTTTCCAGTATTCACTGGTAGTTCCTTACTAGCGTATCTCTCACGCTATCACTCAACCCTTAACCCAAAGTACTTAAATCCTAACTCGGTACTTCCTAAGCTCGGTAATCCAGTCACCAGAGCGATACTTCGCTCTGATACCACTTTTTGTAACACCCCACCACCGTACACATAACATCAAACTGCAGCGGAAATCTCAACTCATTACATTACTTAATCCAATGGTGTTACACGCCGTTAACCACTCACGTGGCTAACAAGGCTAATACGTGTACATTGTATCGGTCTGATGGACTAGAATCCCGAGCAACGACACAATACAATCCTTGTTCCATTTCCAATATTTAATATACACAACTCTCCCACTGTACCGAGTATTTACAAACTAATGCCGATTACAACTTCGGTCTTACTACGCCTACCATGCTCACGCCATTTAAATGGCTACCCATGTATAAACATCTACCCCGTCCTACTCTCGAACGGCTTCCAGCTCCTTGTACCTGAAATAGAAAAAGGAGAGAAAGGGTGGCCCCCAAGGGGCTCAGCACCTTTGCTGGTATGGTAATCCCGCAGCCCACATGCTACCGGGCCACGCACAACTAATTGTCGTCTTAGCATGCGATTGATTATATTTTAAATCATGCATGCAACTGTAATCACACAACACAAAACATTTCGCCTCAATGGGCTCAACAAACGGATAATACCTTACTTGATGAGTCACTCATGGTGTTCATTATCCCTAAAGTGTTCCTCCTCTAACGGAGCTACTTCCTTAATAGACGACACTTACCCTTAGATCGGGTTAACCTTAAACGCCTCTTGTCAAAACTGGGATTCATTTCCATGATCCACACACTCCATATCTTACAACATATCACACTCCTCACATAGCGAAACACCACAATACTTTTCTCGTTTCGACGTACACATGATAACATCAAATTCATTTTAAACACCTAACGTATACATATCATAGCATAGCAGGGGAAATTGCTTAGCACAATAACAACACAAACACCATAAGATCGGTTCACACAAGGAACCTTCCACCATAGTTAGTATATTAGTGAGCCTAGAGATTATTGCCAATCTCATGCTAAGCTCGTTACCAACCTCGTTACCGTCCAGTTATATCGTACGGTTAACTTAAACCCAAGGTGTGTCGGATATAGTAATCCCAAGCACACCGAAATAACATTCGTATGCCCCTGTGGCCCGACGTGAGTCAGTAATTAGCTTTGGATAAGCTAAGGGAAGGTAGAAACCAAATTGGAATACAACCTATACATACACCAAGAGAGCCGAACCGGATATGACATCGACTCCCGTCCATCACACGCGTGGCCGGAACAACCGGACTCCTCACCCCCCGTTAGTACATATATACTTATAAATAAGTAGTTAGAGATCCATTATGGAGCCTACCACAACCACACACCATTCGGTATCATAACCGAGTTAAGCACACAAGGGAGGTTCACACACTTGCATACAACAACAATATCCAACTAACTCACACATAGCCGTGGTTAGAACGTTCCCAAGGTTTGGGTCGTTAACTCCGAATACCGATCTCTCACGTGTTCCTAGTTCTAGTTAGCTAAGGTTCAACACTTATTTGAGGTTAAACGGTATCGGAGACCAGATGCGCCACATAAATGAATTACTATAAACTCATTACATGTTTTAATCTTACAAGGTGGCAACACTCATAAAAACACATTGGCATACAAGCCGGTGTAATCCGGTAGGACACAGGTTGCAAGAAAACCATACCTGTCGCCACGGTCCACTATATCATGTCCTTTTAGGTTCCTCGAACAAATCCCGTACAACTGGTAACATCACAATTACTTTTATTAATATTGGGGTAACATGTTTGCTTAACGTTTAAAGCGCCCATAGTTTACCCCGTCATTCCCGTTACACTTAACTTACTCTTGTGATATAAACTTTACAACTCTCACATCAAACCCAACACTTGTTTACACATTTTAAGGCCTTTATATGCCACCAAACAAGGCCTAAACATCACCTAAAACCATTACCATTCAATTCCCCATGATTAGAAGCCTTTAAAACAGATTTTGCAACACTTTTGACCTGGTCCGGGACTTGGTCCGGACCCAAGGTCCCGGACCACTTGTAGAATGTACTCTCGGCCTTATTTTACCCTTGGTCCGGGTCTTGGTCCTGAACTAAGGACCCGGACCACTTCTAAACTTCACTCTCGGCTCTTTTTAAGGGGTGGTCCGGGTACCTATACAAGGGCTAGGTCCCGGACCATGTTATTAACTTGTCAAAACATCATTTTTCAACCCCTAAACCAACCTTAAACCTTACCTAATCATTCCATAAACTTTCCACATGTTTCCTACATGTTTAAACACCCTAAAACAAGCACTAAACTTTCCTAAATCATCACTAACTGGTTACTCAATTCCTTACAACAATTCCTAGCACTTATAACATTTTTCTTAGATTTCTAAGTGGTATATCATGCCTACTACCTCAACTAACCAAAGTGTTGTCTCACAAACATTACCACCACTCCAAAAGCATTATTTCTCATACACACCTCCTTTGCACAATTGCTTATAATTTCCACAAGTTTTCACTTAGACCTTCACTAGGCATTTCTTTTACTTTGTTTACCAAATCTTGAACAAGACTTAACACTTCACTTAACAATTCCTTGGTGTGTTCAAAACACCCATTTGAGTTCTAAATCCTCCAAACAATGCCCATGGCACCTTAACACCTAAGAACACCATGATTCACCTTCTTCCACCATCTTAACACTTAAAAATTCCTAGTACCTTCTAGGTCATAAAATCTCATTACAACACATAAACTCTTTTGTTTATCAACTAAATTTCGCCATAGCTTCCCTTGTATCACCTTACACCAAAACACATTGTTTTTCACCTTTAACCATCAAACACATTCACCTTCACAAGAGATGTTCTTTACAAACACTAAACCTTTAAACTACACTACATCACAATATAGTGCATAAACTTAAATTGCTTGGCACTTAGGCCCTTAAATAACATGGCTCTTAGGCCCTTAAATTGCATAAACCTTAAACACTGAATTTCCCACATAAGTAATGCCTTTGACCTGCGAATACACCCAACAATACATATGCCCTTAATAAACTCCTTGAGAGCATTTTACTAGCTCATTTGCCATTGGCTCCTTAGGTATTTTATTAAGCAAATCAAGCTCATTTTCCTAAGGCATTTAAACTACATTGAGATAGTTTGTTTACCTCTTTTTCCTCACAAACTTCTTTCTTGTTTCCTTGTAAAACCGGTGGGGTGTTTAGTTGTTTGCCAACTTCTATACAATGTACAAATAATAGAATGAGTATTCAAGCATTATGCTTCATCTCATTATAAACCCTAGTTACATATATTATCTTAAGGCATTAAAATGATTGTTTTACCTTGGAATGGAAAGAGAGCTTGAATATATATCAAGAGAGGACTCCACCAAGCCCTTGGAAGATTCAAATGAAGCTAAAACAAGCAAGGTAAAGACACCATGGTGAGGTGAATTTTCGGCCATGTACTAAAAGGAGAGGAAACTTGATTTTTCTTTGAGATTCCTTACCTAGAAGCAAAGGAGAACAATAATATGTGAAAAGGTGAGCTCAAGCTCCATCAATGGTGAATCTCCTTGGCACCGAAATTGAGTTCTTGAAGATTTGAAAAGATAGAAGTGTAGAGCTTGCTCCAACTAGAAGAATGGTGGTCTTGGAATTGAATTTGGACCATGGAGCTAGGAGTTACAAGTGGTCAAAGATGGAAAACAATGGTGGTGTTGGTGTTGCTGTAGCAGCTCGTAAAAGAGAGCAAGAAGGGAGGTTGGAGACGTGTGAAATGAAGGAGGAAAGGAGAAATGAAGATAGAACTTGCTTTAACAAGATATTTGTATTAAAAGGTAACTTTCTCCTTTTTACCTTCCTACCCTTCCTTTCCTTAATTGATTTTTACATGTTGGTGACTCACCTTGATAAAAACCGGCCACCATTTAGTTAGAAGGGTACTTTAGTCCTTATTTGTCAATTTAATTACTTATGATAACATATGTTACAAACTAGCTTATAAAAATCACTATTCACAAAAACAAGGCACATAGAAGTGAAATTTTTGATTTCCCATTGATATAGACTTCCAAATGTGATACTATATAGTACACATGTTAATTAAAGAGTAATGATGGACATTTAGCCATTCAAAACTCATTTACAAGACAATTTTTCAAAAACGTGCTTTAAGACTCCTTAAAGCACATTTTGCGTTTTAACTTGTTTTTCAAGCTTGGTTTTCTTTAGTAATTGATTTAATATGTTCATTAACATATAAATAAGGCATAGGTATGACCATTAGGTCTTATACACATTTATCCCAAGCTTAGAGCACATTTTAGCCCATATTGACCTTAAGGTATTTATTTGTGTTTGTTTGGTTTCATTGTCTACCAAAGTTTCCTAAGGACTTAATTAGCCTTATAAAGTCATAATTAAATATTATCAAGTCTTGGTAGGCTCTTTGGGTCCTAGCCAAGTTCACTCCAAGCTTAGAGCATGTTTTTGCTCAAACCGTGTCTTAGTGTTTAATTGTGTTTTACCATGGTTTAAATGGTTCATTTATGTTTCTAAGGCACTTTTTAGCCTTTAAATACCATAGTTTAACATTTACACAACATACCAAGGTTTGGGGTATTTCAATCTACCCCCCTTAAAAGAACTTCGTCCTCGAAGTTCACATTTCCTCGTATCATTGGATTAGAATACGGGAATTACTTATAGCCATAAAACTTCCATTACCAACCACCCTTTACATCCAACCTCGGACTTAATGGTCCGGGCAACATATCAACATATACATAAAATATCATACTCACATGGTAACCTCGGACTTAATGGTCCGGGTACCTTCACCACACTTGCACCTTTACAATATCCCTCAGACTCTTAGGTCTGGGTGACATAACCACATTTAGACACATAGGTCTATGTAACACAACACATTTAGACTCATAGGTCTTGATAGCACACACTTTAGGAGATCAAAGTCAAAATAACCTTTATCACACATACCAAACAACATGTCATAGCATGTATATCAAACAGAAATACCTTTTCCATCTCCCCATGGGTTCGAATCCCACGTTGAGTACATATACACTGTGATCCCGCAGAACCCGGTCGCGATGGACACCTTCTGGTCCCCGTTCCTTTGGGAGGTCAAAACATTCACTTAATTTTTTAACATATGTACTTCTCATGTCACCGGTCCGAAGACAAAGGCTCATACGTCCTCAGCTCGTGAGCAAGTACTACAAAAATATTCTTTACTAGGTTAAGTATAAGAAGATCTTTTATTCAAAATATTAATCGATTGTTTGAAAACACCAATTGAAAATCCTTTTGAAAACACCACACAACTCCAAGTCCAATTTATGCTCCTTGTATTTTTCTTAACATGGTTGTTTGTGACCACTTACAGGGAGCTTCAAGAGTCATCCAACACTGATGTGATCAGCATCAGTGTTGAACTATCTTTCCACCCCAATTTGTGTTCGGCTTCCCTTGATCTCATGATAATCAAGTTTCACCTCCCACTTCTTTTCAACCAACAACTAATTCAAACGTATCCCATTTTCTATCTTTAAATCCTTCTAGTCATAATCATTACATCTCCAAGGAATAGAACTCCGTCTATCAATCATCACCCAAATCCAACTTAATTTAAGTTACCTAGGGAATTTAATTCTCACTAGGTTCTATGTCGGTCTCATACCCCTTCATAAATCACAACATTGTATATATATACATATATTTTTTTATCAAAATACAATACATGGTTTACATTTATGCACCGTCGGGGTTTTAGTTCCCCGGGAGTTTCTTTACTCCCTTCCACTTGTACTCTCACACACCACTGTTAACAAGATAAACACGCTTCCCACAATGGTATTCGCATCTTCTGTGCGCAATTACCACCATTTAACCAAATAAATGCGTATGTTTATATAACACACGCGCCAACCAAATCATTTTGTGCTATGCACAACCCCGTTCACGTACCCTTGTACGGTAAAACACACTAAGTGGTTTTGCGCTCTACCCCCCTTAAAAGGGATTACGCCCACGTAATCAATCACTAAACCTTGGCTTAAAAATGTTCTGCCGTCGTGAAGTGTTTTGACTTCCACGCGGTCTATTACACAATGGATTCTGATTAGAGGATCTTAACCATATTGGCGGTTTAGTCCCTAAACCATGAATTCGCATTGGAGTTCTAACTCATAACCGGTTTCGGTCCTGGCCTGTGAGGCTTCATATTCATTACTGGCATACAACATTTGCATCACTGGTTCACCAGTTTCTGTTGCGCAACTCTGATAATTATAGAGCTAGTTTGCCCCATTCGTTACTGTTACTGTATTGTACATCTCCAATGTATTACCCTTATCTTGGGAAGAATGGTTTCTTAACCGACGAATTCGGTGAGTTTCACTATTTTCCATCCACTTCTCCAATAGCTTACAGCGTAAACTACTATGTAATTCACAATGATTGACTTGCTTCTACCGACTTACTGTCGGTTGAGATTGAGCTACTACCTAATGTGTAGTGCTCTCTCAGTTATTTCTCACACCTGGGGTATATCTCACACTGACATTTGGTATTTAGTGCCACTGTTATCACTTATTCTTAATCATACCTCCACATCTGGTTTCGTACAAGTAATTTTCCATTGGTATGTCCTTGCATTTCCTATGCATTGATCATTATAGTATCATAGGTTTCTTTCTACATCCACCACAATTACCATTTCCCATATCCTAGCTATCCCACTCGATCATTACTGCGCAAATGCAATACCTAAACACTCAGTCATACAGAGTGCAGAGGCGTAAACTCTTGACAGTAAATCTCTCATGCGATTGCGATAGGAATTTACACTGTGTTTTACTGAAATTCTTATCACATAATACTTGTCACCGGCTTACTGCTCGGTTCGTTTGCTATCATTTACTGTTGTGCCTCCACTGGGTTTTAACTCATAACCCTGTTCACTCCCCATTTTACCATCTAACAATACTCACGCAACGGTCGCTTATTGCGCGCCGTACCCTTACTCATTATCCAACATCAACTTATACTGCATCCGCTATTATATTAGCTTCCGCTATTACGCTGGGTTTATCTGGCCACTTATTTGGCTGATTTTTGAATATACTACTATTTTTCTTGAGCCTTTATGTTTCTTGAGCGTTATTCGCTACACATTTAGCTTCACACACCTATGGTGATTGCTATCAGACTTATTACCCTTCCTGTATACACAACTGGTACGAGCACTTTTTGTATTATTTTATTCAAATCATCCTGGGGTAATAACAACGTGGTCCATCCTCCACATACTTCTTGAACTTGGTCCACACAACTACCGCTCTCGCGGTTTCACAATATCGAGAGGTATCCCCACTCTTAAAGCAGTGGTTCGTTCTCCGCTCTATTTCCTTGTGTAACATATACTTCTGCAACCGATCAAATTTACATATCACAAGTTGTTGTGGCTTATAAGCCTTACTGTCGCGATTCCTTCCAAGTTATCTCTCTGGCAACTTAGGGTCCTACTTTTAAGTGGGTTTACCTTCAGTGTTTAATCCGGGTAATTGTTCCAACTCTTGCGTTTCAATTATATTGCTTCATCCAACCATGTTTAATCCAAATACCCATCAAGGATTGCTCCTGGGTGTTATCAAAATATGCCATTACATTTGGCTTGCACTTATGGGTACTTCCAGTAAACTACGCCTTCTCTAATGTCTTTATATAACAGTCGGTGTACTTCGCACCTCCTGTATCTTAAATATTCCCTTGCACACACTCACTGTTTCCTTCAGTCTCTTTAATTTAGCTGAGTTCCTTAACTTCAACCATTCCTTGTAATCTCTAGCTCTTGTTTGATTTATACTGCTGACCGTAGACGGAGTCGACTACTTCCCGTGTTTCGGACTCCACTCGTATACATATGTGGGGTACCATAATGATACATTGCTACCTACCCAACTAACCCATAAGTAGGTCTGTCAGGCCCACAAGCTCCTATCGGAGTGCGGTCGTCCCACAATTCAGTTGGTACACTCGTAGTGTCCGTCACACGCCTAGGTGAAGTATTTTGTTGTCAACTCCCTTATATTGTCCTTTGACAATATGCGTCCCGTGCTTCCCGAACTTAATCGAAGGAAAGTTTATCCACTATTGTACCTTATCATCTGCCCTTGGTTTTACTGGTTTGGTTTAAAAGAAGGTTGGAAAGAAGTGTTGGTTTGAAAGAAAATTTGGTTTTGAAAAGAAAAGGGTTTGAATAAATCTGGGTTGAAAGAAAAATTTTCATGGTTTCACAACATCTTCTTACCTTAGCCAAGTCTAGCTTCTTGCTGACTGGTGTACTTACAATTACAGAGGTTAGGCTAGCAGGCCCTTCCACTATTATGACAATCACATTTAACTTTATTGTACTTTTCCAAGTACTTTGTGATGGCAAGTGCGCCATGCTAACTGGCTATCGGTTCAACACATACCGGTTGTGGTATTGTTTTTACCCGCACTATCATCAGTGGCCTTTTGGCCCTTATTTGTTCTTACGGTCTCGACAATAACCTTGGGTAACTTCTCACTGTATGAAATACCCCAAACCTAAATATGCTAAGTAACATCAAATCATGATGTATTAAGGCTAAAATATGCCTTAGAAAGATTGTAGACAATTTAAACCAAGGAAAACACAAGAAAATGCCTTAAGGGCAATTAGGGCAAAAACGTGCTCTAGCTTGGAGAGACTTGGGTGAGTACCCAAACATCTTGGTAAGACCTTAGTAATATCCTAATGGTCATTTTAAATCAATTAGCAAAGAAAACCAAGATTGAAAACAAGTTAAAACACAAAATGTGCTTTAAGAGTCTTAAAGCACATTTTTGAGAAATTGTCTTAGAATTGAGTTTTGAGTGGCTAAATGTCCATCATTACTCTTAATCAACATGTGTACTAATTAGTATCACATTAGGAGGTCTAAATCATGGGAAATCAAAAATTTCCGATTATGTGCCTTGATTGTGAATAGTAACTATTTAGTGACTAGTTTAAGTTTTAATCAATATAAGCCAAATTGGTCAACAAAGACCATGTTAGCCTTATATTAAGAGGGTGGCCGGTTTTTATGTGGGAGGTCACCACATGAGTCGTCAAATGAGAAAAGGAAAAGAAGAGATAAGTAAAGAAGTTACTATTTGCTTTATTAAAGCAAAATACCTTATATAGCCACCTTTCTTCTTCTCTCTCTTCATTTCTCTCCTTCACCCACGGTTTCTTCTTCTTCTCTCTGTTCCAAAACCGAGAGAGCTGCTCTTCCATGGTTCTCCATCTTCAATCACTTGCCAAATACAACTCCAAGCTCCAAATCCAAAACAATTGCATATTTGTCTTAGTTAGGTCAAGACCTATCTTTCTATCTTTTCAAATCTTTCAAAGCTCCATTTTGGTGCCATGAGAAAACTCCATTGATGGGGGAAAATCAAGTTTGAAGAGCTCATTAGCTTCTCCATTCTCTTAAGGTAAAGAAAATGTAAGAAAAACCATGTTTCCATCATTTCTTATACATGGCCGAAAATTCTTTCTCATGGGGCTATGTTTTTATGCCTTGTTCTAGCTTGATTTATTCACCAAGGACTAGTGGAGGTCCGATTTCATTCAAGCCAAGTCTACCTTGAGACTTCAAAGGTAATCATCCACTTTTATGCCTTAGAACACATTTCTAACCTAGGTTTTCATTCCTTAAGGTTAGTGTATTGTTTAGTGCTATATGAGTCATTGGTTATTGATTAGAACATTGGCAAGGGAAGTTGAGTGGTGGCCGATATTCATTCAAGAAGAGGGTCTAAGGAGGAAGTTAAGATAAGCTTGAGAAAACAAGGTAAAATGCTTACCTAATGGTGGTTTAAGATTAAGGAATGATTTTAGATAAATACCAATGTGGCTTAGAGCTTACATTGTGTATTGGGTATATAACCTAAGGAAAAAGAACTTAAACAAGCTTATGAACTTGTGGTTAAGGAGCTAATGAGATGAGTTAGTAATATAAGGTTAAGGTGGATTTTAAGAGCATTATAACTACTATGAGATGATGGGTGTATTTGCAGGTTGAAAGCTTTTATATGGGAAATTCAGTGTTTAAGTTTAAGTCATTTAAGGGCCTAAGAGCCATGTCATTTAAGAGCCTTAGTGCTATGCAATTTAAGATTATTGCACTATATTGGGTTTATTATGAATGAGTTGACTTGGGTAAGAATTATGATGAGAAAAAGGTTTGATGTGTGTGAGATGATTGAATGAGAAAAACCATGCATTTGGGCATGATAATATACTAGAGAAAGTATGGCGAAATTTGAGTAGGAAACTAAGCGTTTAGGGTATTCTAAGGAGATTTTATGACTAAGGATGTTCTAGTGATCACTAAGGGTTGATTTGGTAAAAATGGATAAACCATGGAGTTCTTGAGTACTAGGAAGACCTAGGAATGTATAAGAGGGACTAGGGGTTATAATGGTGAGTTTTATGCACCAAAACCATGGTTAGAAGCTAGGAAACTTGTACAAAGTTTGAAGGAAAAATAAGGTATAATGACTTATAAGGATGTAAGCATGTTCTAGATTATATATGGCTTTGAGAAGTTTGAGTAAAGCAAATGGGTGTGCAAAATGATGCTTGAGGAGTAGTAAGATGGTGGTGAAGAAACATATTGATTAGTTGAGGTCTTAGGCAAAGTCACAAGAGGGAAGTGTAAGAAATCAAGTTTTAAGTGTAAGAATTTTGTAAGAAAGTGAGTGTCAAGTTTGGTGATTTTTGAGGAAGGTTTAGCACATGTTTTAAGGTGTTTAAACATGTAGGAAACATGTGGAAAGATTGTGGAATGAATGGGAAAAGATTGGGGTGAATTGGAGTTCAAAATGAGGAGAAAAGCACTTTGGAAAATAGGTTCTGCTGTGGACCGCCCCTAGGGACCGCCCCTGTAGGGAGGTCCAGGCAAATCGTGCAGGAAATTAGCTTCTGGTTGGGAACCGCCCCTGGGACCGCCCCAGAGGGGCGGTCCAGTGCAGAGAAAAAGAAAAATTTTTGTTTTTGGCTTCTAATGATGGGGGATTGAATGGTAATGGTTTAGATGATGTTTAGGCCTTGTTTGGTGACATGTAAAGGCCTTAAGAGGTAAAACAAGTGTTATGAATTCCTAGTAAGAATTGAGAAAGTAGCTAAGGAGTTTTTAGTGGATGTATAAAGGTGAGTTTAAGTGCCTAAATGGTATTAGGACACATGGGGGAACTTGTGGAGAAGTTTGGAGATGAAAAGAGAATTTAGAAACAAGGTTCTGGAGCCGACCGACCTTAGGACCGGACTTGCAAGGTCGGTCGAGCTCAAATTACACTACCAGAGAAAGTTTCTGGAATGGACCGGACATGGGACCGGACTTGTCAAGTCCGGTCGGCATGAAATTTCGAATGGTAATAAGTCTCTGGAATCGACCGGACATGGGACCGGACATGTAAGTCCGGTCGGAGTGAATTTTCCAACGGTAAAAGGGTACTGGAATGGACCGGACTTGGCAAGTCCGGTCGGTAAGTCCGGTCGAGCCTAAAAAACAAAAAAAAGAAAAGAAATTTTGAATTCTAAGAATGGCAATGGGTAATAAGGTATGCCTTTGGTAGGGTTGTAATGATTGAGACCCTAAGAACTTAAGAGATTAAGCTAAGTTAAATAAACTTGAAAGTTTAAGATTAAGTTTGTAAGATTAAGTGTAAGACCTAAGAGGTGTTAGGTGGGGATCATTAAGGAATTAAGTAAGTTAAACAAGCTAAGTAAGTCATACTAAGATAAGTGATTAACAACCTAAAACTGAATGAATGTTTTAGGTTTGTGAATTGGGACCCACGAAGAAGGTTAAACAAACAACGATCGACGGTGAACGGTACAGTTGTTTCTTCTTGTGACCTGCTTGCTAACGAGGTGTCCCTCGGCTTGTGTGCTATTTGTTTTTGTGTGCTCACTAAAAAGATAAAGCTGCAACCGGGAATATTATATATATTGTATTGTTGTGTGATGTTGAAAACTAACACAACATACCGTGAGAACTTACTAACCAATGCTTAGTAATGAATTGAGTGAGACTAAGGAACGCCCTAATGAGGGACGATATGAACCGAAAGAGGTTAACCAACAAACAGGGTCTTGAGATACTACTAACTGGAACTTGAGTGAGGAAACCGGGACCGATCTCCGGTCATGCATGCTAAGGAAAGGGGGTCGTTATCTATAGTAGATTCGACTCCGCTTAAGGAACTTGTCTTCGGACTTGTTGCCTAGGGCCGGTTGCCGGCTCAGCTACGCTGGACTCCCGTCCAGAGTAGGTGGCATTAAGATGGTGCGGTGGGATCACCTAAATCCCAAGTTCGAATTAGATACAACCAATCCCTTCCAGGAAAGGTTGTTTAGAGATTAAGATTGAGATTGAGATTAAGATTAAGGTAAGATTAAGTTAAGTTACAATCATCCTTTTTAAAGGATGATTGTATTATTGAGATTAAGATTAAGATAAGTACATCCCTCCTATTAAAGGATGGTTGTTCTAAGATTAAGATAAGAATCAGATTGAGGTAAGATAAGGATGAACTAAGATTAAGAGGGAACATTACTTAAGGAGTTAATAACTAACTCTCTAATTAAGGGAACGTATTTAAGTCGTTCATTGTGTGTGAACTTTGATTGTTCATATCTGAGTTGTTGTTTACTGCACTATTATGTTGTGCATCTAATCAACCTCCATGCTATCGACAATTAGTCGTCGTAGCCACGTTAGCTGGGGGCCATGAGAGGATCGTACCAGCATTCGTGCTGACCCCCTCGGGGGCTTCTTTTACTACACAGGTGAACATCAGGAGGCGGCCGTCGCGAGAGTAAGAAGGAGTGCAAGTGTTAAGGATTAAGTGACCTACGAGTTGTGCCTGTACACTCGTATGGCAATTGAGTTAGTAAGATGTATAGGTTGTGAGAGGATTGCAAGAAGGATATGTAAATGGTTAAGGTTGTTAGACTAATGTTCGGTATATTCTGTAGTCAGACCGTGGCAAGGTCCTGGATTGTAAAGAATTCCGCTGTGACATGTTTATTATATACTGTTAAGTTGCGAGTCCACATCTGGATTGAGTTGGGGTGTTACAAAAAGTGGTATCAGAGCGTAGTTACGCTCTGAAGACAAGAAATACCGAACTTAGGAGAATGACGAGGCTGAGATTGAGTTACGGGTTAAGGGTTAAGAATAGAGTGTGAGGTGCGTCAGCCAGGACTTCCCGGTGTTACCGGATACCCATAGTACCTAGGCCCGCCCTCCACATCCCTAACCCTAAATATGTGCTGGACAAATGCCAGAGAGAAGAAAGCCTTCTCTTACTCGGGAAACCCGATCTGGCAGTTAGCTAACAATAAGCAGTACGAGGAACATCTTGTTGCAACAGTTATGGAGAATTGGGAGATTTAAATGGAGCGCATCAACAGAGAAACAGGCGCTACCTATGGAATACTATCAATAAAGGAACGTAATTACCGGCAACATGGGTCGACATGCTACGCAGTCGAAAATAACCCGCAATACCAATGATGAGGAAAGCACTACGCGTGCAATGGATAAGGAAATTTAAGAGGCATGAGTACCGGACAGCGGTCCGAGTGAGCATAACAGTGGGATAATACAAAGCATGAGGATGAGATTACTGGAGTCCAGTTAGAAACGGGAACTCCGAACCCCATGCAATGAGGAAAGTTATAAAACCTGGTCCAACATAAGCAGACGACGATAGGAACTCATACAAGTTGTATACCGGAATAGGCTACGGTTGTAGTGCCTAAAGAAGAATCATTACTGGGTAACCACAACAAAATGTGTGGAGACAGGAGCGAGGATTAAGACATAACTATTAAGGGGTTCCCTCAGAAAGAGGAACGCCCTGGTAAATGACAGTACTGTCAAACAACAAGGAAACTGCCGGATGGACGTTATCCAAAATAAGAGATTATCGAAGGAGTCCCGAGGACTACCAATTACATGGAAATTAGAAGGAGGTGTCACTACCGATGTACCTTGTACCAATAACCCATCCTGCATGGCGCACTTGCCATAGCAAGTGCTACCACGGTTAAGCCACACGAAAAGCCATCAAGGCGAAATAGGAGAACGCTACAGTTGTAGCATATATTGATACCGGATTGTAAATCCATAAGAACAGAAAAATAAGACCTTGGAAAGGCCCGATGGCCTGATCATGATGAGATGAGGTGACACACCAGTCAGCCGGGAGCAGAACTTGGACAAAGTATTAAACCGTATAAATATTAGCAACGGTATAACCCACTACAACAACAACCGACAGTACGGTAAGAACACAATCCCGAACTCCAAGGGGAAAACCTAAGAGATCGCTCGGTAATGCGACCAAAAACACTATATAAGCAATGATATACAAGGGATGTATTATAAGATACTATTGAGACTGTTGAAGCATCGACTTACAATGAAAACGGGATAAGACTCCCAGAGTGACCATTAAGGATACCAATAACAACATTCTTCAATGAAGATGTTGGAAAACCCAGAAAATAAGGGTAAAAGAAATGAACATAAGCTATGACCTACTAAGGATTAAAAATGTATAATCCCGACAGAGGGAAGCTCAGCGGACTACCCACACAAAGCGGGTATAGTCGAGCCAAACAACTGATGAATGACAGTTAACACTGTTTGTTTAACTCATTAACACCCAAATATGATTGACCATCAACGGGTGGCATAGTCAACGGAAGTTGAACAAAGCGTTGAGATAGAAGTATAAGATGCCAGGATGATATCCAACTTGGACATCGTAAGGCAAACGACTAATACGAACTTATCCTCGATTGCCAAAAGACATAAGTCTAGTAAAATGACAGTATTGTCAAAGACATTAAGTGACCTCAGATCACCTGAACAACTTCCATAGTAGGAAGCAGGATGCAGCAACTTACCATAAAACCCGATACTACATTTAGTATGTAACCTAATGATTGATGGTGTTCCAAGGGACCAGAAGTTTATGAGGATAACCTACAGATGAATAGAACACAAATAATGAACTGAGAAATTAAGCATTAAGAGCCTACGAGCCAAGGATGTTAACCACATCAGAGCCCGAGGCGCAGTAAGTTATAAGGGAGCTTGTTTAAGCCACGAAGGGGCTACAATTTGTAGATATGAACGGTTACCAAACCTATAACTTAGATTGGGAAGATATTACCAAGAAAGGGTACCAATGAGAATATTGAGTTAATGCTAAGGACAGGAGCGGAGAACGAACCATGCCTTTTAGGGTGGGGATACCTCTCCTTGTTGTGAGGCCATGAGTGGGAATGAACCCCTCAAAAGGGCTTTCACATATTAGAGATAAAATACACTTTATTTAGAAAATGGAAACTATGAATCTTGAGATTACCTTAGAACATACCAGATACACTTGAGTAATAAGGAAGGTCGCACAGATAGACCCCATATCCAACACCAGGATGTAAGAATTAGTAATGGTCAGAGATAAACATTGTGACTGCACATTGTGGCACGTCAATTAATCAATGCTCAGAAGAGCTTGTGATTCAGTGGATGACTTCTTCAGTAACCAGTTACATGGTAGATAACATCACTAAGGATGAAAGAAAGCGAAAGAAATTAGCCTACTTACGAATCTGAGATTGGAGCATAACATCTTCATATCAAGAGTCAACTATTTTACAACACAGTACAACAACCGCCAATACCGGAATGAAAGAACTCCCAGTGTGTTTACACTAAGAAGGGATTGGGTATAAGTTAAGACATTAGAATAAGTGAGTAAGAGGTTGCACCATTAATGGGCAACATGGTAAAGGCCAACTACCACGGTAGTAGTTATCGTGAGTACAATAGTTAGATAAGTGGATTAAGTCATGGTGCGCGGTAAGGCGACCATTATGTATGAGCCGTCAAATATTGACACTGAGGTAATTAGATTTATGAGTTAAGATTAGCATAAGTAAGAAAATAAGATGGTAGACGAACTGAGCGATGATGCCAGCAGTCTGGACCTGGTTAGGTAAGATTTCGCAGGAAGCACACTACCCATTCCTTAAGGAACTGGAAGTGCTTTCCTAATAGAATGAAAATGAGAAACAAGATAAGAGGCTCTATGGAAAGAGACCTAAGCTACTAAGAAATAGAATCAGTACGGAATACAGAAAGGAGCTGGAGCATACCATAACCAAGGACACAGTAAATGGATTTTCCTTGATTAATTTCAAGAAGAACAATAAATGTTATTATGGAACGATGAAAGAGGAGATCGACAACAGAATACTTCATAATTAGCAATAGCTAAACGTGTAACGGACACTATGAGTTTACTAAAACGAGACGTGGGACGACTGCACCCCACAGGGGCTTGCAGGCCTGACACGCTCATTTATGAGTTAGTTGGGTAAGTAGTAATGTACCAGTAAGGTACCCCATGCATGTAGACGAGTAGTGTAAGGAACACGGGAGGTAGTCGACTCCGTACCACGGACAACGACGCAAGATCACACAAGAGCAGCTACTACCACAGACAGTCGAAGAAGAATTCAGTTGAACCAGCAACACAGAGGAACCAGAGAACAGATAATTAAGAAACTATGAAGTGCGAAGAGCACGGATTGTTAAGTACAGACATTGGACATGTCTTAAGATGTAAGGGATTAAGACTGTAAAGCGCGTTATGCACTAAACAGTAGTTTCAGACTAAGAATCATCCTCAGACCAAAGGTCAGTTGGGGAGAAAATTTAGACATTCGAGAAAATACTAAGAGTATAAGCGTAAGATCTTCAAGGAGAATGGATAGACGAGTTACAACTCATTAAGGCCGTGTATATAAAGATAACACGTGTCCATGGAGACAATTAGGCCTAAGATTATCAGAGTCGCGCAGCGAAAGCTAGCAGACCACTACCTTTGAGATTAGACCAAACTAAGTTAAGGAAACGGTATAAGTACCGTTAAGAATCCTCGATACAGAGACTAAGTCATTTCTGATCGAATTATAAATAAGATAGATGACGTGGAAGCTAGAATGCTTGGTAAGAATTAGACATCTTGAACTTATTTCAAAGATCATGTAATGTTGATTACGTGGGCGTAATCCATTTTAAGGGGGGTAGAGCGAAAACCGCTTAGCGTATGTTTGTGTACTGAGTACATAAACTACGGTGTGCATAGCACAAAATAATTTGAGAATATGTTTTACATAAACATTTTGAGATAAATCATGGTTATTACACACAGAAGATGTGAATACCATACATATTAAGTATCTATCTTGTTAACTCCGGTGTGAGTACAAGTTAAGAGAATTAAGGAAGAGGATTAAGGAGACTTAAGGAATAAGGAATATATGAGGTATAAGTCGATATGAGACTATGTGTGAGATAAGAATAAGATAACATATGAGATAATTTGATATGATTATGGTTAGGAATAGTAATGCTATGTGGTATGAGACAGTGGAAGTTGTATAAGTCTGAGGTAATTACTAAGAGATGAATTGGGAATGTTAGATGGAATGAGTCCACACTTTGGAGATGTATTGATTATGATTAGAAGAACTAAAAAGATAGAAAATTGGACATGAGTGAATTATGATGTTTGAAAATGACGTGGGAGGTGGAACTTGATTTTCTAGGGATCAAGGGAAACCGAACACAAATTGGGTGGAAGGATAGTTCTACACTGATGCTGATCACATCAGGGTTGGATGATTCCTGAAACTCCCTACCAGTGGTCACAATTAAATCACACTAAGGATAGAGGCCTTAGGATAAAATGAAATTGGAGTTGATTGTATTTTTAATTAGAGGAATTATTCCTCACATGACCTCGTAAAAAGGATTACCTTTTTACTGAGTCTCGCCCATGAAGTCGAGGACGCACGAGCCTTTGTCTTCGGACCGGTGACATGGGGAGAGCAGCGTGTTTTGTATTCTAGCCCATGGTGACGAGGACGAATGAGCCATTGTCTACGGACCGGTGACATGGGAGAATACGTTGGAAGTTATGCGAATGTTTTAATCATCAAAAAGGAACAAAAGGAATTTTGAGTGCTACACATGCTTAAGCATGTTGTGTGATATTTAAGTATAAGAATATGGCGGATCTAATGATCCAATGAGATTAAGTATACATAAGTATGATCTATATGATCTAAGGAATGAGGTAAGACTTGTATTCTAATAAGATAGGATGCATGGGAACTTCGGGGACAAAGTTCTTTTAAGGGGGGTAGATTGAAATACCCCAAACCTAAATATGCTAAGTAAACATCAAATCATGATGTATTAAGGCTAAAATATGCCTTAGAAAGATTGGTAGACAATTTAAACCAAGGAAAACACAAGAAAATGCCTTAAGGGCAATTAGGGCAAAAACGTGCTCTAAGCTTGGAGAGACTTGGGTGAGTACCCAAACATCTTGGTAAGACCTTAGTAATATCCTAATGGTCATTTTAAATCAATTAGCAAAGAAAACCAAGCTTGAAAACAAGTTAAAACACAAAATGTGCTTTAAAAGTCTTAAAGCACAATTTTGAGAAATTGTCTTAGAATTGAGTTTTGAGTGGCTAAATGTCCATCATTACTCTTTAATCAACATGTGTACTAATTAGTATCACATTAGGAGGTCTAAATCAATGGGAAATCAAAAATTTCCCGATTATGTGCCTTGATTAGTGAATAGTAACTATTTAGTGACTAGTTTAAGTTTTAATCAATATAAGTCAATTAATTGGTCAACAAAGACCATGTTAGCCTTATATTAAGAGGGTGGCCGGTTTTTATGTGGGGAGTCACCACATGAGTCATCAAATGAGAAAGGAAAAGAAGAGATAAGTAAAGAAGTTACTATTTGCTTTATTAAAGCAAAATACCTTATATTAGCCACCTTTCTTCTTCTCTCTCTTCATTTCTCTCCTTCACCCACGGTTTCTTCTCTTCTTCTCTCTGTTCCAAAACCGAGAGAGCTGCTCTTCCATGGTTCTCCATCTTCAATCACTTGCCAAATACAACTCCAAGCTCCAAATCCAAAACAAATTGCATATTTGTCTTAGTTAGGTCAAGACCTATCTTTCTATCTTTTCAAATCTTTCAAAGCTCCATTTTGGTGCCATGAGAAAAACTCCATTGATGGGGGAAAATCAAGTTTGAAGAGCTCATTAGCTTCTCCATTCTCTTAAGGTAAAGAAAATGTAAGAAAAACCATGTTTCCATCATTCTTATACATGGCCGAAAATTCTTTCTCATGGGGCTATGTTTTTATGCCTTGTTCTAGCTTGATTTATTCACCAAGGACTAGTGGAGGTCCTATTTCATTCAATGCCAAAGTCTACCTTGAGACTTCAAAGGTAATCATCCACTTTTATGCCTTATAACACATTTCTAACCTAGGTTTTCATTCCTTAGGTTAGTGTATTGTTTAGTGCTCATATGAGTCCTTGGTATTGATTAGAACATTGGCAAGGGAAGTTTGAGTGGTGGCCGATATTCATTCAAGAAGAAGGTCTAAGGAGGAAGTTAAGATAAGCTTGAGAAAACAAGGTAAAATGCTTACCTAATGGTGGTTTAAGTTAAGGAATGAGTTTAGATAGTACCAATGTGCTTAGGCTTACATTGTGTATTGGGTTATAACCTAAGGAAAAAGAACTTAAACAAGCTTATGAACTTGTGACTAAGGAGCTAATGAGAATGAGTTAGTAATATAAGGTTAAGGTGGATTTTAAGAGCATTATAACTACTATGAGATTGATGGGTGTATTTGCAGGTTGAAAGCTTTTATATGTGGGAAATTCAGTGTTTAAGTTTAAGTCATTTAAGGGCCTAAGAGCCATGTCATTTAAGAGCCTTAGTGCTATGCAATTTAAGATTATTGCACTATATTGAGTTTATTATGAATGAGTTGACTTGGGTAAGAATTATGATGAGAAAAAGGTTTGATGTGTGTGAGATGATTGAATGAGAAAAACCATGCATTTGGGCATGATAATATACTAGAGAAACTATGGCGAAATTTGAGTAGGAAACTAAGCGTTTAGGGTATTCTAAGGAGATTTTATGACTAAGGATGTTCTAGTGATCACTAAGGGTTGATTTGGTAAAAAAATGGATAAACCATGGAGTTCTTGAGTACTAGGAAGACCTAGGAATGTATAAGAGGGACTAGGGGTTATAATGGTGAGTTTTATGCACCAAAACCATGGTTAAGGAAGCTAGGAAACTTGTACAAAGTTTGAAGGAAAAATAAGGTATAATGACTTATAAGGATGTAAGCATGTTCTAGATTATATATGGCTTTGAGAAGTTTGAGTAAAGCAAATGGGTGTGCAAAATGATGCTTGAGGAGTAGTTAAGATGGTGGTGAAGAAACATAATGATTAGTTGAGGTCTTAGGCAAAGTCACAAGAGGGAAGTGTAAGGAATCAAGTGTTAAGTGTAAGAATTTTGTAAGAAATTGAGTGTCAAGTTTGGTGATTTTTGAGGAAGGTTTAGTACATGTTTTAAGGTGTTTAAACATGTGGAAAGATTGTGGAATGAGTGGGAAAAGATTTGGGTGAATTTGGAGTTCAAAATGAGGAGAAAAGCACTTTGGAAAATAGGTTCTGCTGTGGACCGCCCCTAGGGACCGCCCCTGTGGGGAGGTCCAGGCAAATCGTGCAGAAAATTAGCTTCTGGTTGGGACCGCCCCTGGGGACCGCCCCAGAGGGGCGGTCCAGTGCAGAGAAAAAGGAAAATTTTTGTTTTTGGCTTCTAATGATGGGGGATTGAATGGTAATGGTTTTAGATGATGTATAGGCCTTGTTTGGTGACATGTAAAGGCCTTAAGAGGTGTAAACAAGTGTTATGAATTCCTAGTAAGAATTGAGAAAGTAGCTAAGGAGTTTTTAGTGGATGTATAAAGGTGAGTTTAAGTGCCTAAATGGTATTAGGACACATGGGGGAACTTGTGGAGAAGTTTGGAGTTGAAAAGAGAATTTAGAAACAAGGTTCTGGAGCCGGCCGACCTTAGGACCGGACTTGCAAGGTCGGTCGAGCTCAAATTACACTACCAGAGAAAGTTTCTGGAATGGACCGGACATGGGACCGGACTTGTCAAGTCCGGTCGGCATGAAATTTTGTACGGTAATAAGTCTCTGGAATCGACCGGACATAGGACCGGACATGTAAGTCCGGTCGGAGTGAATTTTCCAACGGTAAAAGGGTACTGGAATGGACCGGACTTGGCAAGTCCGGTCGGTAAGTCCGGTCGAGCCTAAAAACAAAAAAAAAAAGAAATTTTGAATTCTAAGAATGGCAATGGGTAATAAGGTATGCCTTTGGTATGGTGGTGTAATGATTGAGACCCTAAGAACTTAAGAGATTAAGCTAAGTAAGTTAAGTATAAACTTGAAAGTTTAAGATTAAGTTTGTAAGATTAAGTGTAAGACCTAAGAGGTGTTAGGTGGGGATCATTAAGGAATTAAGTAAGTTAAACAAGCTAAGTAAGTCATATAAGTTAAGTGATTAACAACCTAAAACTGAATGAATGTTTTAGGTTTGTGAATTGGGACCCCGAAGAAGGCTAAACAAACAACGATCGACGGTGAACGGTACAGTTGTTTCTTCTTGTGACCTGCTTGCTAACGAGGTGTCCCTCGGCTTGTGTGCTATTTGTTTTTGTGTGCTCACTAAACAAGATAAAGCATGCAACCGGAATATATATATATATATATATTGTTGTTGTGTGATGTTTGAAAACTAACACAACATACCGTGAGAACTTACTAACCAATGTTTAGTAAGGAATTGAGTGAGACTAAGGAACGCCCCCTAATGAGGGACGGTATGAACCGAAAGAGGTTAACCAACAAACAGGGTCTTGAGATAACTACTAACTGGAACTTGAGTGAGGAAACCCGGGACCGATCTCCGGTCATGCATGCTAAGGAAAGGGGGTCGTTATCTATAGTAGATTCGACCTCCGCTTAAGGAACTTGTCTTCGGACTTGTTGCCTAGGGCCGGTTGCCGGCTCAGCTACGCTGGACTCCCGTCCAGAGTAGGTGGCATTAAGATGGTGCGGTGGGATCACCTAAATCCCAGGTTCGAATTAGATACAACCAATCCCTTCCAGGAAAGGTTTGTATACTGAGATTAAGATTGAGATTGAGATTAAGATTAAGGTAAGATTAAGTTAAGTTACAATCATTCCTTTTTAAAGGATGATTTGTATTATTGAGATTAAGATTAAGATAAGCTACATCCACTCCTTATTAAAGGATGGTTGTTTCTAAGATTAAGATAAGAATCAGATTGAGGTAAGATAAGGATGGACTAAGATTAAGAGGGAACATTACTTAAGGAGTTAAATAACTAACTCTCTAATTAAGGGAACGCATTTAAGTCGTTCATTGTGTGTGAACTTTGATTGTTCATATCTGAGTTGTTTTTACTGCACTTTCTATTATGTTGTGCATCTAATCAACCTCCATGCTATCGACAATTAGTCGTCGTAGCCACGTTAGCTTGGGGGCCATGAGAGGATCGTACCAGCATTCGTGCTGACCCCCTCGGGGGCTTCTTTTACTACACAGGTGAACATCAGGAGGCGGGTCGCGAGAGTAAGAAGGAGTGCAATGTTAAGGTAAGTATGACCTACGAGTTGTGCTGTACACTCGTATGGCAATTGAGTTAGTAAGATGTATAGGTTGTGAGAGGATTGCAAGAAGGATATGTAAATGGTTAAGGTTGTTAGACTAATGTTCGGTATATTCTGTAGTCAGACCGTGGCAAGGTCCTGGATTGTAAAGAATTCCGCTGTGACATGTTTATATATATACTGTTAAGTTGCGAGACCACATCTGGATTGAGTTGGGGTGTTACATTAACGGTCCGGGCAACATTTCCACATCCATACATAACATAACATACATGATAACCTCGGACTTAACGGTCCGGGTACCTTAATCAACATTTGTACTTACATAACAACCCTTAGACTCTCAGGTCTGGGTAACATAACAACATTTAGACACATAGGTCCAGGTAACATAACAACATTCGGAACTCAACCACATTAGGACTCAAGGTCAAAATAGTATTTATTTCACATAGCACACAACATGTCATAGCATGTATAACAATCAAAATGTCTTTTATATACACAGTGATCCGCAGAACCCGGTCGCGATGGACACCTTCTGTCCCCGTTCCTTTGGGAGATCAAACAATCACTTAAATTTAAAATTTTTCCTTGTGAGGTTAAGTAAGAGAACTTTAATTATGTAAAGTATCTATCGACGTTTTATAAATACCAATTCAAAATCCTTTTGAAAACACATACAACTCCAAGTCCAACTTATGCTCTTTGCTTCTTTTCGGTGGTTAATTGTGACAACTTAAGGGGAGCTTCAAGAATTATCCAACCGTAATGTGATCAGCTTCAGTGTTGAACTATCCTTTCACCCCAATTTGTGTTCGGCTTCCCTTCATCACATGCAAATCAAGTTCCACCTCCCACTTCAATTTCACGCATCAAATAATACACTCATTTCCAATTTTCTATCTTGTTGGCCATTCTAGTCATAATCATACATCTCCAAGGGATAGAACACTGTCTATCAGTTATCTCCATTCACTTTAATCCTGTTACCTAGGGAATTATTCTCACAAGGTTCTATGTCGGTTTCATACCCTTTCATGAATCACTATATTGTATATATACACATTTTATCAAAATACAACACACAGTTTCACATTTAGTGTCATGAACATATAATGTCGGGGTTTTAGTTCCCCGGGAGTTTCTCTACTCCCCACACTTGTACTATCGCACACAACTGTTAACAAATGAACACACTTATCACAATGGTATTCGCATCTTCTATGCGCAATTACCACAATTAAACCATGAATGGATGTGTATGTTTACGTAACACACACACACAACCAATCATCAAACAATTATTTGTGCTATGCACAATATAGGTCACGTACACTTGTACGGTAATACACACTAAGTGGTTTTGTGCTCTACCCCCCTTAAAAGGGATTACGCCCACGTAATCAATCACTTAATCATGGGTTTAAAATGTTCTGCCGTCGTGAGGTATTTTAGCTTGCACGCGGTCTGTTATACAATGCATTCCGATTAGAGGATCTTAACCATATTGGCGGTTCAGTCCCTAGCCCAAGAATTCTCATTGAAGTTTGCTTTAACTCTTAACTGGTTTTGGTTCTGGCCTGTGAGGCTTTTAGGCATTAATAATTAGCCATTCACTCATGTTCACTATGCACACTCAACACTTGAATCATTGGCTCACTAGTTTCTGCTGCGCAATTCTGATAACTGTTGAGCTTAGTCTGCCCCCTTCGTTATTCTTACTGTATTGTACATCTCCAATTATCACCTTTATCTTGGTAATAACGGTTTCTCCACCGACGCGTGGTATCTCTTACCGTGAGCGAATTCGGTGAGTTTCAAAACTTTCCATGCATTTCTCTAATAACTTACTGCGTATACTGCTATGTATTTCACAATGATTGACTTGTTTCCTTCTGACTTACTGTCGGTTGAGATTGAGCTACCACCTAATGTTTAGTGCTCTCTCAGTTATTTCCCACACTTGAGGTATATTCCATACCAACATTTGGTATTCCATGTTACTGCAATCATTGATTGCTAATCATGCCTCCACAGTTGGTTCTGTACAAGTGCTCTTTCATTGGTACGACCTTGCATTTCCTATGCGTCGGCCACTATAGTGTTATTCTACCACAATTAACATTTCCCCAAATCCTAGCTATCCCACTTGATCACTACTGCACTAGAGCAATACCAAAACACTCAGTCATACAGAGTGCAGAGGCATAAACCCTTGACAGTAAATCTCTTATGCGATTCGCAATGGAATTCACACCGTGTTCCTTATCACATAGTACCGACTACTGGCTTATTGCCCAGTTTGTTTGCTATCACTTACCGTTGCATCTCCACTGAGTTTAACTCATAACTGGTCTTATCTTCCATATTATTATTCAAACACTTATAACGGTCGCTTGCTGCGCACCGTGCTCTTACTCATTGTGTAACATCAACTTATATGGTATTAACTGTCATTTTAGCTTCCACACATATACTTACATCACTCGTATTATGGTTCGCCACTCATTTGGCTGATTGTTGAATATTCTAGTCTTTGAGTCTTAATGCTCCTTGAGCATTGTCCATTACACATTTAGCGTCACACGTCTATGGTGGTTGCTATTAGACTTATTACTCTTCCAGTCTCCACAAGTGGTATAAACACTACTTTTCGTATCATTCCCTGAACTTAGTTCACCTAACTACCGCTGTTGTGGTCTCACAATATTAGGAGGTATCCCCACTCTCTTAGCAGTGGTTCGTTATCCGCTTTACTTACTTATATAACGTAAACTTTTACAATCGATTAAATTTTATATAACCCATTTTTTTGTGGCTTATAAGCCTCACCGCCTCGAGCTCTGCTCATTGTAGGCTGTCCACACATACGTACAACATTACACCGTTTAGAGGTGGTGTTGGGCTCCATGACAAGGCCGTTGCTTTACGGTTCCTTTCATGGGATGCTCCTTTAAGGATGTCAGACTTCCTGCTGACGACTTATGCTTAAACTGGGTGTTCGTTTCAGTCTCTGTGTTTTCGTCGTGTTATCACGTTCAACCATTGTTGATCCAAACACCCTTTCAAGGATTGCTCCTGGTAATGCCATTATATCTGGTTCACACTTATTGATATATTCAGTTAGCCACACTGTTTGCGTTCTTAGCTGGGTTTACTATCCTCTTCCCTGAAGATCGATACTCCCTGGTGTGGAGGGTGATTTTTTCGGTATGAGGGGGGGGGGGGGGTCTATCTAAATATGGTTCTTGACTGAAAACCTAGATCCTAAAATGCCATTCTGTGGAGGGTGAAAACATGTCACCTCGGCATCCCTCAAATACCTACTCTATCGTCCGTCTTTCCCAGAAAAGCATAAAGGGAATGCTAGTGAGCACTACACCCGCTCTCAATGGCTCCACGCGGACTTATGCGTCTATAAGGCGGAGTTGACTAGAGTCGCCACCTAGTTTGACCTATGATAACTAGGAAGGAAACTGGGTTCTAGGAACCGTTGATTGACTCTGAGATTGCTGCCTATGGATAGGACTTATCTAATCATACTAGAGATTCTATATGGGTTCGCACTGGATTACACCCCTTAGAAGTGGCAACGACCACGACTTCGGATTGGTGCCCAAGGAAACCTCGGTCTCCAATTGTCGGGCTTGCATTCTTTCAAAACCTTGTTAAAGAGATTCATTTAAAAGCCAAGGATAGGATTAGGACAAGGAGGAGAGAAAATGAGAGTGGATGAGGCGAGCTTTTCTACCAAGCTAGCGCAAGGAGAGGAATTGCTGAATTCGGATGATGAGTATAGATGAAGATTTGGGAAAAGTTTGAGGTTGAATGAATAGACAAGACTTGGAGTCTGATGGTTTGAAGTTTGTGGGGAGCAAAGAAGGTTTGAGCGTTTTGAGAGATAAGAGAGCCACCTTAGAGGGGAAAAGGGTTTTTTGTTTGGAATGGGGTCGCACCTAGATGGGCTGCCTACGTACTCAACTCCATGTTGAGATCAGACCTTACGTAGTTCACGACATTTTTGGGTTTTTGGAGATTTTTTGAGATGTTTAAGATTTAGAAGGGTTCGGAGTTTTGAGAAGTTTCAGGTTTAGGATGCTAGTCTGTGAGACGCTCGGTCCGTGAGACGTTTGAAACCTTGAGATGTCGAAGTCTGTGAGACGCTTGGGTCTGTGAGACGCTCGGGTCTGTGAGACGCTCAGGTCTGTGAGACATTCGAATCATTGGAATGACAAAGTCTGGAGACGCTCGGGTCTATGAGACATCCTGAGTGTAGGGAATTTGAAATAGAAGTTGAATTGGAATTGAATGAATTTTTATTTGGACTTGAAATGAAATTGAATTTAATTGAATAAGAATTGAATTAAATCAAGTTTTTGAATGAATGAATGATTGAATGAAGTTTCTGAATCGAATTGGAATTTACAAGTCAGGTTGAATTTGGGCTGAATTGAATTGGTTTTTGGATTTGAATTTGAGATGGGATTGAATCAGTTTTTGGATTGATTGTGTGCCAAATTTGAACTGATGGGCCAGGTTTGGGTCTTGGAATGTTGGGCCGGAATGGGCCTTGAAAGTGGGCCGAATTGGGCTTTGAGATGGGTCTCGAATTGGACTTTGAAATGGTCCTCGAATTGGGCTTTGAAATGGGCCTCGAATTGGGCTTTGAAATGGGCCTCAAGTTGGGCTTAGAGTGGGCCTCAAGTTGGGCTTTAGAGTGGGCCTCAAGTTGGGCTTTAGAGTGGGCCTCAAGTTGGGCTTTAGATTGGGCCGAATTGTCTTGGAAAGAGCGGAGCGAATTGGGCCTGAAAATTGGACCGCAGTGGGTCTTGATAATTGGGCCGAATGAGCCTTAGAAGTTGGGCCGAAATGGGCCTTGAAAGATTTGCCGAAGTGGGCCTTAGAATTTGGGCCGGAATGGGCCTTGGAGATTGTAAGCTACAAGGATTTTGGGCTGAGTCAGCATTGGGTTGAATTTGATTTTAGGCCTAAGAGGTTTTGGGCCAAATGTTGTTTTGGCGCCAGATTTGAGATTGAACTAGATTGTGTTTTGGGCCATATTCTAATTTGGGCTGGATTTTAGAAATGGGTTGGATCTGATTTTTGATTTCGGGCAAAGTTGACTTATGAAGTTTTGGGTCTGATTTGGTTTGAGACTTGTGAATTGAATTGCTCTTTTTTTTTGTTGGAATATCCTTTTTTATTCTCATTATTAATATAATAAGGGTGGTTTGGGTTTAGGGGTCACCCAATTGCTAGGTGGGACCATGGCTCACCTAAATCTCTGGGTTCACCCACTATCCTAAGGCTTGATTCTAGGGATAATAATTAGGGCTTAGTAATAGGCAGAAGTACAAGGATATGAATTAAGCGCTGCAATAAAGTTAAAAATAAAAACATGTACAAGTAATCGCGAGAGCAATTAACCTAAATGAACCACATATCAAAACTGAGAAAGGAAAACCAACTAGACTCGAGTACCCAAATCAGTTTCATTCTTATTGAAGAGCTGGGAATTATAACTTAAGCATAGAAACAAACTAAACTTAAGTCACTAACCCAATTCGTTTACTTCTATTCATTGTTATCAAGCACCAAAATTAAGTAATCTAACTTGAGAAAGGTGGGAACTAAATTGGGTTGAAGGTTACAACAGCCTAACAAGCCTAACTGGGTACAACACATCGCAAGACAATAAAGAATAAATGTGAGATAGCATATGTACATTAAGAAAGAATTACGAGAGCAAACAACTATAATGAATAGATGAGTTCCGATCATCATCAAACTTAAAAAGACAAATGTAATGGTTATTATACTATTCCAAAAAAAAAAAGTCTAGACCAAGCCTTAAACTCCAATTCAAGTTATTACCGTTGATATAACCGAAGTTCAGACTATCGAATCTTCAAAATGCACCAAATTAAACCTTAGGTCAATTGCATCAATGGATGTTGTGACCTGAAACCATGATTAATAAGTCAATGTTATTAATGCCGTAAATCACCAGCAACATCAACATATCCGTCGGTGACCTAATTCAATCAAATATACAGAAATTAACACATCATTAGTGAGGGATATATACAAGCCCGTTCAGATGAGAAACAAAATCCAGATGGCATCAAAATGTCCAACGAATCAAGCGAATTAAAACCGATGCAGGTTAGGATAGATACCGAAAATAGAGGGCTAGAGATCCAAGAAAATCTGTCTGATTGTCGGTCCTCAGGAGCAAAAGATAACTCATCGGATGAGCTCCCTCGTTCGCCAGTTGGTGGTGGAAATCGCCGTCGGTGCAGAGATTGAAGAGGAGCAGAGCAAATGTTCCTTGTTCGCCGGCTAGGTTACAAAATTACCGTCGTGTATAAAACAGAGAAGAGTGGAGTGCTTGCTTCTTGTTCGCCAGTTTAGGATGAAGATTACCGTGAGGAAGACTAAAAGAAATATGCAGGTTTGTATGCTCGAATACCAGAAGAAAGGTGTAGAGCTGCGCACTCTTGGTTCCCAGTTTAGGTTGCAAAATTACCATCTGTAAAGAGGAAGAAGAGCGCAGAGCATCTTGTTCCCTTTTCGCCAGTTAGGTCGAAGAAGAAGACGCGAACACGTTCGCTCTTTGCTCGCCGGCTTGAGTTGCCAATTTCGGTCCGTGAACAGATGAATCAGGCGCTGAGCATTTTCCCTTGTTTGCCGGTTGAAGAAATTTGAAGAAGTCCAGAGCTGGTTTGCTCCTTTCTTCGACGGTCTGGATTGTGAAAACACCACAAGTCTAGAGAAGAATGAAGGCCCAGAACGTGTATATTTTTCTGTTACCGACTAGGTTGCAAAAAATCTCAGAGTGAAGGAATGGAGAAGTGAAGTTTCTGCGTTTCTTGTTCTCCAGTCAGGGTTTACAAAATTTACCGTGGATGTAGAGAATGAAACAAGGAAAAAAATGAAGAAGGCACAGGGCTACGTATGTATTTGGTTCGACAGTTTGGGTCGCAAAACTGACGGGAAGGAAGAATGAACAAGGTGCAGCGCAGTATGTTCTCTGTTAGCTAGTTTGGGGTGCCTAAAGTTACCGTGAGTGTGGAGATTAGAAGAGAGGGCAGAGATGTATGTTTCTCACCAGTTTTAGTTGCAAAATTACTGTCGGTGAAGAAATGTGAAGAGAGGCAGAGCTGTAAGTTCCTTTTTCACCAACGTTGATGAAGAGAAATGAAGCAGGTTGGAGCTGTCATGTGCTCCTTGTTTGTCAGTTGGGTTTCAAAATCCTCAACGCGATGAGGATGAATGAGTGGGCGCAGCTAGTTCCTTGTTCGCCAGGCAGATTGCAAAATTACCGTCAGTTTTCTTGTTCACCAGTTGGAGTGCAAAATGAATCGGGAGTGAGAGAGGATGAAGGAGGGGCAGAGATGTATGCTTTTTTTTTCTGTTCGACAGCTGGGTTTGCAAACTACCGGTGAAGAGATTGAGGTGAGCGTGAAAAGAAGCGAACGAATGGAGGCTCAGAGATGGTATGTTCCTTGTCACCAGTCTCAGTTGCAATATAATGAAAGTGAAAGAGAATGAAGAGCAGAGCATAGACGTCTTGTTTGCAACTTCAGTGTGCAAAATTACCGTGAATGAATAGAATGACGATGATGATGTATATCGTGAAGGAAAAGAATGATTAGGGTATTGAGTTGTATCCTCTGTGTTTGGGAATGAAGAGGAGGAAGAAAGTGCTGTTCCCGAAAAAAAATGTGAGGCGGCTGTGCTGTGCTGAGAATTGTCTCCTTGGAATCAGGGTTTTTTTGTATTTATAATAGAAGAGTGGATAAGTAGACCGTAGACATGCACACAAGGGTTTACTAATCTGGGTTCTGTTTGGACAAGAAGAGAATGGGCCGTTTGGGCTACAGCAAAAAAAAAGGCAGAAGGCCACGTTGGACTTGTGCAAAAAAATAAAAACGAAATGTGCTCCTCAAACCCAAGAACTCTAGAACCTTTTTTGAATTGAAAGAAACCCATAAAAACGATGTTGTTATTAATGAAAATAGGTAGTAAAATGAAAGCATTTACACTAGTAAAATGAATTCGTCTCTAATGAGAGTCATGAAATAAAGGAATGAAGATAATAAAAATGCATATATATATATATATAATAAACAAAATACTATAATAAGGAGTACATGGAATAAAGAAGTAGTAGTAGTATGATGAAAATACACGGGAATGCCCAAAAAATGGAAATTAGATTAGATATGTACGAGCTGTAAATAAGATGAAAGGTAACGAAATAAAATGAGACGAGAGGGAGTTTAATCAAATTAGCGGCAAAATGAAATATACTGGTACGGGATATAATAGTGAAAATGTACATAAAATGATGAAAATGATCTTAAAAATAATACTGATAAAAACAAAATAAAACAAGTACTAATAATAAAAAATACAAGTAAAAGTATCAATGAAATGGAGTAAGATAAAATAAACAAGTAAGTAACAGAATAAAAACGAAGAGGCGAATAAATAAGCGAATAAATAGAATCGATTATCACGAAATAAATCAAAAATGAAATGGTAAGTGACAAAGAGGGGCGTGTTTGAGAACGAATGCTTTAAAAATTAATTAAAAAAAAAGACATAAAAGAAAGGCGACGACCCTCTTATTTTATTTATTTGTCTGAATTTTGCTTTATGGGGTGAGAATTTTGGTGTCTACAGATGGCTCCCCTTGATTCAATTTTGCAACCACTTGCAGAATTGGATCAAGGTTGAGAGCGCCAAAAATTCTCACTAAGGCTTTGTGGTGCATTGGGATGTGACCGCGAGGAAGATAATGTACGAATGTGACAGGAAGTGATACGATAACTGAATGTACGATGACTTATTACGAGCCTCAACTGGACCTCTTGACATCCAGTCCTAGGACTTATGACGAGCCTAGAATGATAACAATGGATTGGTTTAGGGTGCACGAGGACTTAGGAGAGCCTCAACTGGACCTCTTGACATCCAGTCCTAGGGCTTATGACGGGCCTAGAATGCAAACGAAAGTACGAGGACTTAGGAGAGCCTCAACTAGACCTCTTGATATCTAGCTATAGGACTTATGACGAGCCTATAATGCAAACGAAAGTACGAGGACTTAGGAGAGCCTCAACTAGACCTCTTGATATCTAGCTATAGGACTTACGACGAGCCTATAATACTTTGAAGGAGCACCGTACTAGTAGCGTAATAGCTGCCTAGCAGGTGCGTGTGAAATGATCTTGCACTAGTAGCGTAATAGCTGCCTAGTGAAGGAAAAACCGACGGGACCGCACTAGTAGCGTAATAGCTGCCTAGTGGGTTATGAAATGAACGATCTCGCACTAGTAGCGTAATAGCTTCCTAGTGAAGGAAAAACGGCGGGACCACACTAGTAGCGTAATAGCTGCCTAGCGGGTTATGCAGTGAACGATCTCGCACTAGTAGCGTAATAGCTGCCTAGTGAAGGAAAAACGGCGGGACCGCACTAGTAGCGTAATAGCTGCCTAGCGGGTTATGCAGTGAACGATCTCGCACTAGTAGCGTAATAGCTGCCTAGTGAAGGAAAAACGGCGGGACCGCACTAGTAGCGTAATAGCTGCCTAGTGGGTTATGAAATGAACGATCTCGCACTAGTAGCGTAATAGCTTCCTAGTGAAGGAAAAACGGCGGGACCACACTAGTAGCGTAATAGCTGCCTAGCGGGTTATGCAGTGAACGATCTCGCACTAGTAGCGTAATAGCTGCCTAGTGAAGGAAAAACGGCGGGACCGCACTAGTAGCGTAATAGCTGCCTAGCGGGTTATGCAGTGAACGATCTCGCACTAGTAGCGTAATAGCTGCCTAGTGAAGGAAAAACGGCGGGACCGACCGTAGCGTAATAGCTGCCTAGCGGGTGTAAAATGAAAGGCGACCGTACTAGTAGCACAAAAGCTGTCTAGCAGGTGTAAAATGAAAGGCGACTGTACTAGTAGCACAAAAGCTGTCTAGCAGGTGTAAAACAAAAGACGACCGTACTAGTAGCGTAATAGCTGTCTAGCAGGTGTAAAACGAAAGACGACCGTACTAGTAGCGTAATAGCTGTCTAGCAGGTGTAAAACGAAAGGCGACCGTACTAGTAGCGTAATAGCTGTCTAGTAGGTGTAAAACAAAAAATTCGACCGCACTAGTAGCGAAATAGCTGTCTAGCGGGTGTAAAAATGAAATGCGACCGCACTAGTAGCGCAATAGCTACCTAGCGGGAGTGAAGATGCGTCAGATAGTGAGCAAATTTTTTAGGTATATGCAGATGATATGTGATGTGAGGTGATTAACCAATGTATTAATTGAATTAAACTCCTTGTTTGTGGAGGTAGGTTTTTGTGTGAGCTGATGGCTTTATAGTTACATCAAAACTTCGGGATGGCTCCGGTGGCTCCGGCATGGCTTCAAGGATCTGAGATGGCTCCAGCATGCGTTGATGGCTCCAGCATGCACTGATGGCTCCGGTATGCACTGATGGCTCCGGTATGCATTGATGGCTCCGGTATGCACTGATGGCTCCAGTGTGACCAATGGTCTCGGGGTGGTTGGTGGGTTTGACATGGTTGGTGATTTTGTGGCAGTTTGTGGGCTTTGATTTGCCTTCAGATTTTTTTTTAGGATGGTTTGATGGCTCCGATGATGGATTTATTGTTGTTTGACGGGATTTGTTGTGGACTTTGTAGTGAGTGAATGGTTTTTCACGAGTGAATGATGAAACACAGTTGCATGACTTTGTTGGGAGTTCCCATCATGGTTCCAGGATTTCCATGGATGGCTCCGGGATGACCTTGTGCTGATTAAGCATGACGATGCTTTGGTTGGTTCACTTTGATGACACCGAGGGAAAAAGGGAAGTTTTCACCTTTGATGTGGTCGCACCCTGGACGGGCTGCCTACGTACTCAATTCCAGATTGAGATCAGACCATTCGTAGTTCGATACTGTGTAGGCAAGACCCTGGTGATGAAATGGCTCTAGCAGGGATGTTAGGTGGCTCCTATATTGTTCTCGAACTATTGAGATGGCTCCCGTGTAGCTCTAAAGATGGTCACAATGTCTGAGAACGGCTCCCGTATGGCTCCAATTTGGCTTTGGGAGGGGTGTCGATGAGACTCAAGTATGACAGTGGATGGCTCCGAGATTGTCTTCGTACGGCTTAGGATGGCCTTATTTTGGTTCGATGTAGCTCAAAGGTAGCCTAGGATGGCTCTGAATGCTTCGATGTAGTTCGAGGATGGCCCCGGGTGGCTTCATAATGATTCGACGTAGCTCAAACATAGCCCGGAATGGCTTCAACTTGATTTCCTTTGATAGGACGTTTTACTTCAACTGCAGCAACTGAAGTCGACACTCTCAGCGAGACTAGGCAGAGTTCTTACCAATTAGATGTTGACGATGGAGTGCTTATGATGCATGCAAATATTAAATGCTAGATATGATGCAAAATGCATATGCAGTTTTTGTAGAGAAGGTACGGTCCTATCTCTATTAATATGAGGTTTACGAATATAAGACATCTTTGATTCGATCTTGAATGATTGTTGAATTGGAAGGCGTGAATCATTTTCCCCTCATGGAGGGATACGGGTCAATCTCTCGTGAGTTTGGCTGTGTGTGCAAAGCGGTGTGATGACTCTCGATGCTTAGAGCAGTATTTTCCTGAGAATTTCCTTTTTGAGGTTATGGACTTTCCGTTCCTCACAAATTCCTCTCCTGCAATGGGGTAGGCTGATTATGATTTGGTGGTTTAGTCGAAGAGTCACTCGCACTCTAAAGACCTTGTGAAGTAAGGTCGCACTCATTCACTCATAGTCCCTGTATTGTGAGGTGGGACATGTTGATAACAAGCACGAAGCTTATGATTCATGTTTCAGATCCGATACTTTCAGTTAACGTTCACCAACTAACGAGTCAGAGGTCTTTCATTGGGTTATAACGGGGTTGAGGGGTATGATGTATGTCACACGGGACAGTGGGATTTATTTAGGAATTGTGGAGATTTTGTGCAATAAAGGACATGTATCACCTTTGCCATGGGTGGAATGATTAGACGGGTTTTGATAACCTTTTATTGGTTTCTTCGGGACATCATTGGTCCTTTCGATTTGGATTTCTCCTTCTTGTCTCTTCTGGTGTACGGTTCAAACTTTCTTCTCATTTTTTGGCCCATCAACTTTCTCAAGCGTTCTTCGCCTTTCATTTTGGCTTTCAGCTTTGGAGCTACATTGGCTCATTGATCTTCTTGGACAATTTTGATGTTCTTTTTGGTGTTCGGCTCTGGAGTTGCACTGACTCACTGATTTCTTTGCACATTTTCGATGTTCTTTTGTGAAAGATGGTGGGGGAAGACCATGGCTCCGGCTCTTTCGAGATCCTCTATTGCAAGGGCAGGTAAGTATATGTACGTGGGTTGGCATGTTGTGGAGTTCATAGAAAAAGGTTTATCGTGAAAGGCTCAGCGGGGCTAACTAAGGGATTATGTACAGGGCAGTCAAATCTTTTTGGGTTTTGTGGAGATTTTGATTCCTAAGTGCCTCGTCATTCTCATTAGTCAATGATTGTTTTCTTACTATTCTCAGATCTTTGCATGAATCACAGTTCGTATCCTGTATATCGATATTGATCTCACTATGTATTGTGTCTCTCCATGTGATGAAGGAATGCACATGTCACTCATGGTTTTACCTCTATGGACTCGCTCTATCTTCCCTCATCGCTCAGTGGATGGTCCAATATCCTCATTTGAAATTCAAGAGAAAATACTGCTCTTCGCACACTACTCACTTGGTTTGTGGTGCTGATTTTGATTTGACCCTTGTGTTCGTTGACAGGTCGAGAGTTTAGCGGTTCACGCACTCTATTCAAACAATCAATCAAGATTTTTGCCAAAGACGACGTTTCGATACGGGAGTATGCAAATGCAACTATCTACAGTGCAATATATTGTGGTAATATGGAATTACTACGCATAGGATGCATGAGATTATGAAAATGATGATGGAAACGGTTGACTTTTGAACTTTGATTGAATGTTTTTTTATGCAATGCATGAGCGGTAAGACTACACCTAGTCTCGCTTGAGTCGATTCCAGTTGATGATCCATGAAGCTCATCCCGTCAATGTCGGCCTGAAGATGGTCTAAATGTTGGGCACGATGTGAGAGAAGTTGTTTCAAAATGGTATTTGGATGATGATTAGCTCCTGGGGCTTTGGAATTTTAGGGAGTGACCACTCCCGTATGGTGGTCCCGCGATATGACAGTGACTGTATTTTTGGGATTTTTGGAGGTATGATTTTTTTTGGATTTTTGGATATTCAATTTTTTTGGATTTTCGGATGTACGGTTTTTTTTATTTGCTTTTTTGTGTTGTTGGTCTCTATGTACATGGTAGCTGAATGGGAAAAGGTTTGAATCTCTGGTATTTCTTGCTATCGCTTCGAGGGTCACGCTTTCACTCATGGGTAGACGCGGTTAATCACCTGCAAACACAATCATTATAACAGAAAAAAAATGACAAATGTGGATGTTAGCATGCTTTGAAAAAATGGGATGAATGCTTGTGTGTGATGTGTTGGGAATGCAACATGTGATTATGCAATTTGAGGTGAGCGTGATTCATGCATGATTAATGAATGTGAACTGATCGGAAATGGAAAGAAGCAAATCGTATGTGCTAAAAGAAATCAAGTTTTAGAAAAATGTTTTTGAAAACACGTGTTTTCGAAGTGGTGGATTCTCTCGGTAGGAATTTTGATGCTCGGTCATTCGCAAATAAAGTAGGGAGTGGGGAACCCTATACACATTGATCTAAATAAATTCAGAGGGAATGAACCTATACATGCAGTCTATTTAGAAATGGACAAGAGAGAAAAGAATCATAGGGAAAAACCTATACATCAATTCTAAAAAGTCATTAAAGGGGAATTTGAGATAAACTTCTTCTGAACTCTTTTACTTGATCTTCGAGCTTCTGACTGACTGCTTGTTTGTGTTCGGGCTCTTGATTGGTCGTTCGCTCATCTTCGGGCGTTTGACTGGTTGCTCGCTCGAGTTCAGGTTGTTGCAGCGAAGCAGTATTGTGATCAAACAAAACGGGTTGGTGTTCTTCTGATTTTCAACAATTTGAACTTGAACCGGTGTTGCTGATCTTCGTGTCGCTTGACTCGGGTTGGTACACCCCTGGTTTTGTATTTGAATGGTTGGTGTTGGTCTTCATGTGCTCGACAGGCTCCACGAGTTGGTGCGCCTCTAGCTTTCGGCTCGATCCGCGTAGTCGATCTTCATGCTGCTTCACTTGCTCCGACGAGAGGAAAGAGGGGTATTTTGAGAAAGGAAAAGTGAATGACCGGACACTAAATTTTATGAGAAAATCCACCACTTTTGTGAAAACATGAAATGTCTAGTACGCTCCACGGTAATGACCGCTGCTCTTGAAGGTGGACAGAACTTCAAAAATAGCGGGTCACAACATGGGGACTAAATCATTTACTTTGAAATACGTTTGTGAAAATCAACTTGAAAACTGTTTTCGAAACCCATTTTGAAATAATGTTGGTGAAAAATGTTGTTAAAGTAGGTTTTTCGAAATCAAATTTTGAAAACTGTTTTGGAAATAACACTTTATTGAAATAAAGATGAAGTGACAGGTTTTTAAAACCCCAAATGTTTATGAGTAAGATATAGGTGGGATTCAAAATTAAACAAGCTCGTAAGAAAGCTTTAAGAGACATACAAAAGAGAATTCCGAACGTTTTAAAACAGGTTGGTTTGAAAAAAACGGTTTGCACGCATGCATAGCATAAAGTAAATCGTGGTTGTGTTTGATGTGGAGCTGTAAGTGTTAATGTTGGGATAATCACTTTCCAGGTCAATTATGATTCCGCCTTACCGGGGGAACCATCGTCCCTTCACTGTCATCTCTCGGGGTTTTTCTCTGATATGCCCCTTGCGGGGCACGTTATAAAGAAGGCCCCTCATCGAGTGAGTAAGTTCGAAAGGTCAGGACACCCGAGATGATTAGGAAACATACGCCACGGCCAATGATGATCCGACAACACCCCACTTTTCGGGAGACTCGGGGAAGTACTGCATGGGAACGGGTCTCTCGTCATCTGCACGGTCAGGTGTGCTAAAGTCCAAATTATTCACTGACTACGTTGTGCCATGTACGGGTATCCGGTAAATACGGGATCCTCTATGGACGTGTAGCGTGACATTGGGCTTTAGAGACACCCGTGGTGCAGAGGAACAATGGAGAACTGAGCCCATGCAATCTTCAGGGTAAGGTAGAAGGGTGGTCAGACAGGCGGCATACAAGGGGGTGGCTACCCGTAAAACCCGTCTTAGACACCGGATTAGGCAGCTGGACACTGAAGGCTCATGGTTCACTATATGCTGGCTTAGACTCGGATAATGGAGGGTATTTTTGGATCATGAGCCCGCAGGGCGTAGGTCGATGACCATCTTGCCCCGTGGGTTTAGCCATTTATATAAATGACCCAGCTCATGGGAAATCAACCGTGGACCGGTCGGGATTCCGTGACTCGTGGATAAATCGGGTGACACAGAGGAATGCATGTCCTAAGCTACCCTCCCATGCACCCCACAATCACAACATAAATATAAAAGCGATGAAGTTAGTATCATCCTATCGGCTAAGAGTTTTATCTTGAAAGTGATTCCAAATTGGTTGCTTATTAACCTAAAGGGAAGTTAGCTTCATTCAATCCTAAGTGTCTCTTTCTAATCGTGAGCTAATTATTAACCCAATTGTTGTCATGTTTGTTGAGGATCTAACAAATCCTAGCTGTCCCCATCAGATACACACTCTAAGTGTGGAGTAGAGTAATCCTATGGGCTTTGAAATGAATCTCTTGAAGATTTTGAAAGAAGTGGGGAAGTCCCGACAATTTTGAATGGAGTTCAGTCTTCCTTGAGTATGAGAAAAACTTACTCAAGTTTTCCCCAGCAGAGTCGCCATTCTGTGGAGGGTGATTTTTTCGGTATGGGGGGGGTCTATCTAAATATGGTTCTTGACTGAAAAACCTAGATCCTAAAATGCCATTCTGTGGAGGGTGAAAACATGTCACCTCGGCATCCCTCAAATACCTACTCTATCGTCCGTCTTTCCCAGAAAGCATAAAGGGAATGCTAGTGAGCACTACACCCGCTCTCAATGGCTCCACGCGGACTTATGCCTCTATAAGGCGGAGTTGACTAGAGTCGCCACCTAGTTTGACCTATGATAACTAGGAAGGAAAACTGGGTTCTAGGAACCGTTGATTGACTCTGAGATTGCTGCCTATGGATAGGACTTATCTAATCATACTAGAGATTCTATATGGGTTCGCACTGGATTACACCCCTTAGAAGTGGCAACGACCACGACTTCGGATTGGTGCCCGAGGAAACCTCGGTCTCCAATTGTCGGGCTTGCATTCTTTCAAAACCTTGTTAAAGAGATTCATTTAAAAGCCAAGGATAGGATTAGGACAGGAGGAGAGAAAATGAGAGTGGATGAGGCGAGCTTTTCTACCAAGCTAGCGCCAAGGAGAGGAATTGCTGAATTCGGATGAGTATAGAATGAAGATTTGGGAAAAGTTTGAGGTTGAATGAATAGACAAGACTTGGAGTCTGATGGTTTGAAGTTTGTGGGGAGCAAAGAAGGTTTGAGCGTTTTGAGAGATAAGAGAGCCACCTTAGAGGGGAAAAGGGTTTTTTGTTTGGAATGGGGTCGCACCCTAGATGGGCTGCCTACGTACTCAACTCCATGTTGAGATCAGACCTTACGTAGTTCACGACATTTTGGGGTTTTTGGAGATTTTTTGAGATGTTTAAGATTTAGAAGGGTTCGGAGTTTTGAGAAGTTTCAGGTTTAGGATGCTAGTCTGTGAGACGCTCGGGTCCGAGACGTTTGAAACCTTGAGATGTCGAAGTCTGTGAGACGCTTGGGTCTGTGAGACGCTCGGGTCTGTGAGACGCTCAGGTCTGTGAGACATTCGAATCATTGGAATGACAAAGTCTGTGAGACGCTCGGGTCTATGAGACATCCTGAGTGTAGGGAATTTGAAATAGAAGTTGAATTGGAATTGAATGAATTTTTATTTGGACTTGAAATGAAATTGAATTTGGAATTGAATTTAATTGAATAAGAATTGAATTAAATCGAGTTTTTGAATGAATGAATGATTGAATGAAGTTTCTGAATCGAATTGGAATTTACAAGTCAGGTTGAATTTGGGCTGAATTGAATTGGTTTTTGGATTTGAATTTGAGATGGGATTGAATCAGTTTTTGGATTGATTGTGTGCCAAATTTGAACTGATGGGCCAGGTTTGGGTCTTGGAATGTTGGCCGGAATGGGCCTTGAAAGTGGGCCGAATTGGGCTTTGAGATGGGTCTCGAATTGGACTTTGAAATGGTCCTCGAATTGGGCTTTGAAATGGGCCTCGAATTGGGCTTTGAAATGGGCCTCAAGTTGGGCTTTAGAGTGGGCCTCAAGTTGGGCTTTAGAGTGGGCCTCAAGTTGGGCTTTAGAGTGGGCCTCAAGTTGGGCTTTAGATTGGGCCGAATTGTCTTGGAAAGAGCGGAGCGAATTGGGCCTTGAAAATTGGACCGCAGTGGGTCTTGATAATTGGGCCGGAATGAGCCTTAGAAGTTGGGCCGAAATGGGCCTTGAAAGATTTGCCGAAGTGGGCCTTAGAAATTTGGGCCGGAATGGGCCTTGGAGATTGTAAGCTACAAGGATTTTGGGCTTGAGTCAGCATTGGGTTGAATTTGATTTTTAGGCCTAAGAGGTTTTTGGGCCAAATTGTTGTTTTGGGCCAGATTTGAGATTGAACTAGATTGTGTTTTGGGCCATATTCTAATTTGGGCTGGATTTTAGAAATGGGTTTGGATCTGATTTTTGATTTCGGGCAAAGTTGACTTATGAAGTTTTGGGTCTGATTTTGGGTTTGAGACTTGTGAATTGAATTGCTCTTTTTTTTTGTTGGAATATCCTTTTTTATTCTCATTATTAATATAATAAGGTGTGGTTTGGGTTTAGGGGTCACCCAATTTGCTAGGTGGGACCATGGCTCACCTAAATCTCTGGGTTCACCCACTATCCTAAGGCTTGATTCTAAGGGATAATAACTAGGGCTTAGTAATAGGCAGAAGTACAAGGATATGAATTAAGCGCTGCAATAAAGTTAAAATATAAAACATGTACAAGTACATCGCGGAGCAATTAACCTAAATGAACCACATATCAAAACTGAGAAAGGAAAACCAACTAGACTCGAGTACCCAAATCAGTTTCATTCTTATTTGAAGAGCTGGAATTATAACTTAAGCATAGAAAACAAACCTAAACTTAAGTCACTAACCCAATTCGTTTTACTTCTATTCATTGTTATCAAGCACCAAAATTAAGTAATCTAACTTGAAGAAAAGGTGGGAACTAAATTTGGGTTGAAGGTTACAACAGCCTAACAAGCCTAACTGGGTACAACACATCGCAAGACAATAAAGAAATAAATGTGAGATAGCATATGTACATTAAGAAAGAATTACGAGAGCAAACAACTATAATGAATAGATGAGTTCCGATCAATCAAACTTAAAAAGACAAATGTAATGGTTATTATACTATTCCAAAAAAAAAGTCTAGACCAAGCCTTAAACTCCAATTCAAGTTATTTTACCGGTTGATATAACCGAAGTTCAAGACTATCGAATCTTCAAAATGCACAAATTAAAACCTTAGGTCAATTGCATCAATTGGATGTTGTGACCTGAAACCATGATTAATAAGTCAATGTTATTTAATGCCGTAAATCACCAGCAACATCAACATATCAGTCGGTGGACCTAATTCAATCAAATATACAGAAATTAAACACATCATTAGTGAGGAATATATACAGCCCGTTCAGATGAGAAACAAAATCCAGCATGGCATCAAAATGTCCAACGAATCAAGCGAATTAAAAACCGATGCAGGTTAGGATAGATACCGAAAATAGAGGGCTAGAGATCCAAGAAAATCTGTCTGATTGTCGGTCCTCAGGAGCAAAAGATAACTCATCGGATGAGCTCCCTCGTTCGCCAGTTGGTGGTGGAAATCGCCGTCGGTGCAGAGATTGAAGAGGAGCAGAGCAAATGTTCCTTGTTCGCCGGCTAGGTTACAAAATTACCGTCGTGTATAAAACAGAAAGAGTGGAGTGCTTGCTTCTTGTTCGCCAGTTTAGGATGAAGATTACCGTGAGGAAGACTAAAAGAAATATGCAGGTTTGTATGCTCGAATACCAGAAGAAAGGTGTAGAGCTGCGCACTCTTGGTTCCCAGTTTAGGTTGCAAAATTACCATCTGTAAAGAGGAAGAAGAGCGCAGAGCATCTTGTTCCCTTTTCGCCAGTTAGGTCGAAGAAGAAGACGCGAACACGTTCGCTCTTTGCTCGCCGGCTTGAGTTGCCAATTTCGGTCCGTGAACAGATGAATCAGGCGCTGAGCATTTTCCCTTGTTTGCCGGTTGAAGAAATTTGAAGAAGTCCAGAGCTGGTTTGCTCCTTTCTTCGACGGTCTGGATTGTGAAAACACCACAAGTCTAGAGAAGAATGAAGGCCCAGAACGTGTATATTTTTCTGTTACCGACTAGGTTGCAAAAAATCTCAGAGTGAAGGAATGGAGAAGTGAAGTTTCTGCGTTTCTTGTTCTCCAGTCAGGGTTTACAAAATTTACCGTGGATGTAGAGAATGAAACAAGGAAAAAAATGAAGAAGGCACAGGGCTACGTATGTATTTGGTTCGACAGTTTGGGTCGCAAAACTGACGGGAAGGAAGAATGAACAAGGTGCAGCGCAGTATGTTCTCTGTTAGCTAGTTTGGGGTGCCTAAAGTTACCGTGAGTGTGGAGATTAGAAGAGAGGGCAGAGATGTATGTTTCTCACCAGTTTTAGTTGCAAAATTACTGTCGGTGAAGAAATGTGAAGAGAGGCAGAGCTGTAAGTTCCTTTTTCACCAACGTTGATGAAGAGAAATGAAGCAGGTTGGAGCTGTCATGTGCTCCTTGTTTGTCAGTTGGGTTTCAAAATCCTCAACGCGATGAGGATGAATGAGTGGGCGCAGCTAGTTCCTTGTTCGCCAGGCAGATTGCAAAATTACCGTCAGTTTTCTTGTTCACCAGTTGGAGTGCAAAATGAATCGGGAGTGAGAGAGGATGAAGGAGGGGCAGAGATGTATGCTTTTTTTTTCTGTTCGACAGCTGGGTTTGCAAACTACCGGTGAAGAGATTGAGGTGAGCGTGAAAAGAAGCGAACGAATGGAGGCTCAGAGATGGTATGTTCCTTGTCACCAGTCTCAGTTGCAATATAATGAAAGTGAAAGAGAATGAAGAGCAGAGCATAGACGTCTTGTTTGCAACTTCAGTGTGCAAAATTACCGTGAATGAATAGAATGACGATGATGATGTATATCGTGAAGGAAAAGAATGATTAGGGTATTGAGTTGTATCCTCTGTGTTTGGGAATGAAGAGGAGGAAGAAAGTGCTGTTCCCGAAAAAAAATGTGAGGCGGCTGGCTGTGCTGTGAGAATTGTCTCCTTGGAATCAGGGTTTTTTTGTATTTATAATAGAAGAGTGGATAAGTAGACCGTAGACATGCACACAAGGGTTTACTAATCTGGGTTCTGTTTGGACAAGAAGAGAATGGGCCGTTTGGGCTACAGCAAAAAAAAAGGCAGAAGGCCACGTTGGACTTGTGCAAAAAAATAAAAACGAAATGTGCTCCTCAAACCCAAGAACTCTAGAACCTTTTTTGAATTGAAAGAAACCCATAAAAACGATGTTGTTATTAATGAAAATAGGTAGTAAAATGAAAGCATTTACACTAGTAAAATGAATTCGTCTCTAATGAGAGTCATGAAATAAAGGAATGAAGATATAAAAATGCAAATATATATATATATATATATAATAAACAAAATACTATAATAAGGAGTACATGGAATAAAGAAGTAGTAGTAGTATGATGAAAATACACGGGAATGCCCAAAAAATGGAAATTAGATTAGATATGTACGAACAGCTGTAAATAAGATGAAAGGTAACGAAATAAAATGAGACGAGAGGGAGTTTAATCAAATTAGCGGCAAAATGAAATATACTGGTACGGGATATAATAGTGAAAATGTACATAAAATGATGAAAATGATCTTAAAAATAATACTGATAAAAACAAAATAAAACAAGTACTAATAATAAAAAATACAAGTAAAAGTATCAATGAAATGGAGTAAGATAAAATAAACAAGTAAGTAACAGAATAAAAACGAAGAGGCGAATAAATAAGCGAATAAATAGAATCGATTATCACGAAATAAATCAAAAATGAAATGGTAAGTGACAAAGAGGGGCGTGTTTGAGAACGAATGCTTTAAAAATTAATTAAAAAAAAAGACATAAAAGAAAGGCGACGACCCTCTTATTTTATTTATTTGTCTGAATTTTGCTTTATGGGGTGAGAATTTTTGGTGTCTACACCTGGTAGTCTAAGTGATCATTCCCGGAGTCTCGTCCCGTTCATTGCACATTAATGTGTCCACATTAGGCATCTGCCTTGCCATGCATAGGCTGGGTCACCGTTCCAGCTATCATGTTTATCCCTGAGGATCCTTAAGACATATGCTATGTCTTTACATAACAGTTAGTGCGCTTCACACCTCCTGACTCTTAAACATTTCCTTGAAAGGAATTCACTAATTCCTTTAGTCTCGTTAACTTGACTAGGTTCCTTTACTTCAACCATTCATGGTAATCCTTAGCTCTTGTTCGACTTATACTGCTGACCGTAGTACGGAGTCGACTACTTCCCGTGTTTCGGACTCTACTCGTATACATATGTGGGGTACCATACTGATACATTGCTACTTACCCGACTAACCCATAAGTAGGTCTGTCAGGCCCACAAGCTCCTAATGGAGTGTGGTCGTCCCACATTACAGTTGGTACACTCGTAGTGTCCGTCACACGCTGAAGAGGGCAAAATATGACGAGACAGAAGAACCAAGGTGGCCCAGACCCCAGACCCCGGCTCGGACCCCAGGCTCCTTCAAGACCTTGTTCAGGCTCCAGTTTGGGTGCTAGGCATCAGATCCGGGCCCTGCCCAACCCTTGCTTTGGAAGCTGGATCTCACAACCGGGCGCTGCATCCCGCACCTCACGCTTTGTAACCGGGCATTCAGTGACCGGGCGCTGATGAGGGGAAAACATGGTCAGGTACCAAAAGGTGTGAAGAGGCTGAGGTAGCACCGAAAGTCCACACCAAGAAGAGGGAATAAAGAAAGAGCATGTAGTGACCGGTCAGCCACGACTGGACGCCTGCGACCGGTCACTGAAACTACGAAGTGAGCCCAGATAGTGACCGGTCGTAGACGACCGGTCAAGTAACTAAGAAAATAAAGTAGATAACGACCGGGCGCCTGTGCCCAGTCAAATGGCTAGGGACGGAAGATGTAGAAATCAGGATGAGATATTTCTAGTGACAACCTGGTAAGATATGACAGGTTGGCAAGCTAGGAACCCTAGAAAAAGTCTATAAATAGAGATAAGGAGCTCATTTGAGAGGGGACACAACATCAGAAGAGAGAGAAACCTCTAAAAAAGCTCTCTAGTATTGTAACGCTAAAGATATGAATAAAGAAATTGTCTAAAAGTGGATGTAGGCCGGATTATTGGCTGAACCACTATAATCGTTGGTGTTCTATTCATTCGTGAGATGTGAGAGACAAATTATACCTTTTCATTTGGCGCCGTCTGTGGGAAACGAACAACTGGAAACAGTAACCACGATGTAACCACAATATGAGAAATGGGAGGCTGGCTACGATTGAGAGTTTGGATAGAATTACGGATTGTGTTTCGATCTAGGTTAAAATCGATGTCCGCAAGAGCATATTGCGAGAAATTTGTCGGAAGTCTGTCGCACCGATTCGGATCTGGTCCACATCAACACATACACTTGTCGGGCAAATTCATTCAAGAACAAGCTTCATAATGTACACTTTCGCACGGAAGTCTGCTCACGCTGATCTTTGTCTATCTAATGACATCTCTCGAGAAGTCAAGACAGAAGGGTTCGTGATTCATTCCCAAGAGATTCTAACAAAGTCGAGCTACCTAGTCAAATCAGACGTTGAAACACTCATAAGATCATTCAAGAAGAGATCGACCGATGAGAACCGTCCAGATTCACCAAATCTGAGAAATCGACCATCAAAACACAAAATCGTTGAAAGAAGGGATAGAACCCGTACGATTCACTCACTGGACACGAGGAATCGAGATCAAGAAACAAAAAGCAAAAGATCCAGGATATGAGAGGCGGCAAGCAAAATCAAGAAATCGAAGCTGGAAACCTAGATCAGAGGTTGCAAGCTTGAAAAGGATAAAGGATTCCATTGAATTTTCGCATTGGATGAAGGAATCATGAAAATCTTAAGGGATCAGGAAGCAGAGCAAGAGCGGCGCTCGATTTTTCCTCCAACTTAAAATATTCTTTAATCACCTTTTGTTTAAAACTCTGGATGTTAATTGACTGATATAATTTTTCTCAAATTTAAGGCTCATGCTCCCTTACGAGGAATTTGGAGATGATAGCAGCAACGTTCTTTCTTCGACGACCATGGCCGGGCGACGGTCTCTTTGATCAAGCGGCGTTTTCCTTTGATGACCGCTCGATGTTTTTCATTTTCCGGAAGCGATTCATTCAAGCCTGGGGCAACATCTGAGCTTCAGGCTCCAGCAACGGTATCTTCCTCTACAACCAAGAGAAAGGTGCCAAAAAGTTCTCAAAGATCGAAACCGGGCGGCAACTTCGGTATGGGACCAAGAAATATCTTCTAGATCTTCGACCGGGCGGCGATTCCCTTTTGAACGACCAGGCGTCAAGACCAACAACAAGACCGGGTGGTAATCTTCAAACGACCGGGCGATGACTATTCGGCGACCGGTCGGTGTTTTCCTCCAAACAACTTCCAAACGACCGGAAGATGGTTAGCACGACCGGGGGATGTTGAGCACGACCGGGAGCTTGCTGTGACCAGGCACAACCTTCTCGACCGGGAGTTCGTGGTGACCGGGAGCTTGCTGTGACCGGGACAATCGCCTTCAATTCAACGACCGGGCGGTGCCCTCAGTACAAGACTGGAATATATCCTCGACTCAAAGCCGACAACATCTTCCTTCCAGGCTAGACCGGAGTCTCAAATCCACGCTCATAGCACAAATTCCCTAAGGCATTAAAAATCGATAAAATTTGGAGGATGCGACCGGCTAAAAAACTGAGATAAGTCCATCGATCCTGAAATACTGGCTTAATATCTGTGATTTATTAAGCATAACTGTCTCTTCTAATGTGGCTACTTTCTGCTTACCCCAAGCATCTTTTCCCCATTGTTGAATTAAGAATGGGATAGAGTGTCAGCTGTTTACTACACGAGGGTGAGAATAATGACCATCTGCTTATGATAAAACGACTTTGCTGCTATTTGGCACGCGTTGGCCAATGTTATATAGGACAGCATTGTGATGTTTAGCTTTGTAAAACCTATTTTGAAAGCCTTGTCTAAACTTTCAAAAGATTGTTTCAAAGATTCCTTTTGCTATAATTTTTGTTTCATTTAAACGTCAGTAAGTTATGGGAAGATTGTTCCAGACTTCCTTATGATGCTTACAAACAGCAGCTTCCTGTTTTCCTGACTGCATCTATCAGTTTTTTACAAAATGTCTTCAGATCGGAAGGGAAGTTCATATTTAATACAGATAGCATTGCCGAAGGAAGAATATGACTCGTCCGTACTATTTGAACACCAAGTAAGATGCAAAGGACTCCAGAATTTTTGTGATAGGTAAATTTCGTTTCTTTCTTCTCGAGAAGCAAGGTAACACTTCTGAAAGCTCTTGTCTAGATGTGAGTTTGGTTTCTGTTTATAGAAAGGGCCTTTATGTTTATGATCTGGGCCGTTGCCTCTGATTAAAAGAGTTGCAACTCTTATATTCGTAACAGCCCTAGCATAACCTAGGGGCAATCGTCAAACACTTTGGAACAATGCTATCTTTAAGCAAATAACCAGACATGCTATGATTTATGCACTGCAAAACTGCAGCTATATTTTCCAGAAAAACCAAGTGTTCTAGCTCTGACCAGTATGGTTAGATATCTCTAGCTACTATGAGGTAACATGAACGGAAATAACAGAAGCAGCAGCAAGCCAAAGGAAGAGATATCCGGAGTTGCAAGTCCAAAATACTTGGATTAACCGGATATAAGGTATCCATGCTTCTCTATCTCTACAGAATCAAGGTAATCCTTATACCCTTACATAAAAAAAAGTCCAAAGAGCGCATTACACCTGATCTCATTTGTGTTCATACTTTACCCCTAAATTATGCTACTGCTAGTAGGAATTTACAGGTAATTCGGCTCTGATTTAGAATACATGCTTCAATGTGTTATTTGCACTATTACATCACCCATGGCATAGACCGCCTGCTTAAAAGATTAGGCATTCTCGATATATTGCTTCGGAAAGTGGCAATTTCATTGCTAAGATTTTTTCCACTAAAAATGGTATATCTTGGTTACATAATATGAACAATTTCGTTCCCTTACATACATAATGATTGATCTGATACTCTGTAATGCTACTGCATGATTCTTGCTTCGTTATCACTAGAAACCCCCCCTCTGTTTATAAAAAACAGCACTGAATGGTTAAGCTTGTTAAATGCTACAATGTATTTCATGCGAACGCACTCTTTTGTCACAATGCGACATACGTGGCTTCTGATTGACTTCATTCTGTTCATGATTTTTTCATTACCATTCGCCACAAGAATACTCATGACTTTGGTCATCAGTTTTGCCTATTGATACAAACCATAGTTGACATATGTTTTAAATATGTCTTCTTTTAGCTATCAGAACCTAAAATGATATCAATAACGCTCATTATGCCGCCTTTTTTCACATCTGATATAATCTCAGTGGTTTACAACATTTGTTATCTGATTACCTGGTTAGGATTCTGCTGTTTTGATTAACGTCTGTCCGGCAGTCTCTACCCTGTCCAACTACGTTTGTTTCTTATGGAATATTCATTAATATAAAACTTTAGATGACTCATAATTACATAATTCTCAAGATACTAAGCTTCCATTCTCTTTTTGTTTCAGTCTGTTCGCAGCCACTTTACATCTACACTATGCTCTGTCACATTGATAGTTCTGTCACATTGGTATTTTCATTGAATTGCGTCAATTCTTGCTAGTGTTTAAGCCTCTCCTCGCTTCCATCCTTTTTCGGAAATTGGTAGTTGTTATAGTGCATAAAGTTTCCCTTTTTTTTTGTTTGGTTTAGTACACACTAGGGGGATGTTTTCAGCAGAGTGTGCAGATGTTTTCAGCAGAGTGTGCAACCTGCTTCTTTGAGAGGGTTATCACTATTTGATCACGCCAAGTTACTTGTTACAGTTTCGACTAAGTTAGAAGGTTTTCCTTACAATTACCTTTGTTGTTATGAATACTTCACGGTCAATTTTCAAAGAAAAGGTGTCGGCACCTTAGGTGCATTATTTCGAAGGATAGTTGAACTATGCAAACAGAAATAGCGCAAGATATCGGTACTTTAGTTTTCAACTCTTACCTGTTATACAGTCTTTACTGTTTGTGAGTGATGATGAGTTTAGTCGTGTTTATAGCCCATTATGACAAATTGGAGTTCATTGAAAGTAATCCTGAACGTGTTTAGCTATGGTAAGCCCGCTTAAAAACCCGGGGTATGACCCTCATTTGATTCAGTCTTGAATCTGTTTATAAGTATTCATGACAGATGCCGCTTGAACAAAATCTGAAAGTAGAAGGTTACGACGCTGAACAGTTTGGATCTTTTAGCTTCAGTTACATAACACTTCTTGACTATGAAAGCATGCATTTATCAGTAATGATCACGATTGAACCCATCGTTATGAACCACAACGAGCACCTACTGCTGCACGACTGTTTTTTGGACTGGTGATTAAACTGTCAGTTATTTGTTGTTTGCGTTATTTAAGTCTGAATGCCATGCTATGCTGTGCACTATTATACTAATGAATGGCTGAGATCAGCCTACGACATTGATTCACATTTGTCCTAAGCCTTCTGCCCGAGATTACATATGGTGTGGTGGCATAAGGAACTACATAATCCTGGCAAGGGAGGGGCATCCCCACTGTGGAGTAAGCTTATAATTATCCTCCCTTCTTCACTTTTCTTCCCCTCAAAAACAAGGTACGCTCCTAAAATCCAAATCAGATTTGTAACAGTCAAGGTAAAATGTAAAACTGAAGATGTTGAATTATGCATTTGCAAATTTCCCTTCCCTTTGGTGTTTGAAAATGATTGTGCATCATCTGGTTGTATCCCTGCCGTGATGACAAATGATCAAGCCATCGAAAATTTAGTTTCATTAAGTGAGCTTGTTAAACTAGTACTCCTTGTCATGATTATTCTACTATTCAAACCTGAGAATAAAGACTGCACAGTTCTTATAACATTCTGGCACTCTCTGCTTAGGATGTCCTGTGGGCACTATCTAGCTGAATCCGAAAAAGAGGTCTGAAATCTGTATTGTGAGAACCTGATGGGAAGCATGTAGACAAATTGGCTTAAGCTGAGACTAAATTTATGTTTGATCTTCTTCTGCATCTGCTTGTTGCTGCTGCTATGGTCAGATCGACCAGAACCTTGGCTGTCTTCAGAAGCTTCTAGATTGAACAAACTCTTGCCTGATTTTTCTGTTTTAAGTTTTATTCAAAATTCCAGAAACGATGGTACAAATAACACCAGCTTTTTAATAAAGCAGTAACAGATTCACATTGTTACGAATGTAGTAGCACAATACGCAGTAAAGGATCAGTCTTCCCTTTGCAGCTATTATAAAATTCGTGAAATGGTAATGTATAGTTTCCAACTGTGGTTGCTTCTGTTTGCCTGCGCTACTTTATTGCTCACTATAATTGTCTTACGGGTGTCTTGCTTTTGTTTTATGTATATACACGACCTGGTTTACAGAAATAATACTGGATTATGGCATAGCCCGTCACATTATATTTCTTGCCTAATCAAGACCTACATATATTCCGAAGGAATTGTCAGGTCGAACAAGCAGAATTGGTGCAAGCTGTTCATACTTTTAGTTCTTAACTGTTTTAAGCTGCATGGTCTTTAATGTTTCAAGCAATGAAGTAATTCAGTGGCTTATAGGCTACAAAATATGTTAATTCCTTTACTTCTATTTTTTACTCTTCAAATAATGAAACTTGTCATCTACTAGAATCTGAGATACCGTCTAACTTCCATTATTGTTTAGATTTTGCTACAATACTGGAAATTCATTCCTGCACACACTAGACCGGGAGTACTGCAAAACCTCAAAAAAAAAAGAGAAAGCTGTAAGGACACTGTTGTCAGCAGTCAAAGGCCTATCTGTCCGCTCAAAGGAGTTCAATTCCCAAGGATTACCGAAAGAGTATTTCAGGGAAGTATCGCTTGAAGAGGTATCATAGAGATATATCCATACACTTTTAACTCAATCAAGTCAGGCATAACAAGGTAAGCCCCAATCTTAGTTTACCTAGCACCTGTTTGTCAGAGTAAAGTAAGAACCGGTATAAACTAGAGTTGAAGATATGCTAAAGACTTCTGCATCTGCGTAGGTTCTGCACCTATTTACTACTGTTACCATGGATGGTTTCAGCAGTTTCTGACCACAAGCAATGCTGCATCTGCTTATACTGATTTCTGTTTGGAGTTTATTGTTTTTAAACTCTTTCCTTGCTGCTGCTGCTGTTATCTACACATGCTCTCGCCAGCTTGGGTTTTTTTTTTCTCTTCACTTAGTCACAGTTCTCAAAGCGTAAAAAAAAAGGGGAAGGTTCATGATCTATGAAAAGCAGCTGTTATAGTTCAGCTTGATCCCTACCGTTACCGCATGGATTTTGCTGCAAAGATCATACATTTCTTTTGCCTCTTATACACCGAAGCATGATTGTAATTTGTTTGCTACCCTCACCATTGCATGTCATCTATAAAGGTGTATGGTTACCAGACTTATCTATTATTGCATAAGTCTACTGAGCTTAACCTTGATTTATACTCAATTACAAACTGGTCTGATGCCTTAAACTATTATTGATCATGTTGCACATGATAACCATATTTGATTGTGAGCTAGTAAATGACTCAGATCACCGCTGTCTTTGAGTTTATGAAAATGGAATGGTGTGAAATGATTATCTGTCTCTTTTCTACTACTGGTTTCTAGCAGCCTTTCAAGCCATCAATGGTGTTCTCTTATAAGCTGGTTTTGTCGCTGGTACTACCATCATGCTTGCGCGTCCTCTAAGTAGGATCATATCACTACTATTAAAATCGCTTTCTATACACCTCCTCACATGCTAGAATCTATCAAAATCAAAAATAAAAAAAATCACAAATCAATCGTTGCAGAACAGTTTTTTCTAGCTGGAATATGATTATAGTATGCTCATAATTGCAAGATTATTTTACATCATCATTTATTGCTACCCGCTCGAAAGTACTAATGAACTTTTGAGGAAACCATAGGTACTTTTATCAGGGGACTGATCACCCCCTGAGGTATAAGGGAAAGTATGGAAAAGAAGGCCGTAGAGCTACCTTGGGTTGAGACTTACGCCCGGCAAAAGTCGCCGAGAAATCAACAAACAATTGTGTCAGCAAAAATTCAAAGGATTGGGTTCATACCAGTTTTGCTACAGGTCGCACCAACGATAAGCTGCTGCTTGTAATGTTTTAATGACAGCAAAGATTCAAAAATATTATCAAAATCCATGGCGCTCTCATAGGCCCTCTGGTCGTCTCATCAGAGACGAAAATCCATGGCGCTTTCACAGGTCCTCTGGTCCATGGCGCTTCCATAGGCCCTCTGGAAAAAAGTAACACCTTGGGTTGAAATGAAACCCGGCCAAAAAAATAACACCTTGGGTTGAAATGAAACCCGGCCAAAAAAGTAACACCTTGGGTTGAAATGAAACCCGGCCAAAAAGTAACACCTTGGGTTGAAATGAAACCCGGCCATAGAGCCACCTTGGGTTGAAATGAAACCCGGCCATAGAGCCACCAAAAAAACCCATCTCTGGATCCATCAGGAGCTCTGGTCGCCTGTAATGGGTGAATTATTAGGTGTGGGACGCCACACCGTACCTCGATCCAATACCTTCTAAAAGAAACACTTTAGAAGGGTATGATCATAAGTACCATCCTTTGGCTACCACAAGCAAAGTTGGGAAATATATATTAAAAGGAAGTACCATTCTTTGGCTAACATAAGCAAAGATGGGAAAATATATTATCTCTCTTCTCCCTTTGAGGAAATTATTATCCTCTGGCTAGTATGAGCAAGGATTGGATCATTGTATTATCTTACCCTTCAAAAGGGGAATGGTTGGTCTTCTGCATGAAGATCTTATTATGGACTTCCGGACTTCTGGCATTCTTACATATGGTATATCAGAACATCAGGGGACTCATCCATCAAGATATTGAGGGATTCATCCATCAAGATATATTATCTTGAAGATTCATGTCCCAGAATTTCCAATTTGTCAGATTCAGCAGAAAAGGCACTTGTGGGACTTTTGATTGTACCAAATTGTACCGACTTTTTGTAAGTTCATTTTCCTTTGTAAAAGCTAAAGAAAAAAGAACTTATGGGACTAGGAGATAGGAGAAGGGAAAGGTAGAAGGCACACAATTTTTTATCTTCTTTTTGTAAGTTCCACTTTTTTAAGTGCCAAAAAGTAGAACTTGTGGGACTGATGAAGAGGGCAAAATATGACGAGACAGAAGAACCAAGGTGGCCCAGACCCCAGACCCCGGCTCGGACCCCAGGCTCCATCAAGACCTTGTTCAGGCTCCAGTTTGGGTGCCAGGCATCAGATCCGGGCCCTGCCCAACCCTTGCTTTGGAAGCTGGATCTCACAACCGGGCGCTGCATCCCGCACCTCACGCTTTGTGACCGGGCATTCAGTGACCGGGCGCTGATGAGGGGAAAACATGGTCAGGTACCAAAAGGTGTGAAGAGGCTGAGGCAGCACCGAAAGTCCACACCAAGAAGAGGGAATAAAGAAAGAGCATGTAGTGACCGGTCAGCCACGACTGGACGCCTGCGACCGGTCACCGAAACTACGAAGTGAGCCCAGATAGTGACCGGTCGTAGACGACCGGTCAAGTAACTAAGAAAATAAAGTAGATAACGACCGGGCGCCTGTGCCCAGTCAAATGGCTAGGGACGGAAGATGTAGAAATCAGGATGAGATATTTCTAGTGACAACCTTGTAAGATATGACAGGTTGCCAAGCTAGGAACCCTAGAAAAAGTCTATAAATAGAGATAAGGAGCTCATTTGAGAGGGGACACAACATCAGAAGAGAGAGAAACCTCTAAAAAAGCTCTCTAGTATTGTAACGCTAAAGATATAAATAAAGAAATTGTCTAAAAGTGGATGTAGGCCGGATTATTGGCTGAACCACTATAATCGTTGGTGTTCTATTCATTCGTGAGATGTGAGAGACAAATTATACCTTTTCACACGCCTAGGTGAAGTATTCTATTGTCAACTCCCTTATATTTGTCCTGTGACAATATGCATTCCTTGCTTCCCGAACTTAATCAAGGGAAGGTTTATCCACTGTTGTATCCTTATCAACTACCCTTGGGTTTACTGGTTTGGTTTTAAAAGAAGGTTAGAAAGAAGTATTGGTTTGAAAGAACTTGGTTTTGAAAGAAAAGAGTTTGAAATAAATCTGAGTTTAAAAGAAAATTTTTCATGGTTTCACAACGTCTTCTTGCCTTAACCAGGTCTAGCTTCTTGCTGACTGGTGTACTTTCAATTACAAAAGTTAGGCCGTTAAGCCCTTCCACAGTTATGATGATCACAGTTAACTTCGTGGTACTTTACTAAGTACTTGTAGTTGTTAAAAATTTCCCGTACAACCCTGTTATAGCAGCACTTGCCATGGCAAGTGCGCCGTTCTAACTGGCTATCGGTTAAACACGCACCGGTTGCGGTATCATTTTTACCCGCACTGTCATCAGTGGCCTTGTTGGCCCTCACTTGATCTTACAGTCTTGACAATTAACCCTCTGGGCGACTTCTCGCTGTATCCACTTGATAATCATTAACTAGGGTGTTTCCCATTCTGAAGACCCCTTTTCTTAGTATTGTTTCCTCTTCGTAGCCCGTTCCACGCATTTGTCGTGGTTATTGAGACTTGTCTCTTGTTTGGGCACTACGTTGTAGTTCCTTTGTCGGTTGGTATACCGTTGGTGTATTATTTAACAACTGTGGTCCCGTAGACAGTCGTCCCGGGTTCAATTACTTCACTTCCTGCCTGTTGCACGGTTGGTGCGTTGCAAGCTGGTTGTTCTCGACTGCTCGGCATGTCGACCCAGGTTGCCGGAAATTCTACTCTCTTATACACAAAATTCTTCATTCTTCGTTATTAAATGCGGTTAACATTGTTCAGATGGAAACCGTCTCCGGGATTCCCAGTTTTCGGGACTTACCGTATGACAAGTTCTCCGTACCTTTAGAGGTACTTAATATCAGCCAGATCGGGTATTACCGAGTAAGAGAGGACTTTCATTCATCTCTCCGTTCTTTCCAAGGTTATAAACACAGGGGTTGTGGAGGGCGGGATGGATATTGTAGGTTTCCAGTACACACTGGTAATTCCTAACTAGCTTATCTCTCACGCTATCACTCAACCCTTAACCCAAAGTACTAAAATCCTAACTCGGTACTTCTTAAGCTCGTAATTCAGTCATCAGAGCGATACTTCGCTCTGATACCACTTTTTGTAACACCCCATCCAACATTAACACACTTAACAACAAACTGCTGCGGAAAACATACTTCATCACATTACTTAACTTGTTTGGTGTTACACGCCGTTAACCACCCACGTGGCTAACAAGCTATTACATATACATTGTATCGGTCTGATGGACTAGATTCCCGAGCGACTACACATTACTGTCCCTTTCCATTAACACAACAACAACATAAACCTTTCAACTGTACCGAGTATTAACAACTAATGCCGATAACAATTTCGTCTTACTACACCTACTGTACATATATAACTTAAATGACCCATGTACAGACTACCCCGTCCTCTTTCGAACGCTTCCAGCTCCTTGTACCTGAAATAGGAAAAGAAGAGAAAAGGGTGGCCCCTCAGGGGCTGCACCTTTGCTGGTATGGTATCCCGCAGCCCGCATGCTACCGGGCCACGCACAACTAATTGTCGGCTTAGCATGCGGTTGATTATATGAATCATGCATGTAACGATCCAACACAACATATAACATTCCACCATGATGGCCCAACAAACCAGCCAACGCATCTACACTTAACAAATCACTCCTTGTTTTCCTTAACCCTAGAGTGTTTTCTCCTCTAATGGAGCTCTTCCTTAACAAACGATACTTACCCATTAATCGGGTTATCCTTAACGCCTCTATCATACTGGGATTCATATCCATGATCCACATACTCCACATTTTACAACATATAACACACCCGCCGCTATAAGAATTACGGCGCAACAATACCACTAACACAACGGGTACGTTCTCTCAAGGAAACCAACCCAAACTAGTTAATTCACCTGTGATCCTAGAGAATGATATTACCCTCATGTTAAGCTCGTTATACACACTCATTACCATCCTAATAGTCGGACGAGTAACTTAAGTTAAGATGGATCGGATTTAGTGGACCCCAACACACCACACAAACACAAGTGTTTCCCCTAAACGATCATAAGTCAGAATGCTAAGCTTTGGAGAAAGCTAATGGGAGATCGTAACCTGTGAGGGAAACAACCATACAGAGAGGAGGGTAAGGCTAAAAAATGAGGATACCCACCCCAAACAACGCTCTAAGCCCCTAACCGGATTCCTCACCCCCGTTAGTACATATTTACTTGTAGATAAATAGTTAGAGCCCCACTGTGGAATCTATCACGTCCACACACCAAAAGGTATTTCAACTGGGTTAGACACACGAGGGAGGTCCATACATTCACACACAAACATCACACAATTAACTCACGCATAGCCGTGGTTAGAACGTCCCATGGTTCGGGTCGTAAATCCGAATACCGAACTCTCATGTGATCCTAGACTCTTAGCAAGGTTTAACACTTTGAGGTTAAATGGTATCGGAATTGGACACGCCACATAAATGAATTACTATAAACTCATTACATGTTTATCTTACAACGTGGCAAACATACAGAAAAACACATTGGCATACAAGCCGGTGTAATCCGGTAGGACACAGGTTGCAAGAAAACCATACCTGTCACCGGAGTCCACTCTTTCATGTCCACTTATGTTCCTCGAACAATTCTCAAACCACTGGTAGTATTACATTTACTTTTATTAACATCGGGGTAACATGATTGTTTAAAGTCTAATGCTCATAACTTATCCCCGTTAACTAGTTAAATGACTTGACATTTGTAACTTTTTTACTCTCACATTTTACTACAACTTTTCACCCTCTTAATTGTCATTATAACTCATTTAACATGTCCTTAACAACCTCATAACATCATTACTTATCAATCCCCATCCTTAAACACCATTTTTTAACCTTAAACTCAACTTTTAAGTGGTCCGGGACTTGGTCCCCAACTAAGGTCCCGGACCTTGTCATTGTAAAATCCTCGGGCTGTTTTCCTGGGGTGGTCCGGGACTTCATGCAAGTCCTAGGTCCCGGACCAATACAAGCAAAAGACTCTCGGGGGTAAATAAGGGTGGTCCGGGACTTCCTACAAGACCTAAGTCCCGGACCAAGGTAGTGTAAGAACTCTCGGCCCCTTTAATGCATGGTCCGGGTCATCTTCCAAAACCTAGTCCCGGACCGCAGTAACACATTCCCATATTTGACATTTTCAAGTCTTGTTTCATCTATTCTTTTCACCCATTGATTACCCAAGCTTCCCATATGATCTTAGGTATATTCTAATACCAAAATATCACTTTGATTTACCTTAAAACATTGTCCAACTTGTCACTCATTTTTCTTACAAATCTCTTAACACTGTAACATTTCTCTTTTGGTTTTCTAAGTGGTATTTCACCTATAATGACCACTATACCAGATGTTTCTCTACACCTTAACATCATCTCCCAAGCATCTTTTCTTACTAACTAATTCCTTGTTCACACCTTCTTAAAATTCCTCCTCATATCCTTACCTAAACATCATTCATTCCTTGTACATCAACATTACCTAAACTTAAACAAACTTCTCCAAGACTTTATTACATCCCACACACCATTGATTTCTAGAACTTCAAGTAGTGCCTAAATCCTCGTACTATCACCTTAATACATGTTTTCTAAACATTCATTCATTCCTCATTTTCCTAGTACATCATCATTACCTACTCTTACCACTTCTTATTTTTTCACTACCAAATTTTCATATCTACCATTTCTCCTACATCTACTATAACATCCTATATATGCCTCATCCTTATTCTCATCACCTCAATTCCATAAACATACACTTTTCATATCATTATCATTACAATCACTACCAATAATATTTTTCATCTCATTTCCCATTCACACAATACACATTCACTTTCTCTCATCACATTCTACATATTCATATACTTGCACTTAGGCCCTTAAATTGCATAAAGAACACCTAAACCATCAACTGACTTCATTTACTACATATGTGCATATCATTGCTTGGCACTTAGGCCCTGCAAACCTAACCACAACAATATATATTGCCTTCTAATAAATACATATGCCCTAATAACCCTTGAGAGCATTTTGCTAGCTCATTTGCCATTGGCTCTTTAGGTATTTTATTAAGCAAATCAAGCTCATGTTTCCTAGGCACTTAAACTACATTGAGATTGTTATGTATTACCTTTTCTTCTTTTTATCTTGAACACCTTTGTTCTTCACTTGATTCGAATTCAATTGTTTAATCAACAGAGGACTTGGCTACTTGTCATGTTCTAATCATACACAAGTAAAACCAATGAGCATTCAAGCTTCATGATTTACCCATTTTCAAACCCTAGGTTATATATATTGTCTTAACACATGAGGATAGTTGTTTTACCTTGGAATAAAAAAGAGCTTGAATAAGCATCAAGAAAGGACTCCTCCTTGTCCTTTAAAGATTGAAATGGAGCTATGAAAAGCAAAACAAAGCACCCTTGTGAGGTGAAATTTTTGGACATATACAAAACAAGAGGGAATGGAGTTTTTCTTTGATTTTCCTTACCTTGAAGCAAAGGAGAATGACAAGGCATGGAATATGAGCTCAAGCTCCTTCAATGGTGAATCTCCATGGCACCGAAATGGAGCTTTTGAAGATTTGAAAAGACAAGATTGTAGAGCTTGACTAAACTAAGAGAATGGTGGTCTTAGTTTTTGATTTGGCAAGGGAGCTAGGAGATATAAGGGTTCAAAGCTTGAAGATGGTGCATGTGCTGTAGCATTACCGAAGGAGAAGGGAGAAGAAGATTGGAGACCGTGCGAAATGAAGAAGTAAAGAAGAAAATGAGAAGGAAGCTTGCTTTTGGAGATATTTATGCTAAAAGTAAATAGTAACTTTTGCTTTATCACTTAGTTAACTCATTTATTTGTGTAGGTGTGGTGAGTCACCCATGAAAACTGGCCCCCTTAGTGTTTTAGGCCAAGTCATGGTCTTTGTTGACCAACAAGACAACTTAAATTGACATATGTTATAAACTTGCTTAATTTAGTTACTATTCACAAACTAAGGCACATATTGGTGAAATTTTTGATTTCCCATTGATTTAGACTTTCTAATGTGATACTAAGTAGTACACATGTTAATTAAAGAGTAATGATGGACATTTAGCCATTCAAAACTCATTTACAAGACAATTTTTCAAAAATATGCTTTAAGACTCCTTAAAGCACATTTTGTGTTTTAACTTGTTTTTAAGCTTGTTTTCTTTGTTAATTGGTTTTATATGTTCATTAACATATAATTAAGGTATAGGTATGACCTTTAGGTCTTATACAAACTTATCCCAAGCTTAGAGCACATTTTTGCCTATATTGACTTTAAGGTATTTATTTGTGTTTTATTTGGTTTAATTGTCCACCAAGGTTTCCTAAGGACTTAATTAGACTTATTAATCATAATTGAATATTATTAAGTCTTGGTAGGTTCTTTGGGTCCTAACCAAGTTCACTCCAAGCTTAGAGCATGTTTTTGCTCAAACTGTATCTTGGTGCTTTATTGTGTTTTACTAGGGTTTAAATTGTTCAGTGATGTTTCTAAGGCACTCTTTAGCCTTTAAATACCATAGTTTAATGTTTAAACAACATATTAAGGTTTGGGGTATTTCATCGTTAAATGTTTTAGCAATATTTAGAACTCAAAACCCACCCAAGACAGCATTGCTAGTGCTGCTGAATTTTTCCTTCTCCTGAAAATGAAAACTGTAAAACCGAGACTAGATTAAGCTTCTGCATTTAGTTCTTCTATTACCCTTTTTCTAATGTGTTAACTTGTTTTCTCCAGCACTCTCAGTTTAGTTACCCTTGGTCTAATATGTTAGTGGGTTGTTAAGCTTAAACTCCAGCTAACACCACCTATAAATTACTTATAAAAATCGGTTTCTTCAAGACATAAGTTGCAGATTTGGGCTGACTCCTGCACTAGTCTATCACGGATCCATACAAAATTTTCTGACCAAGCTTAACTGTTATTTAACTCTTGAGTAGTTGGTACATTTGTTATAACATGAAACAGAATTTGTTAGCTCTCAATAAGTCCCTTTATTAACATTCTGTCTCAGAACAACACGTATGAAACTGCACTCATTAGAACAAAATTTCAAAAATCAGCAAGGAACATTTAGTTATCTCACTACCTTGAGTTATTTTTTTTTTGTTTTGAAGCAGATTCTTCCTAGTTAGTACTTGGTAAAAGCAACACTTTCAGGGCCTCGAACTTCAGCCTCCACTGGAATAGTTATCTAGTTGTTAGTCTTTGACAATCCACCCAGATCGAGATGGTGGGCTGAGAAAAACAAAACTGTTTCGAAACTGTTACCTCCTGGTTGCGTTTCAGAGGGGTATTGGGCGGCTTTTACCCATGAGATTTTCCAACAGAGCCAAGCGGACTGCAGGAGGATTATACAGGAAAGGAATAAAAGGAGATTGGGTGAGTAGCCTGGTATTCCAAGTGGCACTAAAACAGGAAGATAAAGGTAGGAGAAAGAACAGTTGTTATGTGGTCTCACCATGGACCGATGTGCCAGCAAAAATGTAGATGTTCCTGGTTTGCTTCTCGAACAGGAAGTGCAGCAGGTATGGGTTCATTTCCAGTAGTTTGAGCAGCAGCAAATCGAACATGCCACAGCGAGGATCAAAGGGGTCGAGTCACTGCTTGGAGGTGAAAGGGTCTTGCGTGATAAATCGAGGGAGAGTGAAGTGAGTTTCTGTACCCACAGAAGCATGCGCATGGAGTGGCTGAGTATAATGACCAGTTGAAGAGGTAGTGGGTACAAGTTACAAGAAAGGACGTATGGGAGTTAGGGAGCTCAAAATTTCAAGAGTGAAGTTGTCTCCTTCATGCTTGTCTCAGTGCATGGTTTTGTTTGTGAAAGTGACCGACATCAGTCAGTAGCTCGTGTATGTTCTGTTTTTTTTTCTTTTAACTTCAAATCAGGTAGCAAGGGAGTGAGGGTGTGAGAGTGTGCATTAGTGGGGCTGTAGTCTCCAAGGGTAATGTTTTCCTTGGCTGATTCCGAGACAAGGAGATCGGTAAACGCAATGGTGTTGCCTGACTTGCATTAGGTTTACTTCTTTCTTTTCTTTTATTGATCAGAGGCCAACGGTAGCAGTGCAACTTATGTGTTGTTCTATTTTTTTGTAGTCACTTAATAGCTTATATATTTAGAGTTGCAATTTATTAACAAATACGAGCATAGCTCCACTGGTTAAGGTATACAGGAAGGGTACGAAGGGTACCGGGTACGAATCTCGGCCAGAGCATGTTTGCTCTATTTTTTGTATAAGTGTACATTCATGCCTATCTTAATCATTTGTTACATTATACATATATGCGACAATTTTATCATGTAGCGTTGTTAGTTATATATATACATATGACTATGTTATTATGCCACGTTGTAATTTTTGTAACGTTATGCATATGTATATACATGTACATATATATACGTGTATGTGACGGTATTAATATGTCATGTTGTTACTCATATATAACATTGGTCGTATATATATACGTGTATATTTGTATATATATACATGTGCGACTATATTCGCGTTTCCGGTTTTGAAATGTGCATTCATATGAGCTTATATTTGTGTATCACGTACCGATATGTATATGCGGTATAAGTATTCGTTTGGATCTATATTTTAAATACCATATGGTTTTATGGTAATTGTTGCACATAATTCAATTTAGACTTCACTAATTTAAAATAATAATTATTTAAGGTATTTCAGTCTACCCCCCTTAAAAGAACTTCATCCCGAAGTTGTCTCAGTTGAATATGTATCTAACTACCCACGAACCTCAAGGTCAACGTTATGTGTCATAAACAACACCACCATACATTCTTAACAACGTATCACATACAAGGCAAGAATACACACGGTATCCAATACGATACCCACACACAATTCAACACAATTCATACACACAGACCTACCAACCAACGTGTGGTTGTAGGAATACACATAGTGAAAGGATCAAGTCCCACAAATTCCACAGTTCTATTTCACCCTTTGTGCTCATAAGAACCACGCCACATCTGTGGCTTGACCAAGTTCTCAATAATGTTGCAATGTACCAGTAATATTTATATACTGTACTCATCAGAAATCAGATGACATTCATAACCACAATGCATTCAAACTAATCCACACACAGTTCACACACATAACATCCAAAACAACACCACACATGAGCAATAACACAGTAAAACGCAACACGCCTACCCCCCTTAAGAATGGATTACGCCCACGTAATCCTTATCATATCATCGTTGAACCTTGGTTCAAGATGTTCTAATTCTCATGGAGCATTCTAGTCTCTATGCAACTTAGCTCACCTTATAATGGTATCAAATGTCTTGACCATGTTAATGGCTTAGTTTCTGTCTCAACGATTCTTATCGGTTCCATACCGATCTATAAACGGATTCGGGTCTAGCCTCTCTGGGCCTAAGGTACTGGCCGATATGTACTTGTTATTCAACAAGAAAATGGGAGATACGGTCCACCAGCTTCTGCTGTGCGACTCTGATCACCTTCGGGTCTAGTGTTCCCTTTCTATGCCTTCCAAGGTGGCGCATGGCTTATTTGTATCCTTATCGTTTAGGAGTAAAGGTCTCTTGACTGCCGTGGGGTATTTTAATTCATACACGGTCTCGGTGGCTTGTAATTTGTCTATCCATTTTCTTTGGAGGTCGGATATTCATTATTTTAGTGCGCTTTTAAGCGTCTGGGTTATTATTTCTAACTGTTCTTAAGGTTTATATTCATATATGCTCTGTAGTAACGGTTTAGTTTTTAGTATTTGAATGTTACAAACGTGTCATTGTTATAACGACCAGTCTAGTTGCTCATAATTATACGTAGGGAGCTAGTTTACTCTTCTAGCATTGCTACCTATTTTGATCCCTTAATGTTTATAGCCATTTTAGACCTTTCTTTGTCTTCAAGTAACCTTTATTTTTCAGCCAAATCATGGCCTTGACATTGCCGGTTGACCTCAATTGTACATGTTATAAGTTTTTACTTTTGAATACCATGTAACATATGGTGTTTAGTTTCCTTACCGTCGTCCTTTTTTCTTATTATTGTATCAAGCAATAGCTTGCTGACTAGCTCGTCTTCATCTCGAGGTCTAGTATCATTATTGTGTTCCGCCAGGAACTAAAGTCATTGACTACAACCGGTTACATATTGCTTTTGATTGCGGTAGTGTATATATATATATATATATTATTTATGTATTAACTATCAGGTTATTAGTAACATCACCTCGTTTCAAGTCTTTACATATCTGTATACCCATGTGTTTACCCTCCAAGTTTCGAATCATATATCAATGATTTTACACTCTCGTATCATCTAACATCGGCCTCATTTCCTTGGTAATTTCCTAGTCCAGCCCGTAAAATTTCCCATTTGCTTTTAGTTGATGTGACCACTTGAAGGAGGTTTCGAGAATCATCCAACGCCGACGTGATCAGCGTAAGTGTTGGACTACCCCTCCACCCCAATTTGTGCTCAATGTCCCTAGACCTGTCCAGGGTCAAGTTCAACCTTGCACGTCCGATTTAAACACCCAATCATTCTAACAAATTTCAATTCTTATCTCGCTCGTTCCTAGTCATCTGGCAAATAATTCGTGGACTAGTGTTAAAATTTCTTAGGCCTTTAGATTCATTGTTTAAATTCTCTAACTGTTATACCTCTAGGTGTGTACGTATGTATATAATCACTGGTACGGCGCGAGGCAAAAGAGGCGGTTCAAACTGTCTAAAAACGACGGTTTTGAACCATCTCTATACCGTACGTAGTTTATTAGAGATTATTTTAAACGACGGTTCGAAACCGTCGTTTAAGAGGATAGCAAGGCGCGCGTCTTGGGACTTTAAAAGACGGTTATAACAAAACCGTCGTTTATAGCCATGTTCCAGCACGCGTAAACCGTCGTTTGTAGCCATTTCCAGACGCGCGAAGTTTGCTAGAAGAGACGGTTTTATGATAACCGTCTTTTAAAATCGTAGTATATAACACGGTTCTTTACCATAACCGTCTTTTATAGAATTTTGGCGGTCGCGCCAATTTTACTATAAGCGATGGTTTCTTATGAACCGTCTTTTATAGTGTTTTTTTTTTAAAAAAAATCTGTTTTTTTCTTTCCCTTGTAATCACAAATGATTACATCCATAAAACCTGCGTAATATAGCAGCATTCCCTCTGTACTACAAATCATATTTCACCAAATATGTAATGTGTGACATACTTCACACACAAATTGTCATTGCAATTTAAAAAGCTATAACACAACAATGACGGCAGCAGCAGCCCCAACAGTTTAATCGATATTTTTTACACAAGTTAAACAAAAAAAGTCATGGGTAAAACACATAATGACAGGACAGTCTTGTAGTCACCCTCTTTTTTGACCTCCCAGTGCTATCCATGAAATCATTTTCCTCCTTTGAAACACTTGACGATAAACAACACATCTGCTCTCTAACTAATTGCAGATCTCTGACCGAGTAAGTTTTGCCCGAGTTCTTGAAATGTTCTCGAACCTGTAGAGAACAAGATAAACAAATATGTATGTAAAGACACATATTTATTTGTTAAAACAAATGATAGACAGATTTATAAAATGTATTATGTAGAAAGTATATATACCTCTTCATCTTTTGTGAGCTTCTCTATGTTTAAGACAATTTCCAACATGTATCGCATTACATAGTAACCACAACTCTTAGAGTCCATTTGCCTTGGACACTGACAAGTATATAGAAAACAAAAACAAACAGTCAAAAATAGCAAATTATGACTAACACAATAATGATAAATAACTGTACCTCAAGATGAACAATTGAAAGGTTGTCAACTGTTGAAGAACCGTCTTCATATAAGCACTGTTAAGTTCAAAAATTAAATCATTAATTCCGGTTCATCATATTATATAGACAAACAATAAGTTGCATTCATTAACTAACACTTACGCTTTGAACAAGTCGTCGATTTGCAACTCACGATACATTCGTAATGGGTCAAGCACAAGTAATTGTGATGTTGCCGTGGAGAACACAAGGAGTACCCAATGGTTGCTACGATTGTAATTTTGAAAAGAGTTATCATATAATAATACAATAAGTCACAAACTTAACAAAACGAATTAAATGCAAGAGGGAGAGTATTACGCACGTCTGATGGAAAGGGATCATCACGTATCTACTACTGTTTTGAACAGCCTTCGTTAATCCATGCGACACAGTTCCTGTATCCGCAGGGTCTCTGTCTGCAGAATCTAGTGATGTTGTTCAGGGCATAAGAATGTCACCACATCTCCAATTTTTTATGACGCAATCTAGCTTTCAGATACCTTCAACAAAAAATAATAATAATTAAAGGTGGAATAGCAAAACCAAAACATAACAAGGTAGTCCTTAAATTACAAGTTATTTTATTTAAATTTATTTTCGAATGTAAGAAACTAAAAGTAAACACTTACAGGGAATATGCTTGGATGATATATTCAACAAATCTCTGCACAGCATCTCTTTGATGTCCTCAAATTTATTATTGTTCTTTGATCCGCTTCGTAATGGAAAAGCCACTCAGGTAACAACACTGACACGCTAGTCATATGCAGACTCTTTTGCAATATCAGTTCATACAGCATCTTCTCATACTTCGCGAAATAGTTGATCACAAAGGGGGACACACAAACTTCTTTCGCTGAGCTTCAGTAGTTACCTCCTCTGTCTGCATATGTTCTTTCCCCTTGGATTTCTGGTTGCCCTCAGCCAACTGTGTGTTGTCTCGATCAACATCCATTGATTGGTTGATCTCTTCATCACGGTTTCCCAGTCTTCTCGTTTGATCAGGGATCTACCCAATCATATATAATACAAAGAACAAAGAAGTTAAAACAATGTATACATTAAAGGGAAAACAATTCATAAAAGATTTAGACATACCTCATCAGTGATGACAATAAAACCGACTGGCCATGGTACAATAGCACCCTTCCCATCAAATAGTGTCACTTTGCCATCAATATCCATGGGAAGAAAAGCATTCTCAAATCCATCAATGATGGTCTGCAGGATTACTCTAGCATAGAATGGGGGAAGACGCTTGAGATTAATCAATGTAGTTGATGCTGATTGTAGCACAGTACCGTATGCAGCATCAACAGGATAACCATCAAGCGTGATTTGCAGACGACATGTTTTTTGTTCCTAAAATAAGTAAAATTACAATTTAAATGTGAATAAGGCTAGTATTTTTACAGTCATTCATTTACCATGACGAACAAGATTAATAGAGACATACTAACCTTCAGATTAGCAAACGGATACGGATCAGAAGGGGCGGTACAACTAGATGAAGAAGTCGGTCGGGTTAGATCAGTTTGTTGGTTTCGTCCCCCAAAGCCTTTGAAACAACCTCATTCACCCTCCGATTTACAAGTGCAGAACCTCATGCTCGGTCAGACTTTTGGAGGTGGACTTTTCAAAAACAAATTTCTGACGCACTTGTCCCCCGAAACCCCTAACCCTTCCAGGATGATCCTTTAATCCAAGAAGTTGATTCAGCGGATCATTTTGACTTGGTGGAGCAAATATATCTATCTCCCCTCGCTGGGAGGCTTCAGCCTAGTAAGATGATCCAAAAAATAGCAATAAGTTATAAATTGTAAAAATAAACTTTTAAACACAACTGTTATTATTAAACAAGTTAAACACTTACAATCTGAGCAGCCAACTCTGCTGTCTCTGGTCGCGGGTGTACTATCTTCCCATCCTTATCTACTTTTGAGTGACCCAAAACGTAGAGCTGAACTCGGTTGGCTTCATACACAGTGTCGATGGGAACTTCAACGCCATCGTCATTCTTTTTTGTGAGCAAACCGGCATCTTTCCACTTGGGAATGCTACCAGTGTATCCCTTCCGCCCATATACTGTTGAAATCTATTTTTTGATCGGTTTGCCCTTGCTTTTTCTTGAACCTCCTATCAAAACAAATCATTAAACTATTCATTAAAACAATATATACACATATTAAAATTTGTGTTATACAAATTTAGATTCAAACTTAAATATAGATTCATTAAAACAATGTATACCATGAATTGCTCCGATGTGTGAAACTTCTCAACTCTTCCCATTCTTCCCGTGTGATCATGCCATCATAAAATATCCATGGTGCCACGTCACGCGATTTCCTGATCCAGTTCGCCACCAAGAAAGATCTGAACTGCCTCGCCCGTGCAGCTATAAGTGAAAGAACCGTCGTCCGCGCTTCATCTGGTATTTTGTACCGTTGTTGTACTTGCTGCCACATTGATTCTTTCACTTCTTCCTCCTCGTGCCTCCAATATTTATTAATTGAACACGGGACTTCGTAAGATTTCCTAACATGCTTGCGAACTCAGCTTTACAGTTCCCCAGCTTCTGAAGTATTTATCCCAAATTAGATCAATATCTGCATCTTTCTTCAACCTCACCCCTCTGCTCGGCCCCCTACCCTTTCGTTTGTTTGATGATTTCTGCTGCTGTTGTGGCTGCTGCTGTAGCTGCTGCTGTGCTACTGCTGTGGCAGCTGTGATGGTTCATAGTCCATCAAACCCTCATCACAATATAAGTCTAGATCATCCATATCGATGTCCATTTTGAATCCTGCATGCAATATAAATAGAAGATTTAGATAATTAACAAGTAAATGAAACTAAGAAATTATAAATACGGAAACAAAACTATCAATAATGGAAAAGCCATAAATAAAATATTCAATGTCATTGATGGACGAAATAAATAATAGATAAGCTCACATTAATCAATCCACATTCCTTCGTCATGGTCTGACCGCACAAATTTGTAATATGGTCCAACTCTGGTAATTGAATCGAAAGGCTTGGTATTTCATCTTGCATGTCGTATTCATCCTCATCGACCACACCATCCACACCAACTATTCCTCTTTTCCTTGAAGTACAAAGGACCATCTAGGATTAGATTGGTCAGAAATGTAATATACCTGTTTCGCCTTAGTTGCAACAACAAACGGCTCAACTGTGGGTGTTGCACCACCAAGATGAACTAGTTTCATACCATGTTTCTCCTCACGGTAACCATGTCTGTTGTCAATCCACTTGCACCGAAACACACAAGTCTCATATGCGGTGTAATCTAGAACCCAAATATCTTGTACAACACCGTAATATGATTGTTTCAACTCCACTGGATTTTGACCCATACCTCTGACATTGTACATACTCTGGTAAGCAACCACATTGATGCCACTGTTTTGATTCATTGATTTTTGATCTTGTCGTTCTGTATAAAAATTGTAGCCATTTACGTCATACCCTTCGTATGAAACAACGTCAAGATTAGGACCAAGTGCCAACGTCTTCACTAATGCTGGCACTGTAGTTGACTGGTTCGAAAAAACTTTATCCTTGAACCATTTCACAAACGTTTTATTCTGCTCCTTTTTTAGCCTGATGTCACTCATTGTTGGATTTTGTGCTGCAAGCAGGGACAGGTGCATTTCAAAATACGGTTCTACAATTTCAAGGTGACTCAGCACAACTAAGTGAGCTTTGTTAAGGGTTTCAATATCAATTCTCTTCATTTTTCTCCCAACGGTACCGTGTCCCTAGAGTCTTCCTTCATGTCTAGATCTAGGAAGACCAATGGATTCAACATCTTCCAGATAGTGAGTACAAAAATCAACAACTTCCTCTGTTATATATCCCTCTATAATACTTCCTTCCGGACGACGACGATTCTTCATTTTTCTCTTCAGTATACCCATGTATCTTTCAAAAGGATACATATAACGAAGATATACAGGCCCACACTCTTTAATCTCTCTGACCAAATGAACCAATAAATGAACCATGATGTCGAAGAATGATGGAGGAAAATACATCTCCAACTGACACATCGTGACAACAAGATCAGCTTGTAATTTGTCTAGATTATCCACATCGTGAACTTTAGCAGATACTGCTTTGAGAAACACGCAAAGGTTGGTGATTGCGTTTCTCACCGCATCAGGTAGGATCCCACGAATTCCGACGGGTAAAAAATCTTGCATTAATACATGATAATCATGGGATTTCATTCCAACTAATTTCAGATCAGACATTGAAACAAGTTTTCTTATGTTAGACGAATACCCTGATGGCACCTTGATATTGTGGAGGATATTGCACAGACTATGTCTCTCTTGTTTTGACAATGTGTGACATGCAGGAGGCAAGAACATGTTTTTCCATGTTCTTGTGGCCAAAGATCTTCCCTTATTTTCAAATCAATCAAATCTCTTCTTCCCCTTTATGTGATCTTTGGTCTTGCCTGGTATGTTCAAGAGGGTTCCGGTAACACTTTCTCCGACATTTTTTTTGACATGCATTGCATCAATACAATGTCTGACATCTAAATGTTGCCAATACTCAAGTTCCCAAAAGATTGACTTTTTTCCATACACTTTTCTCGGTGTTTCTTGTCGAAGGACCAAAGTTGTTGACAATATTATGCACCTTTTTATACACTTCTGAACCTGTTAAAGGAGGACGAGACACACTGTGATCAGTCTTTCCATCAAACTCAATCGACATCTTACGATACCTGTGGCCCTTTGGAAGCATTTTTCGATGACCCATGTAAACATTCTTACCACTATGTTTCAAGCGGATATTTGATGTCAGCTCACCACAAATAGGACATGCACATGCACCTTTGACTGTGTAACCAGAAAGATTACCATACGCGAAAGTCATTGATTGTGCAATATAACATAGCACGCAAGTTAAAATTCTCTTTTCCAAATGAGTCATACACCATAACCCCTTCATGCCACAAGAGTTGTAGGTCATCTATCAATGGTTGTAGAAAAACATCTATTTTGTTGCCCGGTTGTTTTGGACCAGATATCAAAAGTGACAACAAAATGTGTCTAGGTTTCATACACAACCACGGGGGAAGATTGTAGATCATCAATAATACCGGCCACGTGCTGTGTATGCTACTCAATGTACCGTAAGGGTTCATCCCATCAGTACACAAACCGAGTCTCAAGTTTCTTGGCTCGCTGGCAAACTGAGGAAATTTCATGTCAATGTTTTTCCACTGGGACGCATCTGCCGGATGTCTCAATTTACCATCATTTTCTGTGAGTCGAATGCCACCTTAGATTCTCCGCATCTTTTTCAACTGCAAATAGACGCTTGAATCATGGTATTATGGGTAAATACCACAACACTTTAGCAGGGGATGCCACCTTACGACGACCAGTGCATTCATTTTGGTTTTTCCTCGCATAATGTGATTCCCCACATTCTGGACATTTATCAGTAAATTCATTACCCTTCCAGTACAAAATACAACCGGATGGACAAGCGTGGATCTTTTTGTACCCCATACCCATTGGACACATCAATTTTTTTGCTTCATAAGTCGATGTTGGTAAAACATTATCCTTAGGTAGTATGCTCTTCATCCTGTAAGAGAGCAGTGAAACTCACATCACTCACTCCAACCAAATTTCGATTTTAGATTGAAGAGTTTCAAGATTGCGCTCAATTTACTCAATTTTGTAGGATCACACCCCGTATACAGCGGTGTTTTGGATGAATCCAGCAAAGTCTCATATGTGTCTGGCCTATTGTAAAACTCTTGTTCAACATCTTCCAGCATTGCAACAATGTCATCGTAATCTGGTTCATTGTCTACTATGTCATTGTCATCGACCACAATTGTTTGATTATCTTCAACTTCCTCTTGTTCATTACACATGACATCTACCGCCCTCTGACCATGCCACCGGACTATATCTTCATAGTCTTTTGTAAAACCATGACGAATCAAATGTTCCTTTATTTTATCTATCCCTTGATACTTCAAATAGTTTCTGCAGTCCACGCAAGGACAAAATATGTATCCCTTATTAGCAGGAGTCAGATTATCGACCAGAACATTGCAAATTTGTCAACTCCCTCAAGAAACTTGTTATCCAGTTTTCCGCTGTACATCCATGAGTTTGCCATCTGATATCCTTTAAAATATTGTTTAGTGCCACATGTGAAAAACCAAGGGCAATTAAAGAATTAATAAAGCAATAATCACGACAGAAGAATTGTTGTGATGAAGACTAGGATATGGACTGTTAAGTTTGTTGAGTTTGCATCTTTGTCAGTCACGACGAGGATGAACAAAAGGAAGTCTACTTCATTGTGGAGGGGAATAAGGCGTTCAATGGAAGGTGGGAATAAAATATTATATTTGCAAGCTATTCTTTGAATGCTAGAAACTAAAGAGAGAAGATAAAATGTTATATTTGCAAGCTATGCCCTATTAATACTAAATAGTAAAAAGATATATATTTCGAGTGTATTCAAGTATAGAATGAACAGTTTTCAACCCTTATTGGGATTGTCGAAGATTTTCCCCTATTGGGTATATCCTGGACGGGTAATTAACTATATATGTTGCATAAGCATATATTACTTAAGGAAACATTTTAAATGTACCTTATTCGATGCAGATGATAAGCGTAATAGTTTGGTGATGAACAAACGTGAGAAATCCAATCAGATTAACTCTGTTTAAGAAATAAAAAGTAACAGTACAAAAAATCGTAACTACAATTGTAGTGCAAATGTGATAGTCAAAACATAATAATGAAAGTAGCAAAAACAGAGGCGAAGTAGTGCGTTTTAAGAAGGTAAAATTATTGTAACATACCTTAAAAATGTAGGCGTACAATGCTCAAATTTTCAGAGGTGAGAAAGAGCAGCAGTTTTCCAGCAGCAGTTCTTCATCAACAATAAATTAGGAACAAATCAGCAACAAATAAGAATAACATTAACAAATCATCAAGTGCAGGTAAAAATCAAAATAGAAAATTTAACAAGAAAATTTCGGCATGGTCTCCCCTGTTTTTCTTTGTTTTCCCGGTTCTAAGAACCTCCACAACTTCTCTCAAAAGGATACCATTCAACTCACCAAGCGCATCACTAGCAATTGCAACCACAATGATGACTAGCCCACCAAGCACACTAACAATTCATCAAGTTTTCACACTTAATGCCACCACAAAATGCAACCAAATAATCTAGTAGCTTAGGCAATTAAGGATCAAAATTGGGCGCACGAGCTTCCGGTATCATCCATAATGCAACATTAAATGTACCTTATTCAGCAGCCCAGTGATAATATATGCCAGAGAGAAGATGCAGCAGCCCGGTGATTATTATCACTGTAGAGGAGCGGTCAAAATAAGAGAATGAGATTGCAGAGCTTGTGTGTATTCTTAACTGAAGCTGAAAAGGACAGAAAAAATTACCACTGGTTGCTACGAACACATATCTGATCGCTCACGTACTTGACTGGTTAATCGTACCTGAATGATGCATTACCGTATAATCTAGTAGCTTAGGCAATTAAGGATCAAAATTGGGCGCACGAGCTTCCGGTATCATCCATAATGCAACATTAAATGTACCTTATTCAGCAGCCCGGTGATAATATATGCCAGAGAGAAGATGCAGCAGCCCGGTGATTATTATCACTGTAGAGGAGCGGTCAAAATAAGAGAATGAGATTGCAGAGCTTGTGTGTATTCTTAACTGAAGCTAAAAAGGACAAAAAAATTACCACTGGTTGCTACGAACACATATCTGATCGCTCACGTACTTGACTGGTTAATCGTACCTGAATGATGCATTACCGTATACAAAACAAGTCATAAGCCCTATTACTATTTAGTCCATCATGTATCATCAACTTGTATATTAATAAGCACCAATCATTAATTTGTTGTATAATTAGAAACTGGACTTATCATACACATTAACACTAGACTTATCACAAACAGCAACTACAATGAAGCATGAGGTAGAAACATAAACAGATGTGGAATAGAGCATTAATCAATGCAATGAACTGTTGGGAATTACCTTAAGCGACATAACAAAATCAGTTAAATGCTTATTCCATTCCATATTCGTAAACACAAGCAAAACTGTTATTACTGGATAAGCATTTCCATCGCTAAAAATAGTTACCGCAACACAACTATTAATAGTCCTAACCTTGCCCATATTCTCTCTATGACTTAATCAGTAGGAATTCAGTGCTTAAGAACTAGGATCATAGTTTACTACTTGCTAGATTGGTAGAGTATCTTGCTGATTTACTTTTTTCTCGTAGTAAATTTTTGGAGTATTCTACTTTCTCGTTCCTTCCTTCGCTTCATCATGATCTGTTGCGATATCCATGTGGTACTTCTTAACTTATTCAGTTGTAAAGGTTTTTTCCCAGGTCACAAACAGCGGGTAGTCATGGTCAGAAAGTCAGACAAAACTAAAATCAACGCTGCTCATAGTAGCAGTATATCATAGAGGCAAACCACAACTATGCCATGGTTCTAGTTGGGTTTTAGATGTTGCAAAAATAGAAACAAACATCCAGAAGCAACTTATGTAATGAGCAGTGCAACAGTGTAAAGAATAGTGCATATTTCAGGTAAAACCACTAACCTTGATTTGTATTAATCAACCAGTTGTAAACCTATTGAAACTGTCTAATTAAAATTGAAGTTAGAATCTATGGTTATAGAAACATACCAAAAGAGAGGAGTGTGGGTGATTTGCAGTTCCAGTGATCGATTTGTACGGAGGCACAGACGTACGTGAGCAAAGCAGCAGTTCCAGTGATCGATCGTGATTTGTAATCTCGCGCACTAACAAGACAAGAAGAGAATGTAGACATGAAAAGAGAATGGAGAAAATCGCAGAGCAGTATGTTCTTATCTTATATGTATAGTTTAATATCCCGTAGTTTCTTTCTATATATATATAGGGTTCAGAAAACCACACCATATTTAGACACACACATAATTGCAGGGAGCATGTATGTTTAATACTGTCGATTGAAACCAATATAACAATCCACACCCAGCACATCAAGAAAAATAATTCATCAACCATATTGAACAACAACATATTGGCTTTTTTCATACTCAGCCTATCAAGATCTTTAAGGGGGTTACAATATAGACCCAAACACAAGCCTTCATTCTGGAAATTAAATTAACGTCAGTGTATATGCACCAGTATTGATTACAAAACTAGCTAGCACAAAGAATTGTTGTTTGCCAGTTAATTAACACTGAAATTATACACAAATTTTATGACAGGCACATCAACAAGGGGAAATTTTAGCCCTGATCGATTGATGAAGAGAGGGCGCAGCAACAAGGCGAAATTAGCAGAGTAGAAGCATAGAGTATATTACCGGTTCAGTGAGAAACTATTAGGGTACGGTGGAGGACATGGCGAGCAGAGAGAGAGGGGGCGACGCGCGGTGGTGTTGGGCAGCTAGCGGCTAGAGTTGTGACGAAGCTGGGGCAGCGCGACTGGAGTTGTGCATGCGACGGATGGGCAGCTCCTGGATGAGGAGTAGGCAGTGACGGTGGTGGAGTTGAAGTTGATGGGCACCAGCGACAACGGCGGAAGACGAGCACAGAGAGGGAGGTGAATGTTCGACTGAGAGAGAGAGAGAGCTACGGTGCGGGGGAAATTGGCTGAGGAAAGAAAGGGCGGGCGAAATAAAAGGGGTTTTAAGAGACGGTTCCTTAAAAACCGTCTTTTATTAAGCGTTTTAAAAGACGGTTTATAAACAACCGTCATTTAAGATCTATTACCGCCGAAAACTTCACACTTTAAAATGACGGTTGACGTCAAACCGTCTTTTATTAAGTGTTTTAAAAGACGGTTTATAAACAACCGTCATTTATGATCTATTACCGCCAAAACTTTACACTTTAAACAACGGTTGTTAATAGCCGTCTTTAAAACTTAACCGCGCGCACAAAATTTATTATTTAAGACGGTTTTGTGTAGAACCGTCTCTTATAAGCCGTCATTTTTGATATTTTTTCTACTAGTGCCGTGGTGGCCGGTTTTTTTACTCCCCCATTTTCCCTTGTTTTTCCTTCTTTGAATGAGCCATACTCAAGCTTCAAAAGCTCATGGGGAGTCATCCTTTGATTCATCACTAGTGCAGAAAATGTTTTTAAACACGGTTATTTTGCCTATATACCACGGTTAGAAACCGTGGTATATACTCGCGTCGTATATAGAAAATAACTATAAACCACGGTTTAAAACCGTCGTTTAAAAGTTAGACTATATACCACGGTTTGCTATGACCGTCGTTTAGAGACCGTTTTTGGACGCGGTCCTCACCGGTTTTAAACGATGATTAAGGCCAGAACCGTGGTATAAGTACCTTTTATACGACGGTTAAAGCCTGAACCGTGGTATAAAGTTCCTTTTAAATGACGGTTATTCTCAAAACCGTGGTATATATGTATAAAATCAACGAATAAACCACGGTTATACATATAACCGTGGTTTATAGTCTATGAACTTTTTTTCAAAATCGCCGGCGATTTAGAAGCGCCGCTTCACAGATCTCAAACAGAGCATAGACACAAGAGAATGAAGAGGCCAGAACATGTATGTTCCTTGTTTGAGATTTAGGGTTGCAAAATAATGAGTGAAGAATGGAGGCGTAATATGTTCTTTGTTCGTGGTGGGTTGCAAAATTATCGTGAGGTTGAAGAGAATGAAGAATGGAGGCGTAGACCATGTTCCTTGTTCGTGGTTAGGGTTGCGAAAATTACAGTGAGTGGAGTTGAGGCAAAGCATGTGTTCCTTGTTCGCAAGTGTAAGCTGCAAAAATTATCGGAAAACAAGAGAATGAGAGAGGATGGAGCATGTTCCTTGTTTGCTGGTTAGGGTTGCAAAAATTACTGTGAGGTTGAAGAGAATGAAGAAGAGTTGCAGAGCATGTTCGTCGGTTTGGGTTCCAAATTACTGTGAGGTTGAAGAGAATGAAGAAGAAGAGTTGCAGAGCTTCGTCGGTTTAGGTTCCAAAATTACCGTGAGATATATAAGAGAATAGAGAGAAAGAGCCGCGTTAAATTTGGGCCGAAAATGAAAATTCCGCTTAGACTATATACCACGGTTCACCAAAAAACCGTGGTTTAATATAGTAAGATGTGCAATATAAATGACGGTTTCCTATGAACCGTGGTATATAGGTAACCTATATACAACGGTTCTCCAAGAACCGTGGTATATTCACTCTGGCGTGTACCTTAAATGACGGTTGCCCTGAAAACTGTGGTATATAAGTAACCTATATACGACGGTTCTCCAAAAACCGTGGTATATTCACTCTGGCGTATACCTTAAATGACGGTTGCCCTGAAAACCGTGGTTTATAAACTTTAAACCACGATTTTTCATTTAGCCGTGGTTTAAACGCCGTCATTAAAAATCTTTTTTCTACTACTGCATGACCAAAAAGCCATCCTAAAGTTTCAAGGTAAATCTCCATTTTGTGCTCTAAGCACTTTCTTGCCTCCTAGCTTAATTAACAAGCATAGGTATTGATTGGTGTCTAATTCCCCCCTTTGGGTATTGATTTAGAGGTTGACAAGTGTGTTGACCAACTTGACCGAAAATCAAAAGAGGAGAAAGAAGGGGAGCAAAGGAGAAATATGTAAAAATTTAAGGTAAGAAACCAACCCTAGTGTTATCCCATATGTTTTAGGATTTGGGGGTGGGTTAATAAAATAAATGAACCCCACTTGAGTTGTGGTAATAATGTGCTTGTATAGTAATAATGCAAGTGAGAAAACATTTGTGAAATTAATGCTTGATTTAAGGGCCGAAGTGCCAAGTGTTTAAGTTATTGCTTTGTATGGTGCTTAATGAGATTTTGCTTGAGTAAAGAGGAAATGTTGTGTGCTGATAGAACCCTTGTGGTTTGGCTAGTTCTAGGTTGAATTAAATGAAGAAATGAGTTTGGGCAATATTAGAAAAGTAGTCGGACTATGGCAAAATTCTGGTAGAAATATAATTGATTTAAGTGGTGGTTTGAGTAAAGAATAACCTAGGGTGAGCTAGGTATGATTGGAGGTTGATTTGGGTTAGTAAACCAATTTGGGAATTCTTGTTCAAGGAGGGAGGATTTGATGCAAAAATCTGGGGCAAGAAGTTGTTTAAGAGTGAGGCATGAACCTTGGCATAAGAGGTGCATTGTCTTGGAATATTTGGAATGGTCAAATAGGGTGAGAACAATAATGCAAGTGCCAAGAGAGGTTAGAAAATGCACAAGTGTGCATTAGTGAAAATGAGAATGCAAAATTTAAGAATTGGAGCAAGAATTTGAGTAAGGATTAAAACTAAGTTTTGAAGAGGTTTAGAGCATGTTTTAAGGTGTTTAAACATGTGGGAAACTTGTTGAAAGTTTATGGAATGTTAAGGGTGGATTAAGGGTTGATTTGGGGTTGAAAAATGACCTTAATAGCAGTTTTTAGCAGGGTCCAGGACTTAGGATATGTACCAAGTCCCGGACCGCATCAAAAACATGCCGAGAGTGAAAATTGGGTCCCGGGACCACAAGCAAAAATAGGCCGAGAGTACAAAAAACATTGGTCCGGGACTTTGGGTTCGGACCAAGTCCCGGACCACCCCCAGAAATGCCCCGTGAGTGTTTTAAAGGTTGTAAATGATGGGGGTTTGGATGTTAATGATGTTAGATGATGTTTAGGCCTTGTTTGGTGGCATGTAAAGGCCTTAAGAAGTGTAAGAAAGTGTTAAAAGTGATTGAGAAGTGAGAACTCAAATTAACAAGAATAAACCGAGATAACGGGATAACGGGGTAAGTACAGGAGTAGCATTTAATTATGTACTTTATGACCTTAGCAATAATAATGTTTGGAACATTATCAGAGGATCGTGTGTGAACCGAGCATGGTGAGATGACATGGTAAAAGTAAAAACCCTGGTGAAAGGTATGATTTTCTCATGCCCCGTATGCTAACCGTGTTACGTTGATTTGTGTGTTTGTGTGCCGGCTTAATTAAGATAAAAGCAAGAAAATGACTTATTGCATTTGATATGTATGTCTTGATGTGTAATGTATGTACTAACATACTTGAATGCCGGTGAGGTCTAACTTAGTGAGTAGACCGACTCGTAGCTGAGTAACGATTGGCTAGAAACTCGTTGATCGGGTCGTTTCATAAAATAATGAAAAAATGCAAACACACAAGCTATCGATTAACGTAAAACGATAACGCAAATTTATGAACCCACTAGTATGTGAGGAAGTTGTACGGGTTGAGTAAACACCCGATAACGGGTAGGAAACCAAATTAAAATAATCCATGAAATAAATAAATGTGGAAAGGTACATGAACCTCCATTTAGAGGATTGTAGATAGTTCAAAGATGTGAACTTGTAAGAAAGGTAAAAGAGACCTACAGGATTATTTAACTCCCTTGAGACATGGTCAACCTCCTATATGAAGATTATACCTGGTGTGAGAAAATAACCGAAAGTATAAATATATGAAATGTAAGGGTAACCCTTAAACCTAAGATTACTTAAGTAATGCTCCCAGAGTCATTAGAAACATCAAGAGTGATGCTTCTAGACTAATATACATAATGACATTATAACTCCGAGAGAGGAGTGTATGGGAATATGAGAAGTCTGAGAGTAGTCGGACTTATGTGTAGGTAGTAGGAACTAAGAGAGAGTTCCGGGAGCTAGTTGAATCTTCCCACCATGATAGATCCAGAGTAGGGTCATAACTGGGGAAGTAAGACTACGCTCGAAAGCCATGTGTTTTGGCTTAAGTATGTATTGAGAGAAACAAGCGAGAAGAGCGTAGGAGACCTGTAGTGTCTCAAGAACTACGTGAGCTTGAGAGTAAGTAACCCAAGAGTGTGGGTGAGATAATGTAGAAGTAACCCAAGAGTGTGGGTGAGATGAAGTAAGAAGTAACCCAAGAGAGTGGGTGTCATAATGAACTAAGTAACTAAGGCATTAGGGAGATAGAAACCCACAAGGCCTAAGAGCAAATTAATACGACTAACAACCTTGTTATGTTAGTTAAGGATTGTATTCCATGGTTGAATGTGAATCCTTGGGTAGTGTACATATGTAATGTATTGCTATGTTGCATGTTGATTGAATTAAAATGAATCTCATGCTCTCAACAAAAGTAGTCGGCGTACCCCGGTTAGCACTCGGGGTATGCGAATTTCATATGCAGCGTTAAGCTTAGCCTCTAGGGGCATCGTTTTTATTTTCAGGTACACCGAAGACGATACCGTTCGAGAGTAGGACGGGGACGGTGGTTAGCATGGGTAGTTAGATTTTAATTACTTATGTATTTAAATGAGGTGTAAGACTGAATATGTTATCGGCATCCGTATATTGTATACTCGGTATAGTAAAGAAATGAGTTGAGTATTGTATTTGTGTTTGTGTAGTCGGTTGTTCCAGTCCATCAGACCGTTACTGTATTTGAGTTAGGCCTGGTTAGCCACGTGGGTGGCTAACGGCGTTGTATCACCCTCCGTTGTATTTAGAGTTCCGCTGCGATATTATGGGCTAATGAGACGGTTTAAGAGGTATTTATGTGATTAGCGGATGGGGTGTTATAGGTTATGTTGGTTAATAAGATAATGACTTAAATGACAAGTTTATAAAGTTTAAGGGGTTAATATGTAAAAAGCTGAAACTTTAGGGCATGGGAATAAAGTGGCTGAGAATAAACTTGTCATTATGAACATTTTGAGTACATTTAAAGTTTATGTTATGATTTTTATAATGGCCAAATGTTTAGGCTTGTTTTCTAAGCTTTATGGTATATTTTATGCTTCAAAAGCATAGGTTATAACTTTATTATGTTATGGGCAAAATTATGGTATTATAAGTGTAACATGTACATGGGTGGTTTAAGTACACTTCAAAAGTTGGTAGACTTTAGGAAGTGTTTGGATTTAATTTAAGGTCAAAGGGTACTTTAAATAACCTTAAACGTTATTTAATGATTTAGTGGCTATATAACCTATGGTTGGGTTAAAGATTTTAAAGAAATAAAGTTGGGAGTATTAGACATTAAAATAACTGAGAGGTTGGGGGTGAGTTTGGTAAATAATAGAAATTATAAGTTTAATGAAGTTAGGAGTTAAATGAAAACCCTAGAAAGAATTAGGGGTCAATTTGAAAAATCTGGAAGTTTAAGGTCAAGGAAGATTATTGTGGCAAACTTGGGGAGACTTAGGGGCTTTGACCAAATTATAAAAAGAAAAGGTTAAAATTTGGAACTTAGCAAGAATTTAGGAGTTAATTGTAAAGTCTAGGAAATATGGGGTCAAAGTATAATTACTGGAAAATATGAGTCAAGACACAATACTTGGCCAACTTAGGAGGAAAAATTGAAGGTTCGACCAATTAAGAGAAATAAATGATAAAAATGTGAATTAGGAAAATAAGTGGTGATTTGTAAACTTAGGAAAAGATATGGGTCAAACTGAAATTTTGGGAAATTTTGTGTAAAAATAAAAAACAGGCCAGTAAGGGTCTGTTCAAAATTTTAAGAAAATTTGGGTGGAAACTTGATATTAATTTGGAAGATTATAAAAGGTGTGGATTGGTGATGAAATTGTAAGGTTTATAAAGTTATGAGGGCAAATTCATAAATATGGAAAGATTGGGGTGGAGAATTAATTTGGACAGTTTAGGGGTCTGTTAGAAATTATTAAATAATTTGAGTGGGGACTCTAAGATTAAATTAAGTAAGTATGGAAATGTTACAAGATATGTTATTTAGGAGGAAGTTAGTATTAATTATAGGATTTTATAATTCATATGTAGAATATGAATATATGAGGTATTACAAATTATATAATAAGGTTTGGGAATTTAATTAATTAAGAGTGAGATGGTTATAAGATTAGGAATCATGTTAACTAACATTAGATATAAGATCTTAATGTTAGAATATATAAAAGATACAACAAATTACGGAAGTTGTAGTTCACATGAAATAATGGGAGTTTGTATGGATTAAAGGATTTTATAATTCATACGAGAGAATATGAATAATTGGAGTATTACGAGCTACAAAAAAAGGTTTGAGGATTGAATAAACTAAGGTGAAGTTTAAGGTAAAGTGGGGAATTACATTATATAACATTAAGTATAAAGACATAATGTAAAAGTATAAAGATTTAAACACATAAAGGAATTATATACTTCAAGGTTTAAATTATGAATTTATATAATGTTGACTTGAATACTTTGACCAAGTCAACCAAGTAGTCCAAAGAGGTCAAGTTCACCAACTTATAAATTAAGTGAGAACTAAAATGCCAAAGGCTATCTATACTTAAGGGTTAATTACATTAAATATCATATAGTAACAAAGTCTATATGAATATGTATATATGTAAATATATACTTATGGAAAATAGATGAAATATGAGAATTAAATCCTAAGTTGTAATATAATGCAACATGTTAGTTACTAACAATTAAATGATTAAATAACTAATCCCGAACTTGTTTAATAACCCAGTAATGACGATTGATTAATCACAGGGTTAAATACCGGGGCATTAGTAGTTACTCAGAATACTGAATCAGTTTAAATTATAGTGAATTAACACTTAGCGGTATATTCCAGAGCTGAGTACTTAGAGGACGACGCGTATTAGGACGTATGCTTGCCTCTTCATCGGTGAACGGTATGTTATTGTTGGTCCGAGTGTTCCTAAGGATTTCCTTGGGTTCAGATATATCTGTGTGATGCTTGATAAAAAGCGATATATGTGTATTATATTGATATGCTTATGTGATTTAATTGCCCGATTATCTCGCGTTATTAATTATGTGTGACCGTCTTTCAGACTGAGGCAATACCGAATACGAACTCGAATCGAGTTATGATAATAAATAAATAAATATTGCTCACGAACGATTAACAAGATACATCATACTATCTAATCGACCTAAGTAAATATCTTAGGCAGAGAATCGGTAATACCATTCTCGAGAGCATATGTATTCGAACATGGTAGTAACCTAGAAGAATTCTAGGTGAACATTAGACTTAAAAGGCATTGACATGGAGAATTTATTCACTATAACCTAATAGTAGATCTTAGGTAAGAGGATTAGGAAACTTAATCACATGGTGAAAATAATTGAATATTTGGAGAAATCCAGGAATCATCGATTACCTGGTTGCGCATTATGATCACTAGAGAGGATTACCGAATCGGGTCCACTCAATATGAAAAGCCAGCGAGCCACATTTGATCGTTGGTCGGAGGGCACTACTGTTGGTCCATGGCTACGGCCGCAAGAGATGCCTTTAAAAAGGCAAAGAGGAAATCCAGAGATTTTGGATCGTTGTTGGTGCGCGTGCTACTGTCGAATAAATACAAGGAGTAAGAAGTATATAAATGGGTTGTCCTAACATGACACCCGTCAGGAGTACACATGTTAAACGCTAAATAAATGAGTAAACGAACACTAGTTAAAAGTTTGTACGAGGCTTCAATGTCACTCGTAAATACGATTAACGAACAAAGGCCTTGAAGGCCGGATAACGGGAACCGTCAAAGGAAACAACTCTCGTATCATTAACATATACACTCGTTAATCATATCGATTATATGTGCAAATTATGTGTGGATCTGTGTGTGTGCATGTTGGATGATTTATTGGTTGTTTAATCAATGCATTTATAGCTTTATTATATATGTAAAACAAAATAGCATATAAATCAAACCGCATGATAACTCGACAATTAACTTAAGGAGTTAAGGTTGATGACGGTTATGTAGTAGCATGCTCAGCGATTGCGCTAAGCCTTTATGCTAAACATATTACTGGTCTGTGATCGAAGACCGAAGTCGGAGTGCGGATTTTGGGGTAGTAGTGGTATACTTGTTCACACTTTTAGACTTCATTTTGTATTATACCATTGTTGTATTTGGTTTTGGATACTTAAACTGCTCACTACTTTACGAACTTAGCATTGTATATTATGGATTTCTATCTCTCGTCATCACAGCGTGTTAAATTATGTTGTATTTCTATGCTTCATTACTCACATGGGTGAGTAGAGGCGGTAACACCTAGTGTTAGTATGAATGGTTTTCCGCTGGCGAATCACTTATTTAATTATGCCAAGAACGGTAGTTAAATACGGAATTACGAGGTAGGGTGTTACATATACTCTTTTAAATATGATCGTCTTTATTCTATGCTCCTTTTAGGGTTTTCACGTTGGAACCATATAGTCTACCGTACCGTACTTCGGGCTAGACTTTTAACTCTTATCCTTACGGAACATTATATATAGGAACATGAGACATTGACATATAATTTTTTGCTTAACATCAAGCAATTGGTTTGCCAACTTTGGGATGAATAGTTTTTTTTACTTAAAAGTTCATACTATATACATGATCACGAGGATGAAACAATTATATTTCATATCATATCATCTCACTTTCCAATTGCTTTTTGCTCCCCCTGATCGTGGGAATTTTTTTGCCTAAATGACAATCGAGTCATAAAGGTATCCCCAGTTGTTAGTTTTAGGTATTAAAATTTCATTCAACATGCAATCCCAACATCTTTATGGAATTAATTGATCCACTGAAGCATAGTATATAAATCATTCAAACAAAACCTATGGATGAATATTTAGCTATTGAGCCAAAGCCATTTATAAAAGTGAGAGTTCAACACTATTTGGCTTGATGCAAATCAATGTTGCTTCATGTAAATTTCATGTCTCCAAATACTTACTAGGATTCTCAAACCAAAAATCTTACAATTCATTATTGATCTTTGATCAATGATTTTTCTTAACCATTAATTTATCCCAATGAACATGTAAAGCTCATATTTAGGTGTTCATGTATATTTTACCAGCATTGTCCAATCTTATGGACATTACACGAATATTACAACACCTTTAGCTTTAATGTATACATATGACCATTTGGTTGAAGCATCAATTTAAACCAAATCTAAATGGTCCAAAATGGTCAAAATATGATCCCAAAATGGTTCTCATATCTCTCCTGAAATCCATTCGTATATAGATCCAGTTTACTCATAGTATCAACTGGTGATAGCTTATAAAAGGTTTTTCAAAACAAGCAACAAAGCATTTGGTTGAAGAATATAATTCTTCAACAAGTGTCCACACGTACAGTGGATATCAATTTGCATCATGATTGAACCGGATGGTCTAACCGTTATGCCAAAAAAAGCTTTGAAAAACTTATTGTTTTTATTTATCATATATTTCTACTTCCCAAATATACCAGCATATATGTGTTACAATTAGCGGACAAAACAAGCAGCTACAATCACGACTTATATCTTTTTTGGAATATACATTAATATTCGCTTTTTTTTGTAGCCTTATCGTGATATGCATCAGGTATATCAATACCACTTTTTGAGGAAACTCGTATTTACAAAGCTTTCTCAATACAAAATTTCATACTCTATGTGGTATTGTAGATGCTCTTCTGGAGCTTATTGACCCTTATCTTATTTTTCAGTCATGGAAATCATTCTCACATGAGACTAATGCATTATCATCACGCGAGCTACAACTGCACACTGCATTCCAAGCAAGTGTTATTTTTGACTCTATCAAGATATATTATCTATGATTGTGTTATCTTTCAAACATGTTTCTTAGGACATACGTCTTCCTGAACATATGTCTTTCGTGACCCCTTTAGAGTGTATACATTCTTCATAAATGGATATATCTCATTCAGGACATACGTATTCCCGGACATATGCCATTCATGTCCCCTTTAGGGTGGAAAAATTCTTCCTAGGTCAGTAAATCTCAAAAATGTAAACAAATATATTCATATATAATTACATATCACATAGCACACATAAATGGAAACAATACACGATTAATTAGTAAATACCTCCATGTCAAACATGTGCCTAGCCCATAAGTCCAATGGTATTTCTCTCAAGTAATTGTTTGCCCCAATGTCCATCTCCATAATCCTTTCTATTGACTTCTCAAAACTAAATTCGGAGAACGCGTTGGTGGCAACCCAAAACGCTTGCCTAATGCATGTACATTGAGGTAAAGTTAACAACAATACAAATGCGTACAACACTCAATATAATAAGTAACGGAATGTCCCTTACATCATTTTCGGTCCAGGATGAAGCTTGTGGAAATTTTGGTACAAATGCCTACAACATTACCTCTTCTGGCTTCTGGGGAACCAGTTGATCATGGCATGATCAATGCTGAAATATCCCGGACTTAAATATGGTGATTAATTTATTTTAATATGATTTTTATAGGCCTAATGATGCCTAAATAATATTGGTGAAGAAAGTAAAACCAAAAAAAGAGAAAACGTAAAAAGCACAAAACGCAAAAAATTGTGTTACGCAACCACAGGAGGTATATGACCTTGACTAGGGTCCTAGATGGATTCCTAAGGCTTAATTACGCCTAAATATCGTGTGGGAATAATTCCCGAAGAAAATAGATCCATATAGTGGGTTAAAAACGTAAACAAGTCTTAAAGCACGTTTTTTCAAGAAAACCCAGAAACGTGACTTTAAGTGGTCAAATGGACTCGTATAAATTATAGTTGACTTTATAACTATAATTAAACATTAATGTAAGCCTAAGAACCATCAAAATTAAAGAAACAAGAAAAATCCGGAAAACGGGCCCGGTTAGTGAATAGTGCCAAACCGGGAAATTTAGGAGCATTTCTTGTGAAAAGACGAAACTACCCCTACTTAATAAGTAGAGGGGGACCGGTTTTATTGATGACACTGTAGACACCAAAAATTCTTACCCCATAAAACAAATTCTGAAATAATAAGAGGGCTCGTCGCCTTTCTTTTTCAAAACATATTAGTGTGCGTGCCATTACGAAGCCATCATTTTATAACCTTTTTCAAAGCATTTCATAAAAACACGATTTTCCAAAAATGAATTTTCAAACAATAATCCGGTTTTAAACCCATTCATTTTGTTTTATTTACTTATCTTATTATTATTTTGTGTATTCCATTTTTATCACTCGTTTGTTTATCTATTCAATTTTCTTTTCATTTCCATTTACTTTATCCCATGTATTGCTATTTCTTACTATTTTCTATCATGTACTCTTCATTTTGATCATCAACATTTTAGTACTATTTCATTATTTTATGTACTTTATATTGCGTTAATTCATTTGTTTTCCATATTGTTATGTTTTACACTTTAATGATTATATTCCATAGTTCCATACCTCTTAGGAAGAAAACAATTCATTTTGTTTGATAAAATCGTTTCTTTTTACTGTATATTTTTTGTTTAAAACGACAACGTTTTGTAAGAGTTTTTTCAGTTCGAATTAGAACCAAAGTATTTTTTTCTCACATTTGTATATTGAATTGGGTCATTAACACAACTAGATAGTGTATTGGTGGAGAAATATGTGACTACTTCTTCCACATAGGCAGTGTACCTAATCGTTTTGCGGGATAGTGGATTTGTGGGGTTGTCGTACTCTTGGGGACCTCGCTGTGGATAACTGACAGTGGATTAAATTTACTGAGACTTCTAGTAAATAGATTTTATCATTTTTTAAGGAGAGAATTAACAGCTAACAAAATAATAAAAATAGAAATTATAAATCTTTTTGGTTTTTGAGAAGCATCCCGGGTTGTTCTGCTCACCTATTTTATCAATTATATTAATATAAACTTTACCACTTAAGTAATAAACTCAGAAACTATAAATAATTCGTTGACGACTAAATCTAACGAACCCTAACCAGTTGCTAGAACTAGCAGCAGACTAATGCTCTAATCCGGACACAACCAATCGCATAAAGAACAGCTTCCATTTGAGACTAATTAACCTATAGGCCGGATCAGGCTTCTAGCTGTTAATCAGGTTTAATTCCTATGTCTTGTTTACTATCTCAGCTCTCGCGTGTTGATTAGAAAACTACAAATATTGCTTTAATAATTGATCAGAGAATTAAAGCAGATTAAGAACTGGAATTAAAACTACTACTTTAGATAAAATCATAGTGGAAAGCTTAACATAACATAATTATAAAATAGGCTCGCATCCCAAACCTGGGAGGCTTGAGTTTATTAATTAAACATAACTATATATAAACAACGTTTAAACAAAATAAGAGAAAGGGTAGAGAAACTCCAGCTAGCAAGTTGACTCTGAATCCTAGCTCCGCCTCTGCATCCACGTCGTCGGTAATAATAATACTAAAAATGGTAGAGATGTGGTGTGGTGGAAAGACAAATAAAAATGGGAAAACGGAGAGAATAGAAATTGATGTGGTTTGTACGTGGTGAGCGAGTGTGGTGAATAAGTGGTGAGTGAGTGCTCCGGAGAGCTGATGGTGAACGAGTGTGATGGGCTGTTCGCGAACGAGTGTGGTGGGCTGGCTTTGGATTTAAAGAAGGGATGCCTTAATAACAAGGGAGCGTAGTTTATTTATAGGAAAAGTGAAGAAGAAGCAGACAACGGAGCAGGCGGTGCAGTTGGTGAGCAGATCGCGGAGATTACAGTCAGAGAATTGATTGCAGATAGAGGCGGCGTCACGCGTGAGTAAATTGCGGTAGGCACCGTCTGCAATTAATGAAGTGCGGCGCCGCGAAGGAAGAATGGAAAACGGAGAAGAAAACTGGATCTGGCGTGCTGTTTGTCTGAGTTGGTCGCGTCCGCCTCTCCCGTCCGCATGCTTGTCCGCGTGTGAATCAGGCGGACCTCTCTTCCGCGTCCGCTTCCTTGTCCGCGACTTATCAGGCGGACGCCTGTGTCGAGTCCGCGAGTTAACAGGATGTACAAGTATATTATATATGTATATATATATACGAGTGTAGTCCGATCTTGAATCGGCTCCAGATTCTTTGTTATAAGTCCGTTTGACTCGCCGTTTGTTGCGTTGCAAAGCTCATGAGATAAACTATGTGATTCCAAGACTTTTTACTGCATTTGACACATAAAATGTATCAGTTCATATCAAAACATAAATCTAAGGAAAAGCATATGATAAGTGAGAAATACGATACAAATTGCTATGAAAATAGGAATAATTAAAGCCCTAAAAGTAGATGTATTTCTCGCTTATCAAACTTCCTCACACTTAGCTTTTGCTTGTCCTCAAGCAAATAGAGAATAAATATATCTCTAAGGCCGTAGTGTCAAACCTTAGGATTAAACAGATGCAAAACAGAGCAAGCAAAGTGACGGTCAAAAGAATAGTTCTGCTCCTGGTTGTAGGTTTTCGCAAACAGTGAAAAAGAAAAATTTTTTAAAGCATGGATAAGTTAGACTACAAAATATGAATGTAGATTAACTTGGGATCTTCCACCATTTCTTTCCTTTAACCTTTGGATGAAAAGGGGTGTGAAGTAACGCCTTATTCCGCGATACCTTTCAACACCACATACTCATGATCAAAAACAAAAATTAAACTGCAATTAACTCTTTTCGTATGCAAAAACATTCTTCTTCAAGAAACATATACAACACAATTGAATAATTGCGAATTGCAGATTCTTTTCGTAACCCAGACTTTTCTCTCTATCCTTGTAACAGTGTTGGGCCAACTATCCCAGATCACGAGACCTTAGGTAGATAGGTGTTAAGGCACCCCTAGGACTTAATAATCGGATAGACGAGGCCTGCTTTTGTTAGGAAAATTTTTGATCAGCGGAGTACCTTGCCTTATCCTTTCATTCCAAACTTTCATATCATTTCCAAAATCCCAAGATAAGCTAATTCAGTTTCCCCAATCAACTTAATCCACCAAATTTTTGGGAAAACAGATTCATTTGAATAAAACTATATATACAAACAACCTAAAGCAAAAAGATTCTTGAGGTGGTCACCTGGCTTCACTTCAAAATTTATGCAAAAATTTTCACCCAAGAATTCAACATTTATAAGCACTCAGAGCAGTGATTCCCTCAATGCAAGAAGACAATTAAAAACATGTGTGGCATTAAGTGCAACTGGCATATTTTCAGGGAAAGGTCTCTACTTCCTCACACTTAAGAGGAGCAATGTCCTCATTGTTCATAAAATAATCAAGAAAAGACCTTTCAAAATATGCCAGACTCATGAAGAATTTCATTCAGGACAATCATGGACTGATATAATAATAATCATTAAGCGTGATAGACTGGACACAAACATTTAAAATAAAGAAACTGAAACTCCCCTGATATCGTAGATTAAGGAAGGTGTCCTTCCTCACACTTAAGTGCGAACAATGGGGGTCGTAGCGTTCCTCACACTTGCGTTCAAGCAAGTGTCCAGCCTTGAAGTTCTTCAGATACCATGATAAGAATCTCGCCTGCACACACTACCCAAAAATAAACGCTAAAAAGCGTTGCATTAAAGCACAGATTCCATTTCCACTTCTTCTTTTTTTCTTGTTAAAAGTAAAATTAAAATAAAATCATAAAAATAATAATAGGATAATAAAGTTTAACCACTGGGTTGCCTCCCAGTAAGCTGCCCGTAGTTTTAGTCTTTGGCTAGACTATCGCTTCGTTATCCTGGATCAAAAATAAAAGTAGATAATATCTTCGCCAGGAGAACGAAGTTAGTAATAATTAAAAGCAAACCACCTGGATCAAAACAAAACGTTACTTCGGCAAATAAAATAGGAAAATGAATACTCCACAAAACCTGGTGTTTGAGGAGGTACTGCCGGTAACGTAGTTGTAACAGGAGACCAGGTGGTGATGACTTTTCTTCCTCAAATTGGAGGATGTAAACATCCTCCTCTTGCTGTTGAGGCTTATGGAGGCAGGATGGAAGTTGATGAGAGACCGGTGGTAGTGGTGTTCCTTCCTCAGATTTGAGGATGTAAATTTCCTCTTCCGGTTGGTGAGGCTTAACAGGATAGCGCTCTTCCAGCTGGTTGACCGGCTCAGACACAATATCTTCGAACTTTAATTGCTCCTCCTGTGTTGGGGATGGGGATGGAGGAGAAATGTAACTCTCAGACATTTGTTCTAACTCGGCGTCGGAGAAAAATGTACTGAGAAGTTTCTTTATCTCCTCATCAGAACTTGTAGCTTCAATAATATCTGGCTCGAATCGGTTTTCACTCCTTGGAGTCACCACTGGAATCTCTTCTGGTGGCTTGGCCTGACTTGGGAGGAATTCATCTGGCCCTTGTGTAGATTGCTGCTCGTTCTGATTGAAGTAGTAATACCCCAACTGAGCTTCGTTGTATTGTGCGTTAGCCTGGTTGACTTCCCACCAATACGGTTCTCGATTTGATTGTTGAGGTGGTTGATAATCCTTGACCAATCTTTGATATGAGGATATTTCCTCTTGCATTCGTGTCCATTCCAGATTGATCAACAATCTTCTCACCTCATCGTGGCTGCTCTCCATTGTCAGTAATTATCCTATAAAACAAAAAAAAAATACCAAGTAGAAAAGAAATAGAAACAGAAAATAAAAATAATAGACAAAATTAACTAGAAAGAGAAACAAATAAGAAATAATATAGAAATACAAGAATTTTTTTTTAAGTAAAATTAAATAAAGCGAAAATAAAATAAAAGTAAATAAAAATAGAAATCCCAATAAAATTTAAAAACTATCAATTAACCGTGCTGGAGGTCCCCGGCAACGGCGCCAAAAACTTGGTGGAGAAATATGTGACTACTTCTTCCACTTAGGCAGTGTACCTAATCGTTTTGCGGGATAGTGGATTCGTGGGGTTGTCGTACTCTTGGGGACCTCGCTGTGGATAACTGACAGTGGATTAAATTTACTGAGACTTCTAGTAAATAGATTTTATCGTTTTTTAAGGAGAGAATTAACGCTAACAAAATAATAAAAATAGAAATTATAAATCTTTTTGTTTTTGAGAAGCATCCCGGGTTGTTCTGCTCACCTATTTTATCAATTATATTAATATAAACTTTACCACTTAAGTAATAAACTCAGAAACTATAAATAATTCGTCGACGACTAAATCTAACGAACCCTAACCAGTTGCTAGAACTAGCAGCAGACTAATGCTCTAATCCGGACACAACCAATCGCATAAAAACAGCTTCCATTTGAGACTAATTAACCTATAGGCCGGATCAGGCTTCTAGCTGTTAATCAGGTTTAATTCCTATGTCTTGTTTACTATCTCAGCTCTCGCGTGTTGATTAGAAAACTACAAATATTGCTTTAATAATTGATCAGAGAATTAAAGCAGATTAAGAACTGGAATTAAACTACTACTTTAGATAAAATCATAGTGGAAAGCTTAACATAACATAATTATAAAATAGGCTCGCATCCCAAACCTGGGAGGGCTTGAGTTTATTAATTAAACATAACTATATATAAACAACGTTTAAACAAAATAAGAGAAAGGGTAGAGAAAACTCCAGCTAGCAAGTTGACTCTGAATCCTAGCTCCGCCTCTGCATCCACGTCGTCGGTAATTATAATACTAATAAATGGTAGAGATGTGGTGTGGTGGAAAGACAAATAAAAATGGAGAAAACGGAGAGAATAGAAATTGATGTGGTTTGTACGTGGTGAGCGAGTGTGGTGAATAAGTGGTGAGTGAGTGCTCCGGAGAGCATGTGAACGAGTGTGATGGGCTGTTCGCGAACGAGTGTGGTGGGCTGGCTTTGGATTTAAAGAAGGGATGCCTTAATAACAAGGGAGCGTAGTTTATTTATAGGAAAAGTGAAGAAGAAGCAGACAACGGAGCAGGCGGTGCAGTTGGTGAGCAGATCGCGGAGATTACACTCAGAGAATTGATTGCAGATAGAGGCGGCGTCACGCGTGAGTAAATTGCGATAGGCACCGTCTGCAATTAATGAAGTGCGGCGCCGCGAAGGAAGAATGGAAAAACGGAGAAGAAAACTGGATCCGGCGTGTTGTTTTGTCTGAGTTGGTCGCGTCCGCCTCTCCCGTCCGCATGCTTGTCCGCGTGTGAATCAGGCGGACCTCTCTTCCGCGTCCGCTTCCTTGTCCGCGACTTATCAGGCGGACGCCCGTGTCTAGTCCGCGAGTTAACAGGATGTACAAGTATTATATATGTATATATATATACGAGTGTAGTCCAATCTTGAATCGGCTCCAGATTCTTTGTTATAAGTCCGTTTGACTCGCCGTTTGTTGCGTTGGAAAGCTCATGAGATAAACTATGTGATTCCAAGACTTTTTACTGCATTTGACACATAAAATGTATCAGTTCATATCAAAACATAAATCTAAGGAAAAGCATATGATAAGTGAGAAATACGATACAAATTGCTATGAAAATAGGAAGAATTAAAGCCCTAAAAGTAGATGTATTTCTCGCTTATCATGTATTCATAGGGGGGTTATCATTCCTAGGTTTGAAACTTGTTGGGCATGAGGATAATTTCATGTTTTTGTTCAGGTAGTGTAACGACTTGTTATTTATTTTCCCCACTTATATGTTGAGTGATGTTATTGCACAGTCGGTTGGGCTTTGTTGGAGGTATGGAAAAGTCCTGGGTTTGATTCTTGAGGATAGCATTGTCCTTTTTTATTTTTGCTGCTCGCCGGACTCACCAAAAGAGGCCTTACGGCCTGCTACTTGCCAAATGCGGCCCATTCTCTTAGTTGGGTCCGATTTTTTAACCCAATACCCCAATCAAAACCCAGATTTATCTAACGCCCATTCAAAAATCAGCTGATTCTTCCAACAAAACCCCACGCTCTCTATTATAAAACTACAACTCAAAACCCTACTGTAGACACAGTTTTAATATTCAGCCACCCACTACCATTGGATTACTCTGGAATTCTTCTACATCGATCATCCCTCCGACCCTTCGACTATCGACATGCAACATCGAAAATTCTGAAACCCCTATCTTAATCCTCCTTCAAGCTCTGAACCATGGAACTTTCTTCATACGCGATTTCTTCCTTAGCCATTGAATCACCGCGAAAAATACCGAGCGCCAGAAAACCACCACCAACCTCGTAACCACTCACCTCTTGAACTTCCACCCCGACCTCACTTATTTTCTTCGTTTTGCTAGAAAACCAACCCCGATCTTACGATTACCCCACCTTCAAACATCCACCAGCAACGCTAAGCCACTCGACCTCTCATTCAGAAAAGCGTAAGGAGTATCTCATCGCTTCCTCTTTATATCTGTCTCTTCTCCCTTTCTCGGAGAATCAACTGTGAATATACTGTTTTGAGAACTTCTTTGATTTTCGGTTTCTCTTCTTTTTTTTGTTTCTCTCAACTACTGCTTGCCAATGAACCCGAAAAGGGTGAAGGTTAACGTTTTACTTCATCAGAAATTGTCCGACGCCGGTGTCATACTTCATCTTCTTCCCCACATAACCTGTTTCTGAATTATTCTTTCTTTCGCTGCACTTCTGTTGTACATTTGCCCCTGCTTGTTCTAGATTTCTTCTTCCCCGTTTAATTCAAGTACATACAAACACTCATGAACGCCGAGCTCACTATGGGTTTACGGGTTAAAAGTGTAAGCATTAGCCAAAAATGGGCACCAGATGAAAGCCTCTCTTACCAAATATCCTTCTGTTTAGCCACTGTTTAAAATGTCTTTCTGGTTATTTTTAGCCCTTATTGAGGGCTCTTTGAGGTTTTACTGTCGCAACCGTGGCTGAGTTTCTGTTAAACCATTTTTATTGTGATCCCACTCATTTTAACGTTCAATTGATCCTATTTGATTTTGGCTTGAATCGAGCCCCGACGAGTGAATCTGGGTGTGAACTTCATATATTGAAAGATTATCCTAATTCTGATGCAACATTGGGTTTACTTCTGTTCTGCTTGTTCTTTCGTGTTCCTTATGGCCTACTAGGAGTCGATTCAAGGTAAAAGGGAATTGCCCAGCTTGGTCCCTTAAACTGTTCATTTATCTTTGATTATTGATGAGAATCTTCTCACTCTTGTCTAAGTGATCTGATCAGTAGATTTCATTACCCTCACTGGATGTTATTTTGTTGAGCCTCGGTACATTCTGTAACTTGCAACCTACGGGGGTTTGTTGATTCGTAAGTATGGATTCAAAATAGTCAGAATGATTCCTGAAAATGTTTAACCGGTAACCTGTACTCGCACCGGCAAGAGTTTGTATCTCTAAACTTTCTCTGATGCCTTTGGAGTTATTTTGTTGACCCATATGAGCTAACCACCGATTTTGTTTGTGTCGCCTCCATGTTTTGATATTGGTTTTGCAGGAGATTTCTATTGTCTCCATCTCTGGTATTAATCCCTATTCTGATATTAGTCTTCAACTCTTGTTACATGATCTAGTGTTTTGCTTGGTAGCCACAACATTTGGGCATGTTTCTGTTTGCTATTCCCGAAATGAGTTTGCGTGCTCTACTAACATGATTCTCTGGAGTTAAATTTGCGAGCAACTTCCATTGCTGATGTTCAAGAAGTAAGTGAGTAAAAAGAAAACAGATTGATTTGACCAGTGGCATTCAGTTCATTTGCTTATTTTCCAGTTACGTTTTGCTCATTACCCCATTCTGTACATATTAGTCCAAATGATAATTTAGGTTTCTAGCCTAACAACATGATGCAATTAAGGTTTGACGAGGTTAAGTTCAGTTTTCTTGCTTCCTGGTTCAAAATCCTTAGTCTAGTCACGCAAAGAAAAGAGCGGATGATTAGATGGTGAAGTGATCAGAAAAGAAATGAAGTGTTTAATAACTTAGTATGAGTTTGTTCAACATTTAAGGTTAGAAACATTAGACTCCAAAACTTTATTGTCTTAGTTTAGAGTGTTCACCTCGTTGTAGATAACACTTAAAACCCGACCAACTCTGTAAAGGTTCGATTTACTTTCTGCGGTGATTCTAATTTGTTTTCATTACGTGGACTGCCCTCTGATTTACTTTATATCCTGCACATACTTCGTATATTACAGCGTTATTGTCTCTTTAATTCACTGTTGTATATTTCCGTTTATCGATTAAACCCTAGACTGCCTTCTAGGTCACCCATTTATTATGATAAGCTTGGAAGGTACCCCAGCTAGCTCATTTCTATTTGCTTTGTGGGGAATAATATCTTCCAAACTTTGAAGATCTATTTTAAGCCCTTGAAGGTACCCCACAGCTAGCTCATTTCTATTTGCTTTGTGTGGAACAATACCTTCCACACTTGTAAAGCCTATCCCAAACCACCCCTAATTTTATTAAAAAACTTTACCCAAAAAAAAAGAAAATAAATTCAAATCCAAATACAAATTCAATTTCATTCTGGCCCGATCTTCAATCTGGCCCAAAACAACAATCCGGCCCAAACCTTAATTGGTTCAAATAAAAAGGGCACTCCAAGGCCCAATTTCCAATGTCCAATTCAACCCATAAGGCCTAATGAGGCCCAGTTTCCAAATAAGTCAAAATTTGAATCAGACCTAAAATCTGAATCCAGCCCAATCTGAAATCAACCCATTAATTCAATGTTGGCCCAATTTTCAAAATCCTAACTTGGCCCAAAACTCTAATATGACCCAAAACATAATCTGGCCCAAAAGGCCAATCTCAACTTCAGCCCAATCTCAACTTTGGCCAAATCTCAACTTCAGCCCAATCTCAAACAAGACCCAATTTGGCCCAAAACCCAAATGAGGCCCAATTCAGCCCATGAGCCCAATGTTGACCCAAGCCCAACTTGACCCAGGCCCAAGCCCATTCGGCCCACTAAGCCCATTTGGCCCTTCCGGTCCAACTTTGACCAACCAACTTTGACATTGACCTAGTGTTGACCCGGTCCAACTTTGACCAACCAACTTTGACATTGACCTAGCTTTGACCTGGTCCAACTTTGACCAAACCAAACTTTGACTTCGACCAACAAAATGTTAACTTTGACCCAAGCATTGACCTTGACCCAAGCGTTGACCTTGACCCAAACGTTGACATTGACCCAAACGTTGACCTTGACCCAACTTTGACCTGGCCCGTTTCCAAGCCCGATTCAATTCAATCCAATTCAAACTCAATCCCATTCAAACCCAAATTGTAGATTCCATCCAAACTCCAAAAATCCAAAAATATTCCTCATTATTCAGTTTTAATTCAAAAATCCTGAAAATCTCTTTTCTCATTTTTTTCAAACAATCATTTTATTCAAACTTCATCAAGTTGTCAAAAGAAACCATTTTGTGGAATTTCAAAGGAAAAACTCTTCTCACATCATAAAAAACTCTTCTCAAATGCAGAAAGTTCTTCTCACATATACAGAAAGTTTTCTCCTAAAACATTTCTCAAAATCAGTGTTTCTTCATCGAGAATTCCGAATAACTTCAAAAGTTTTCCAACTCAGTATTCAAACTTAAAACTAAACCGTTTTCGGGGAACATGGGATGTCTAACACCTTCAAAGAACGTTTTCTTCCCAGTTAGGCATCACTTGTCTCCCTTCCGCTCGATTTCAATGTTTTCGGTTTTTAACGTTTTAAAACCCGGGAGTTAAACGTTATTAGGGTTTGACCGAGAACATCTCATTCTTGGTGTTTCTCTCTAAATCCTATTTTTCGACATAAATTCATTGCCCCATCTTTCGAGCCTCGGCACTCATTAATTAAGTGTCGTGTTCGAGGGGGTACATAGGGTGATCCCTCGGGATCATCCGCCCTTTTACAATAAAAAATGCTTTTCGGTATTAAAAACTTTAAGAGAGACGATTTTGACAATCATTCCTCCAAACAACTCAACCCATCATCATCTCATTTCAAATCCTATATCATCCCAAAACCTCAACTCTTTTCCAACCTCGAACCCCCAAAAAAAAACTCGGGATCTCTCCCAAATTCCAATTGCCTCACACACTCAAATCATTATCCAAACTCCAAACCATTCCAAACTGAAATCATCTCCCAAATTCGACTCCTCTCTAACTTCTAATGTCTCATAGGCCCGAGCGCCTCACAGACTTGAACATCTCAATCTCTTCACCATTTTAAGATTCAAACATCTCATAGACCCGAGCATCTCACAGACCTTGATATCCTATACCTCCCACTACATGAACACCCTAAATGTCTCATAGACCCGAGCGTCTCACAGACTAACCCCTCAAACCCGGAACTTCCCGAAACATCAAAACTTCCAAAAACCATAATCCTGAACTACGTAAGGTCTGATCTCAACAGGGAGTTGAGTACGTAGGCAGCCCATCTAGGGTGCGACCCCATTCCAAGCAAAAAACCCTTTTCCCCTTCTAAGGTAGCTCTCAAGTCTCTCAAAACACTCGAACTTTCTTCGGCTTCCACAAACTTCAAACCATCAGACTTCAAGCTTTGTCTATTCACTCAACCTCGAAATTTTCCCAAATCTTCATTCTATACTCATCGAATTCACCGATTCTTCTTCTTGGCGCTAGCTTGGCAGAAAAGCTCACCTCATCCAATCTTTCTCTCTTTTTGTCCTAATCGTATCCTTGGCTTTTAAATGAATCTCTTTAACAAGGTTTTGAAAGAAGACCATCCCGACAATTGGAGACCGAGGTTTCCTCGGGCACCAATCCAAAGTCGTGGCCGTTGCCACTTCTAAGGGGTGTAACCCAGTGCGAACCCACCATAGAATCTCTGGCTTGATCAGATAAATCCTATCCATAGGCAGTAAATCATCAGAGTCAATTAACGGTTCTTAGAACCCTTCTCCTCCTTCCTAGTTCCTTAGGTCAAACTAGGTGGTGACTCTAGTCAACTCCGCCTTATAGAGGCATAAGTCCGCGTGGAGCCCATCGAGAGCGGGTGTAGTGCACACTTGCACTCCCTTTTCTGCTTTATGGGAAAGACGGACGATTTAGTAGGTATTTGAGGGATGCCAGAATAACGGGTTTTCACCCCCCACAAAATGGTATTTTCTAGGATCTAGGCTTCTCAGTCAGACCATATTTAGATAGACCCCCCCCCCCCCTCTCGTACCGAAAAGTCACCCTCCACAGAATGGCGACTCTGCTGGGGAAAACTAGAGTAAGTTTTTCTCAAACTCAAGGAAGACTGAACTCCATTCAAAATTGTCGGGACTTCCCCACTTCATTCAAAAACCTTCAAGAGATTCTTTTCAAAGCCTCTAGGATTATTCTACTCCACTCTCAGAGTGTGTGCCTGATGAGGACAACTAGGACATATTAGATCCTCAGCAAACATGACAACAATTGGGTTAATGATTAGCTCACGATTAGAAAGAGACACTTAGGACTGAATGAAGCTAACTTCCCTTTAGGTTAATAACAACCAATTTGGAATCACTAATCTCAAGACAAAACACTTAGTAAATAGGTTGGTGCTAACTTCATCTGGTTTATTTACTGCTTTCATATTTATATTACGATTGTGGGGTGCATGGGGTGGGTAGCTTAGGACATGCATTCCTCTGTGTCACCTGATTTACCCACGATGTCACAGGATCCCGACCGGTCCACGGTTGATTCCCCATGAGCTAGGGTCACTCTCTCAGTGAACAAACCCACGAGGCGGTACGGTCTCCGACCAACACCTTGAGCTCATGATCCAAAAATATCCTCCATTATCCGAGTCAAAGCCAGCATATAGTGAACTCTGAGCCTTCGGTGTCCAGCTACCTGGTCCGGTGTCTAAGACGGGTTTATGGGAGTCACCCCCTTGTATGCCACCTGTCTGACCGCCCTTCTGCCTTACCTTGAAGACTGCGTGGGCTCAGTTCTCCATTGTTCATCTGCACCACGGGTGTCTCTAAAGCCCAATGTCACGCTATACGTCCATAGAGGATCCCGTATTTACCGGATACCCATACATGGCACAACGTAGTGAGTGAATAATTTGGACTTTAGACATACCTGACCGTGTAGGTGACGAGAGACTCGTTCCCATGCAATACTTCCCCGAGTTTCCCGAAAAGTGGGGTGTTGTCAGATCATCACTGGCCGTGGCGTATGTTTCTTTATCATCTCGGGTGTCCTGACCTTTCGAACTTAAGCACTCCAGACTTTCTTGATAACGTGCCCCACAAAGGCATAGCGGAGAAAACCCCCGAGAGATGATAGTGAAGGGACGACGGTTCCTCCGGTGAGACAGAATCATAATTGACCTGGAAAGTGATTATCCCAACATTAACACTTACAGCTCCACATCAAACATAGCCACGATTTCTTTTATGCTATACATGTGTGCAAACCACTTTTTTAAACCAATCCGTCTTAAAAACGTTTGAAATTCTCTTTTGTATATCTCTTAATAAAGTTGTTTTACGAGCTCGTTTAATTTAGAATCCCACCTAAAATTTACTTATAAACATTTGGGGTTTTAAAACCTGTCATGTCATCTTTGAAAACTTTGTTTCACTAAAATGTTATTTTACAAAACGAATTTCAAACAATATTATTCACTAACATTATTTTCAAAATAGTTTTCAAAAAACAGTTTTTCACAAACGTATTTCAAAATAAATGATTTAGTCCCCATGTTGTGACTCACTATTTTTGAAGTTCTGCCCACCTTCAAGAGCAGCGGTCATTACCGTGGAGTGTTCTAGTCATTTCGTGTTTTCACAAAAGTGGTGGATTTTCACATAAGATTTTGTGCTCGATCATTCACCTTTCCTTTCTCAAAAATATCCCTCATTCCCATCGTTGGAGCAAGAGGAGCAGCATGAAGATCGACTACACGGTTCGAGCCAAAAGCTAGAGGCGCATCAACCCGTGGAGCTAGCCTAGTGACATGAATACTAACACCAACCATTTAAATACAAAATAAAAGGTGTACCAACCCGAGTCAAGCAATATAAAGACTAGTGACACCGGTTCAAGTTCAAACTGTTGAAAATCAGAAGAGCACCAGCCCGTTTTGTTTTATCACAGTATTGCTTCGCTACAAAAGCCCAAAAACGAGCCAACAGCCGATCAAGAGCCCGAAGGCGAGCAAGCAGCCGATCAAGAGCCCGAAGGCAAGCGAACAGCCGATCAAGAGCCCGAAAACGAGCTAACCGCCGATCAGGAGCCCGAAGTCGAATGAGCAGTCAGTCAGAAGCTAGACGAAGTAGAAGAATTTGGAAGAAGTCTTTAAGCTCAAACTCCCCCATTTAACGACTTTTAGAATTGATGTATAGGTTTTCCCCTAGCATTCTTATCTCTCTTGTCCATTTCTGGATAGATTACATGTATAGGTTTACACATTCCCTTTGAATTTATTTAGATCAATGTGTATAGGGTTCCCCACTCCCCATTTTATTTGTGAATGAACGAGCGTCAATATTCATATTGTTCAAATCCACCACTTCGAAAACACGTGTTTTCAAAATCGTCTTTAAAAAACTCGGTTTCTTTTGGCATGCACGTCTTGTTTAAAAGAAAGGACGAGACGACCCTTCACGTTTTATCTATCGCTCTCAAAACTATGCTTTAAGGGGTGAAATTTGCGGTGTCTACGGATACTTCCCCTTTAAAGAATTGATGAGATAAAGTGACACTTATCATACGCTCATACCTCATGAATCTCACAACATTTTCAAAATAAATGAAAGTCGTTTTTGCACCAACAATCATTCACACATCATCACACGTCAAATTTTTGTTTCACAAAACATACTGATATTACCTCTTTTCCTTCATTCTAATCCTTGTGCTTGCAGGTGTTCGTGACAATTGGCAACTGGAAAGAAAGAAGAACAGTCCGCTTATAGCAACGGCAGAAAGGATGGAGCGGGCACCCCGAAATGATCAAGCAGTCGAAGGCCGGTTTGTTCACGAAGGATTGATCCATGACCTTGCTGATGACTTGGAGAGAAATTTGAGGATAGAAGAATGTGTCCAAAGAAGAATAACTAGGGTCTATGTGGAGTCAGATAATAGTTACAAAGAGACTTCAACTTACTCGGCATACGATGCCTATGAGTTTCAAGCAATGGACCCTCATGCTCCCTCTGTCCAAGTTCGAACAACACCAAGCATGCCTTCTTCACCTATGTACAGTTCAACTCTAAGAACCCCAACCACCACCAGAAGGAATTGGCAACCACAAATGGTCTGTGATAAGGGAAAGGCCCAAGGCCCATCTTCCCCCATGGTGCGTTCCAGCTTAAACCTTTCCTTGCCCACACAAAAATATGTCCTTCCTTGGCAAATACCTTATTACTCGTCAAATTCGAGCCAACACCTTCACCCAGGAACAACACTGCCCTCTCAATCTTTTGACACCGACTACCCTGAGACAGCCATTTCAATCCAAAACCTTGATCTCAGAGCGAGTCCAATGAAAGAATTAGGGAAAGAACTGAACGCGAAACTAGAGCTAACCCAACGTTTTAAGTCTGCAGGTTGGGAGCCAACTAACTTGTATCCTGATGCTCGTCTACAAAAGGGCTTGAGTCTGCCTGAGATGGAGAAGTATGAGGGAATTGGAGACCCAATATATCATGTCGACAAATATGATAAACTCATGAATCTCCATGGCCTTTCTGACGAGCTGAAAGCCGCGTGCTTTAGATTCTATCTGCAAGGACTTGCTTACTCATGGATTATGAGCATAGATCTAAAAGAAAAAGTCAAGCCAAAACTTGTATTTAGATTTCCTCTCTCAATACGGCGACAACTTTAATCACGAAGTTACACGTAGAGATTTAGAGATCACATGCCAAAATTCTGTTGAACCCGTGAGGGAGTTCATAAAATGATGGAGGGTGAAGGCTGGACAAATGAATAATCAACCTACTGAGGAAGAGCAAGTACAAATTGTGATTTCTCGGCTAAAAGATGTGTACCGACATTGGTTGAAATATCTAGGGATATATGACTTCAGACGACTGATGGAGGTTGTGGCTGCTTTGGAAGATGCTGAAACCAAATATCCAAAGCCAACAATCATGCAAAGAGAATACCACCAACCCGGGCAGGACTCTCAAAGACAGAATTTGGGTCTAGGAATGTCACTTGGTGAAGCCTGGAGAATTTTAAACGAGGGAGGTTACCTAGCACCTTACAACACCAGTTCGAGGGTGAAGAAGCTTGGGCCACATCTACATGAATATTGTGACTATCATCGGATTCGTGGGCACGCCACCGACGAGTGCACAATAATGAGAAACGCAATCCAAGAGTTGATAGAAAGAGGATATGTCCCTTCTTTGAAGCTAAAACGTCTATCGTAGGCCCCGAAGGTGCACTCTCCTGAGGCATCACCGAGCTAAGCACGACCACGTGCTAATCCGTGGTGATAGTGGTTGAAAGTAGTTGAGTCACGTTTTTATTTACAACTGCAGTGAAAATGTATGAAGGGTTGCATCCCATCCCTCTCCCCTTTATGTTAGACCTATCCAGAAATTGCAGAAAAAAAAAGACGATTTTATCATGTTGACTGATGCAATGTAAGAATTACCATTCCTTAAGCGGCCAGGGTTTGATTAACAGCTAAAACATGTGGGACCACGTTTCTTCCGGGACCCATTCAGCAACTGACCGCCTAAAGAGCCATTGGTGCGAGATGAAGTTCATGGATCCTCAACTGAAACCGACTCAAGCAAGACTAGGTGTAATCTTACCATACATGCATTGCATAAAAAAAAGGGACATTCGACCAAAATCAAAAATCAGTCATCTTCATTGTCAATACTTCATGCATTCTATACTTAGTAAGTCCATATCACCACAATAGATTGCATCGTAAATAGTTGCATTTGCATACACTTGTATCAAAACGACATCTTTGGGGAAAATCTTGTGAGATTGATTGAACAAAATGTTTGAATCACTAAACTCTCGACCCTTCAACCTACACATGGGCTTAAATCAAAATTAGCACCACAAACAAAGTGAGTAGTGTGCGACGAGCAATATTTTCTCTCGAATTCCAAATGAGGGTACTTGACGATCCCCTGAGTAATAAGGGAAGGGAGAGAAAGTCTATAGAGGTAAAACCACGAGCGACATGTGCATTTGCTCAGCACATGGGAAGGCACAATTCATAGTGAGATCAATGTCGATACACAAGATATGAACTGTAATTCATGCAAAGATCTGAGAATAGTAAGAAAACAATCATTGACTAATGAGAATGATGAGGCACTTAGGAATAAAATCTCCACAAAACCAAAAAAGCCTTGACTGCCTTGTACATAATCCCTTAGTGAGCCCCACTGAGCCTTTCACGATAAACCTTTTTCTGCGAACTCCACAACATGCCAACTCACATACACATACTTACTCACCCTTGCAATAAAGGATCTCGAAGGAGCCAGAGCCATGGTCTCTCCCCTATCATCTTTCACAAAAACAACAAATGAAATGTTCAAAGAAATAAGTGAGTCAATGCAATTCCAAGCCAAACACCAAACAAAACACCAAAAATGGTCAAAGAAATCAATTAGTCAATGCGACTCCAAAGCTGAAAGCCAAAATACAATGTAAAGAATGCTTGAGAAAGTTGATGAGCCAAATGCAACTTCAAAAAAAAACAAAAATGAGAAGAAGGTTCGAACAGTACACTAGAAGAGGCAAGAAGGAGAAATCCAAATCTGAAGGACCAATGATGTCCCGTAGAAATTAATAAAGGCTATCAAAACCAGTCTAATCATTCCACCCATGGCAAAGGCGAAACATATCCTCTATTGCACAAAAGCTCCACAATTCCCAAATAGATCCTACGGTCCCATGTGACATACATCATGCCCTTCAGCCCCGTTACAACCCAATAAAGACCTCTGACACATAAGTTAATCAGCGTTAACTAAAAGTACCGGATCTGAAACATGAATCATAAGTTTCGTACTTGTTATCAACATGTCCCATCGGGCCAAAGGGACCATGAACGAATGAGCGCAACCTTACCTCACGAGGTTTTTGAGTGCGAGTAAATCTTTAATCGAAGCACCAAATCATAAACAGCCAACCCCATTGCAGGTGAGGAATTTGTGAGGATCGGAAAGTCCAAAACCTCGAAAAACAATTCTTAGGAAAATATTGCTCTGAGCATCAAGAGTATCATCAAAACATTTACACACACGACCATACTCACGAGAGATTAACCCACATCCCTCCATGAGAGGAAAGTGATTCACGCATTCAAGATGTCTTATATTCGTAAACCTCGGAGTAATAGAGATAGAATAGTATCTTCTCTTCAAAAATTGCATATAAATTTGGCATATCTTCTAGCATTTAGTATTTGGATGCATCATAACCACTTCATTTTCAACATCCGACTGGTAAGAACTCCACCTAGTCTCGCTAAAAATCAGCTTCAGTCGCAGTTATTGAAGCATAACTTTTGATCAAAAGATGTCAACTGGAGCCATCCCGGGCCATCATCAAGCTACATCGAACCATCTCGGAGCCATCCTGGGCTATCCTCGAGCTACATCGAACCAAACTAAAGCCATCCGAGGCCGTACGAAGACTATCCCGGAGCCATCCAGCGTCATGCTCGGGCCTCATCAACACCATATCCAGAACCAAACTGGAGCCATGCTGGAGCCATCCTCAGACATTGAGACCGTCCCAGAGACCATCCCCAGGGCTACACAGGAGCCATTTCCTCACTAAGGCCTTGCCCACAGAGTTTTGAACTACGTCAAGTCTGATCTCAATACTGAATTGAGTACGTAGGCAGCCCGCCCAGAGTGCGACCACCTTAAAGGAAAAATCCCCCTTTTGTTCCTCATTATCACCAAACAGAGCCATCTCGTAGCCCTTCTCGGAGCCATCCCGAGTTATCTTGGAGCCATCATGAGAGAACCCTGAAGTCATAACCGGACCGAAGCCATCCATCCATGACCAAGAAGTTATCAACCACAACAAAAAATATCTACCACATCAAAATACATCAAACACAACACAATCCACCAATCACATCAACCCACCATTCGACTCAAAATCCAAAGCAAATTTGTAACACCCCTACCGCTAATCCTTTACTTACCATTTAATCATCCTAATTACTCTACTACTCACAGCGGAATTACTACTACTACGGCGGGTGATACCGCGCCGCTAACCGCCCATACGGCTAGCTAGGCTTACACTACTTACAGTCACGGTCTGATGTCTAAAAGATACCGAGCTACTACATTACTTACCAAATACAAAATATCATAAACTTACAAAAGTGATTACCGAGTATTCAAGTATATTCAATTACATCCTTCCACTAGTTTGCCAAGAATAATGAGTTCCAACAAGCTACTCATCTATACCGATTCATAATCCCACAATATCCAAAAGGGTGTACCCCATGGTACACCGGCTAAACAAAAAGGCTTACAGCCATGTACAACTTGGTACACCTTTTACAATTCATTAATTACATCCAAAAGAAATTATCTTGATTTCAACAAGTCTTCACCCTTCTCGAGCACCTGTAAATATTAAAAACAGTGCCCCAAGGGGCTCAGCAAAACCCTGCATATAAACTTCGCATATACAGCGTGCTAACTAGGGTACGCCGACTATTTAAGGTCAACTGTACATGCGGTTCATTATTATCATACATACATGCTTTACATACACCATACAATCATACACATTGCAATACACAAGCCAAAACAGCAATTCAATAGCATACACAATACTTACCTTTGCCAGGGTTAGCCAATTACACATTCGGGTTAATCGGATGTTCATTACTCTTTTACTCATTACACAATACTTACACAAACATACTCAAACTTTACTTACTTACTTTTCCATACTTGTTTACTTATTCTTCTTACTTACTTACTTTACTCATGTTAAGTCGGTATGACCTCCGGGCAGGGACTACACCGTCCCACCACCGGGCTTTAGGTGGCTCACTAATCTAGGATGCTACCCATTTAAGGGGTTTGGGCCATGGAAAAGATTAAAGCCAGGAATTGGAGCCAACCTCTTGTGACTCCGCCTCCTCACGCGTGGCCGAAACTATATCGGACTTCTACTCATTCCAATTTACAAATTTATTATGTTAGATTGGTTAGCTTGTTAGGAATTAGTTAGAAGTCCAACACCATAACATTCGGTCACTACGATATAAGTCAAGCACACACACATTCATCATCATCCATACATTTCATGAATTATACAAAGTATGATTTAAAGATAATATCCAAACAAGGAACAATACCAAATATTCACAAGTAAGCATAATAGTTCCGATTCGTGCGTTTATCTTGTTAGGTGATCAATTAGCACACAAGCACACAAATCAGAGTATCCAAGGTAGCATACAGGGCATGAGAAGTTCATACCGTTCACCGTTGTACTTGCAACCGACTTTCCTTCGGTGTTCACAAATCAAGTCCTATAACATACATGGAGTTGTATGGTTAATGACTTATTATTATTCTAACCTTTATTCTGTTCCATTCCCTATGTATACTTACTAGTTCTTACAAGTCATAAGTGGTTATGAAACTATTTCATACTTTAAGTTTTCTTCCTTACTTAACAATGATGTACTTCTATATATATACATATGTATATGTGTGTATACATATATTATATACATTATTATTTTTTATATTATTATTATTATTTTTTTTATTATTATTATTTTTTGACTCGATCGACCTTACCCAGGGTCGGACCCAAGGTCGGTCGAAGTCAGTAAGTTACTACACTGGAAAATTCAGCCCGACCGACCTTGCAAGTCCGGTCTCAAGGTCGGTCCATTCTAGTGAGTTACAGTACGTGAAAATTTTAGGCTCGACCGACCTAGCAAGTCCGGTCCCAAGGTCGGTCCATTCCAGTGTGTTCTAGGTTCGAGATTCTGGACTCGACCGACCCTGGACAAGTTCGGTCCCAAGGTCGGTCCATCCCAGTAGGCTCCCGTCTTTGCAAAAACCGGGCTTGACCGACCTTGCCAAGGGCGGTCCCAAGGTCGGTCCAGTCCAGTAGTTTCATTTTTTATTTCTGTTTTCAGTTCTTCCTTTTACCCATTACTTCCCCAATACTCCTACATGTAATCCAACACATTTTAACACTAATTACACCTTCTAATCCACCTTAGTTCATCCATTAACTCATTACCCATTTCCATACTAATTCACACACATTATTTCCTAAGTTTCAATTCCAGCACTTTCACTATTTTTCTTAGTTGCATTTTGCTACAGATTTTGATTCTCAATTTCTCCTTCTATAGCTCCCTCTTTTAATGTCATTCCTAAGGCTTATAATGCATTAACCATCTCTCCTAACCTACCCACTACCATGCTCCCTATAAAATCTGTTTCCAAAGTAATTTCCTACCTCGTTCCTAGTTCTTAAGTGCTCTAGTTCTAGGTAAAATTAGACATGGTCTCCCCTATACTTTTATATTCTCACCACATGTTTTATTCACACATTGTTATCCAATAAACCTGTTTATCAACAACATCAATATATAGCTCTCCAACACAATTACTAAACACTAACACTCCTTAAATTCCTGCACATTCACCCTTTCCTTCTTTAAGGTTTATATGAGTTTTTCATCATCTTTTGAAGCTTCAAAACATTTGGATTCTCTTACACATTACACTACTACTAATACTATTTTCAATACACATTTAAAGGCTACTAAAATCTGTTACATGAAGCATTTTACAAGACTACACAAGTGGATGTAATTTACCTTGTTTTCCTTCTAGTTCTTCTTTCTTTCTTCTTTCTTCTTCCTTCTTCCTTTCCTTTCCTCTCTTCCCACCAATTATGAAGATTCAAAGCTCTAACACTAGAGCCCATTACATACCACCATTTTAATTCAACTATCCCTTAAATTATCTTAAAGCTTTAAGGTAAATTTTAGGGTTTAAGAATTCATTACCTTGCAAAGGAGTAGGTGAAGCTTAGAACAGCACAAGAGCAATATTTCTACTCCACCAAAGAAGCCAAAAATCAGGTGGAAGCAAGGAACAAGAAGCTCAAAACTTGAAATCTCTATTTTGCAATTAAGAGTAAGAAATGGTAGTATTTTTGGATTTCATTTTACCTTAAACCAATGAGGTGAAGAAGGGGCTTCTAATGGTGGTCTTTGTTCTCCAAACCAAGAACACCCATGGAGATGAAGTTGCTTGTTTTCGAATTTGGAAAGAGAGAGGTTTCTCCTTGATGAGGGGAACACAATGATACAATTTTTGTAATTTTTGGAGAAGGTTTAAGTAGTTAACAAGAGGAGAGAAGTGGGGGTTTGTGTTGGTTTCTTCAAATCTCCATTGCTGTCGCCCATGGAGGAAGAAGAGAAATAGAGAGAAAGAAGAGAGGTGCAGTACGTGAGTGAGGTGAGGAAATGAGGGAGTAGGAGAGAGTAATAAAGTAATAAGTTACTTTTTGCTTTTTATGTGTTTTGTCTTTTGCATATAAGGAGAGAATAAGGGAGTGTGAGAGAGGGTAGTAAAATCGGCCCACACAACACACACAATCAGATTTTACATTTTTATTTCAATAGTGGACACACTAATTTGGTTTATTTGCACTCTCACCCCACAACTTCCCGTTTTTGACAGTTTTTACTATTTTCTTGTTTTATTGATTTTATTGGTTCTAGACATTCACTAATGTTTATTAATGACTATTTGGTTGACCAAAATTATTTCGAGTCTATTTGACCCGCTTAAGGTCGTGTTTTCCGGGTTTCCTCGAAAAACGCGCTTTAAGGTTCGTTTGTGTTTTAATCCGTTTTAAGGATCTGTTTTCTTCGGGATTTGTTCCCTCATGATTATTTAGACATAATAAAGCTTCTAAAATAATTATTAGCCTAATTAATCACTATTTTTAACTACGGAGTATTTTAATCTACCCCCCTTACGGAACTTTGCCCTCAAAGTTGCTCAAGGTTAACGGTTTAATAATTCTTCTCATTAGGCAAACCAATTGCCATAATGTGCCTTACTACCACCTATGAGGTGTTTACTTCTTCTACATTACAAGCATGTACAAATCAAGCACCATACGCAATTCACATACACGATGCACCATTTCCAATTCAAACTACCACACAATACACAATTGCAATCCACAATACACATTGCACCAATACATTACACATCATACATACACACCAATACATTCCACATTACACATACAATACACATTGCACTAATACATTACACATCGTACATACACACCAATACATTCCACATTACACATACATGCCAAATACACTTTGCACTACATATGCCATCAAAACATACTACAATACATACACACTAATGCAATGCTATTCCGAAGCAATGCAAAAGCAAAATGGCTCTACCCCCCTTAAAAGGGGTACGCCCCGTACCCATACCCACTAAGCGCTAGACTATCTAGTCTATGAATAACTGTGGGTACTTCGCCTTAATGGCGTCTTCTAACTCCCATGTCGCTTCTTTGACATCATGGTTTGACCATAGGACCTTCACCATTCGTATAGACTTATGGCGAGTGTCTCTGGTCTTCCTATCAAGGATTCTAACAGGTGTCTCGACATATCTCATGGTCGGCTCAATGGATAGTCTCTCGGGCTCTAGGACATGAGAAGGATCGACGACGTACTTCTTGAGTTGTGACACATGAAAAACATCATGGACACGCCCCAAGTCCTCAGGTAAAGCTAACCTATAGGCTACGGATCCAACTCTCTCGGTGATAGTGTACGGCCATACAAATTTCGGGCTCAGCTTGCCCTTCTGGCCAAAACGGAATACGCCCTTCATAGGTGAAACGCGCAAGAACACTTGGTCGCCCACGGCGAACTCAAGGTCGCGTCGTCGCACATCCGCATAGGATTTCTGTCTATCTTGGGCTGCTTTCATATTAGCTCGAATTTGTTGCACTTCCGCTTGGACTTGTTCTAAATACTCCGGTCCTATGATGACCGCTTCACTTGACTCATCCCAACACAAGGGTGTACGGCAAGGTCTACCGTATAGGGCTTGGAAAGGCGACATCTTAATCGAAGCATGATAGCTATTATTGTATGAAAACTCGCTAAGATGCAGCTTATCTAACCAACTCCCCTGAAAGTCTAAGGCACATGCTCTAAGCATGTCCTCCAGTGTCTGGATGGTCCTTTCTTTCTGACCGTCGGTCTGAGGATAGAAGGCGGTACTCAACTTCAATTCTGTACCCAGCGCTTCCCGTGTAGCTCTCCAGTATCTCGAAAGAAATCTGGTATCGCAGTCAGATACTATAGTCTTCAGGACTCCGTGGTGTCTGATAATCTCCTTGTTGAATAGCTCTGTGAGCTTCACTACCTTCCAGGTGTCCTTCATCGGTATGAATCTGGCAACCTTGGTGAGGCGATCGACTACAACCCAGATCATGTTGAGTCCTCCCCTAGCAGGTGGGAGTCCTACAACAAAATCCATGGAGATATCATGGAATTTCCACTCCGGAACTGGCATCGATTGTACCATTCCGCCTGGTCTACGATGTTCAAATTTTACTTTCTGGCATGTTAAGCATCTCAATACATACTCTATCACATCTGATTTCATTCCTGACCACCAGAAGTACCTCTTCATGTCTTTGTACATCTTGGAGGCTCCTGGATGGATTGACAATGGAGAACTGTGTGACTCTCCCAGGATGCGATCCCTTAGCTCAGCATTGCTTCGGGGGACGCATAGCCTGCCATTCAATCGAATCAGACCATCTTCATGTAGCTTGAAGTCATACTTCTTCTCAAATGTACCATTTGTGATCTTCTGTCTGATTTCAGTCAGGTAAGGGTTGCTCAACTGGGCGTCTCGCACCTCGTCAACCAAGCTAGAAGAAGCGAGTAGCGAATGGAGCGAGTGTGCTCGACGACTCAGGGGGTCGGCTACAACGTTTGCCTTCCCTTCCTTGTACTGCAAGTTGATGTCGTAGTCTAAGAGAAACTCCATCCACCTTCTCTGTCTCAAATTCCACTCTTTCTGCGTGAATACATACCATAAGCTCTTGTGGTCGGAGTAGATGGTGATGCTTACCCCATAGAGATAGTGTCGTCATATCTTCAAGGCGAAGATAATGGCTCCTAGATCTAAGTCGTGAGTCGGGTAATTCTCCTCATGTTTTTTTAGCTGGTGGGAGGCGTAAGCTACAACCTTGCCATGCTGCATGAGTACGCATCCCATTCCCTTGCCTGATGCATCATAATACACCTCAAATCCCTCTATGCCCTTTGGAAGAGTAAGGATGGGCGCTGAGGTCAATGAGTCTTTTAGGCTCTGGAATGATACTTCACACTCGTCTGTCCATACAAACGGTGCATCTTTCTTCATCAGTGTAGTCATAGGCTTAGTGACTTTCGAGAAGTCCTTTACAAATCTCCGGTAGTAACCGGCTAGACCAAGAAAGCTCCTAATGTCAGTAACAGTCTTGGGTCTTGGCCATGATCGTACAGCTTCTATCTTAGAAGGGTCAACTGAAATACCAGCGCTCGAGATGACATGACCGAGGAATGATACCTGATCTAGCCAGAACTCGCATTTGGAGAACTTCACATACAGCTGGTTCTCGTGCAGCGTCTTAAGTACTTTCCTCAAATGAATTTCATGCTCTTCTGCTGATTTGGAGTACATAAGGATATCATCGATAAATACAACAACTGAAGTGTCTAACTGCTCACTGAATAGTCGATTCATTAAATCCATGAATTTTGCTGGTGCGTTTGACAAACCGAATGGCATGACAGTGAATTCGTAGTGGCCATATCTGGTACGGAATGCCGTTTTCTCGATGTCTTGCCCTCTGATAGCAATATGATGATACCCAGAACGGAGGTCGATCTTGGAGAAGACTGAGGCTCCCTTCAGCTGGTCGAATAGGTCATCGATGAGTGGCAATGGGTATTTATTTTTTACTGTAACCGCATTCAACTCGTGGTAGTCAATACAAAGTCGGAGGCTACCGTCCTTCTTCTTCACGAAGAGGACCGGTGCTCCCCAGGGTGATACGCTCGGGCGTATGAACCCTTTGTCGAGTAGGTCGCGTAACTGCTCTTTCAACTCTGTCATTTCTGTAGGTGCCATACGGTATGGTGCCCTGGCAATGGGACCAGTACCTGGCAAGAGGTCAATCTCAAACTCTACTGCTCGTTGAGGTGGCATACCAGGTAGCTCCTTAGGGAATACGTCGGGGAATTCAGATACAATTGGTACTTCAGGGTTGAACTCTGGTCTCTCTCCAGGTCTTGTACATAACACAAGTACACTTCATGCCCCTTTCTGAGCTCCCGGTACATAGCCATAGCGGAGATGACTGTGGTCGAAGGCTCTCTCGGTCTCTGGCGGTAAGATACGGTAACCCCATAAGGACTCTTGAGCTGCAATTGGTGCTCGGCGCACAGGATTCGCCCCTTGTGCTGCTCCAACCAATTCATTCCGACTTTTACGTCGAATCCCAACCCATTAAACTCGATGAAGGAGATGGGAAATGCTTCCCCTTTGATTTGGATCATGGCTGATTTATAGTACTTGGTACACTGTACTCGCTCCTTCGATGGGAGAGTAACCAAGAAGTTCGGTAGCTCATCTGCATCTAGCCCCAACCTCTTCACAAAAAGATGGTGATACGAAGGTGTGAGAGGCACCGGAGTCTAATAACACTGAGGCTTCAATGCCGTTCACTGGGAAGGTTCCCGTTAAGATGGTGCCGCTTTTACCGGCTTGTGCTTCGGTGAGGATACTCAGGTTACCTTCGGTACCGAGTCCACAACCTATTGAAGTCACAAGATGATAAGTAATGATGGTGGACACAAGTGGAATTTAAATCAACACTGCTCTTTATTGATAAACCAGCCATCATTCATACTGTGTCTCTAATACACGTTACTAATACATTACATGATACTACGATTTTAATACTTCATAATGGTAAGGTTCAGGCGTCCTGGTTTCATGTGTATGGCATTGATTATTGCCGGTGGTGTCATATTCAGCTTGATCTTGTTGATCCCGTGATACAGCATCCTAGATTTTCCACCCATGATTAAGACATCTCCTGATCTCAATACCAGTTTCTTTGCGAGGTCCACACGCTTCTACTCGCTATACAAAAATACAGCGTCATCACCAATGGACCAAGACACTACGGGCACTCCTTGTTCAAGAGATTCCGCTGTCTCATCCTTGTCTTGGTGTAACCCAAGTCGTTCTTCTTTCTCATAGAAGTTGACGATACAAAGGTCCGCTTCAATTGCGGGGATCGGATCATTTTCACATTGTTGTGCAAGTTCTACTGCTTATGTAACAAGTGTTTGAAATTCTGGGGGTATTGTCGGTGGCGTCACTCCGTCTTGTTTCCGTGTCTCTTGGTATGTCTTGGTATAAGGATTCTAGTCCTTTCCCAAGCTTATCATCTTCAGCTTCATCTTCGCTCCACTGGGGAATTCGGGTGTATAAAATCCTCCTAGACCCGTCCCTAATTCATTGCATTGTCGGATGATTGATATTTGTGCCTCGGGTGTCAGGTATCCCTTTAATAAAATCATACCTGGTCGGATGACCTGACACTGCTCGCTGGAGTAGTGGTATGTGGTGATGTCGGTCTCTTCTTGATTTGGGTTCGAAGGTATCGGGTAGCAGATATTAAAACTACCTATGGTTGTAAATTTCATCTACGGTGAGTACTAGTTTCAACTACTTCATTTCATGCTCAATACATACTTCAATTCATTTACTCATGCATTCACTCAAACAATTGCTCCAATACTTAGACATGCTTTTCAAGGATTCAAGGTTTAGTTAATTACCTAGGCCGGACTTAGAACCGGTCCCATCTCGGTCGATAATGTGCAAGGCGGGATGCCTCTGGCGTCCGCCCTTCTGAGGACCTCGGGATCCTTGTCCCTGCTGGGCCGATGCATCGCCAGATGCAACCTCCTTGCCTTCCCTCTGCTTGTAGCTCTGGAAGTTCCCTTTGGGCTTGGCATTCTCTGGGCACAGGTTGGCTCGATGTCCCGGTTTCTGACAGTTGTAGCACCGGATTTCTCTCCCTTGGCAATCCATGCCGGGATGGTGTTGGTTACACTTTCTGCATACATAGTTGCGGCCGTCGGAGTAGTTCTTGGTGTAACCGGAGCCAGAACCCTTAGGTGGGTGTGATCGCAGTGGCTTCGCAGCCACCGGCGCAGAAGAACCTAGCTGAAGAAGCTCAACTGGTTTGCCCTTCTCATGGGCCCTGCTCTCACTAGGGGAGTCTTTTGGGATTGCTGAAAGAATTTCTCCTTCTTCTTTTTCCAGCTCTTGCCCTGGTTCTGCTCCTCAGCACTGGTGTTTGCTGTTGGCCTTGCGCTTAAGCGCTGTTTCTCATCCCTTAGTTGGCAAGTGATCTCAACGCGAGATGCCGCATGATAGCACTCCTGAAGTTAGTTTCAGGTATTAGTCGGGATTCTTACTCAGAAAGGTAAAGGTAAGGTATTTACAATGGTACTAAGGGTTTAACCGATATTTACCTAAAGGGAGGTAAATCTCGTCTAGCCCATACCGTACCGAAGGCGATGGCTCAGACCGCCATAGAAGCTATCGACCAACACCTGGCCGGTGTACCCATGGTCGGGTAAGAGATGAAGGAGGGAGGTGAAGGTGCGGTAGTACTCATCGACAGACATCTTCTCTATCATCTTCAAGGCATCAAGCTCTAGTCTTTTCTTGGTTTTGACATGTTCGGGGTAGTATTTGGATCGGAGGAGGGCTGTGAAGGATTCCCAGTCGAAGGTGGAGGCATTGACATGCTCGTTTTTGACTAATTTCCACCAATCCATGGCTGCATACTTAAGGTAATAAGCTACTACTCTCACTCAAATTCCAGCAGGAGCTTCAAGGGTTTCAAAGGCTGTCTCCATCTCGGAGATGTAGGCTTCTAACTTAGCCGGATCACTCTCGCCTCGAAAGCATGGAGGTCGGAGTTCCGCTACCAATTTTACCCAGTTTGCTTCTCTGGGTGGAGGGGAGGGATTGGTCCCGTTTGAGTTTGTTGGTTTTATTGTTGGGTTTGTAGCATTGCTGTGATTACCTGAGGTAGCATCTGTGATACTGTGGCGGCGACAATCTCTGCTATCGTCTGCGCGCCTGGTCCGTCAGAGGTCTCTCCCCTAGATCGGCCTCGACCTCGTCCTGACATCTGAACATTTAACACTTACATTAGGCTATGTAACATGTGACCAATGGGTCTTAAATTTAAGCAAGGTATCGTTCATAAGAACGTCAAGGGTATCCTGTTGTTAACAACGGTAATTCCTAGTTAGGTTTCTAAATATCCGTTTTAAAACGGTTGAAATCCTAACTCAGTAATCCCTACGCTCGGTAACTTAGGACATCAGGGCGTAACTACGCACTGATACCACTTTTTGTAACACCCCTACCGCTAATCCATTACTTACCATTTAATCATCCTAATTACTCTACTACTCGCAGCGGAATTACTACTACTACGGCGGGTGATACAGCGCTGGTAACCGCCCATACGGCTAGCTAGGCTTACACTACTTACAGTCACGGTCTAATGTCTAAAAGATATCGAGCTACTACATTACTTACCAAATACAAAATATTATATACTTACAAAAGTGATTACCGAGTATTCAAGTATATTCAATTACATCCTTCCACTAGTTTGCCAAGAATAATGAGTTCCAACAGGCTACTCATCTATACCGATTCATAATCCCACAATATCCAAAAGGGTGTACCCCATGGTACACCGGCTAAACAAAAAAGGCTTACAGCCATGTACAACTTGGTACACCTTTCACAATTCATTAATTACATCCAAAAGAAATTATCTTGATTTCAACAAGTCTTCACCCTTCTCGAGCACCTGTAAATATTAAAAACAGTGCCCCAAAGGGCTCAGCAAAAAGCTGCATATAAACTTCGCATATACCGCGTGCTAACTAGGGTACGCCGACTATTTAAGGTCGATTGTACATGCGGTTCATTATTATCATACATACATGCTTTACATACACCATACAATCATACACATTGCAATACACAAGCCAAAACAGCAATTCAATAGCATACACAATACTTACCTTCACCATGGTTAGACAATTACACATCCGGGTTAATCGGATGTTCATTACTCTTTTACTCATTACACAATACTTACACAAACATACTCATACTTTACTTACTTACTTTTCCATACTCGTTTACTTATTCTTACTTACTTACTTTACTCATGTTAAGTCGGTATGACCTCCAGGAAAGGACTACACCGTCCCACCACCGGGCTTTAGGTGGCTCACTAATCTAGGATGCTACCCATTTAAGGGGTTTGGGCCGTAGAAAAGATTAAAGCCAGGAATTGGAGCCAACCTCTTGTGACTCCGCCTCCTCACACGTGGCCGAAACTATATCGGACTTCTACTCATTCCAATTTACCAATTTATTATGTTAGATTGGTTAGCTTGTTAGGAATTAGTTAGAAGTCCAACACCATAACATTCGGTCACTACGATATAAGTCAAGCACACACACATTCATCATCATCCATACATTTCATGAATTATACAAACTATGATTTAAAGATAATATCCAAATAAGAAACAATACCAAATATTCACAAGTAAGCATAATAGTTCTGATTCGTGTGTTTTTCTTGTTAGGTTCACACAAGCACACAAATCAGAGTAGCCAAGGTAGCATACGGGGCATGAGAAGTTCATACCGTTCACCGTTGTACTTGCAACCGATTTTCCTTTGGTGTTCACAAATCAAGTCCTATAACATACATGGAGTTGTATGGTTAATGACTTATTATTATTCTAACCTTTATTCCGTTACCATTCCCTATGTATACTTACTAGTTCTTACAAGTCATAAGTGGTTATGAAACTATTTCGTACTTTAAGTTTTCTTCCTTACTTAACAATGATGTACTTCTATATATATATACAATTATTATCTTATATTATTATTATTATTATTTATTATTTTATGACTCGACCGACCTTACCCAGGGTCGGACCCAAGGTCGGTCGAAGTCAGTAAGTTACTACACTGGAAAATTCAGCCCGACCGACCTTGCAAGTCCGGTCCCAAGGTCGGTCCATTCCAGTGAGTTACATTACGTGAAAATTTCAGGCCCGACCGACCTTGCAAGTCCAGTCCCAAGGTCGGTCCATTCCAATGTGTTCTAGGTTCAAGATTCTGGACTCGACCGACCTTGGACAAGTTCGGTCCCAAGGTCGGTCCATCCCAGTAGGCTTCCGTCTTTGCAAAAACCGGGCTCGACCGACCTTGCCAAGGGCGGTCCCAAGGTTGGTCCAGTCCAGTAGTTTCATTTTTATTTCTGTTTTCAGTTCTTCCTTTTACGCATTACTTCCCCAATACTCCTACATGTAATCCCACACGTTTTAACACTAATTAAACCTTATAATCCACTTAGTTCATCCATTAACTCATTACCCATTTCCATACTAATTCATACACATTATTTCCTAAGTTTTCATTCCAGCACTTTCATTATTTTTCTTAGTTGCATTTTGCTACAGATTTTGATTCTCACTTTCTCCTTCTATAGCTCCATCTTTTAATGTCATTCCTAAGGCTTATAATGCATTAACCATCTCTCCTAACCTACCCACTACCAAGCTCCTTATAAAATCTATTTTCAAAGTAATTTCCCCACCTAGTTCTAGTTCTTCATTTCTCTAGTTCTAGGTAAAAATTTGACATTGGTTCTCCCCTATATTTTTACATTCTCACCACATGTTTTATTCACACATTGTTATCCAATTCACCTGTTTATCAACAACATCAATATATAGCTCTCCAACACAATTACTAAACACTAACACTCCTTAAATTCCTGCACATTCACCCTTTCCTTCTTTAAGGTTTATATGAGTTTTTCATCATCTTTTGAAGCTTCAAAACATTTGGATTCTCTTACAATTACAGTACTACTCAATACTATTTTCAATACGCATTTAAAGGCTACTAAAATCTGTTACATGAAGCATTTTACAAGACTACACAAGTGAATGTAATTTACCTTGTTTTCCTTCTAGTTCTTCTTTCCTTCTTCTTTCTTCTTCCTTCTTCCTTTCCTTTCCTCTCTTCCCACCAGTTATGAAGATTCAAAGCTCTAACACTACAGCCCATTACATACCACCATTTTAATTCAACTAGCCCTTAAATTATCTTAAAGCTTTAAGGTAAATTTTAGGGTTTAAGAATTCATTACCTTACAAAGGAGTATGTGAAGCTTAGAACAGCACAAGAGCAATATTTCTACTCCAGTAAAGAAGCCAAAAATCGGCTGGAAGCAAGGAACAAGAAGCTCAAAACTTGATATCTCTATTTTGCAATTAAGAGTAAGGAATGGTAGTATTTTTGGATTTCTTTTTACCTTAAACCAATGAGGTGAAGAAGGGGCTTCTAATGGTGGTCTTTGTTCTCCAAACCAAAAACACCCATGGAGATGAAGTTGCTTGTTTTCGAATTTGGAAAAGAGAGAGGTGTTCTCCTTGATGAGGGGAACACAATGATACAATTTTTGTAATTTTTGGAGAAGGTTTAAGTGGTTAACAAGAGGAGAGAAGTGGGGGTTTGTGTTGGTTTCTTCAAATCTCCATTGATGTCGCCCAAGGAAGAAGAAGAGAAATAGAGAGAAAGAAGAGAGGTGCAGTACGTGAGTGAGGTGAGGAAATGAGGGAGTAGGAGAGAGAGTAATAAAGTAATAAGTTACGTTTTGCTTTTTATGTGTTTTGTCTTTTGCATATAAGGAGAGAATTAAGAGAGTGTGAGAGAGGGCAGTAAAATCGGCCCGCACAGCACACACAATCAGATTTTACATTTTTATTTCAATAGTGGACACACTAGTTTGGTTTATTTGCACTCTCACCCCACAACTTCCCGTTTTGACAGTTTTTACTATTTTCTCATTTTATTGATTTTATTGGTTCTAGACCTTCACTAATGTTTATTAATGACTATTTGGTTGACCAAAATTATTACGAGTCTATTTGACCCGCTTAAAGTCACGTTTTCCCGGTTTCCTCGAAAAACGCGCTTCAAGGTTCGTTTGTGTTTTTAATCCGTTTTAAGGATCCGTTTTCTTCGGGATTTGTTCCCTCATGATTATTTAGACATAATCAAGCTTCTAAAATAATTATTAGCCTAATTAATCACTATTTTTAACTACGGGGTATTTCAAAATCAAAACCCACCAACCATCCCGAAAATCTCAAAACAAATCAAAACCCACCAAAAATCTCAATCCAAATTGAAACCCACTAACCATCCCAGAGCCATTGCTCATAATGGGGTCGTGGATCATGTCGGAGCCATCCGACCACACTGGAGCCACCCAACCGCACCGGAGCCATCCGATCATACCGGAGCCCTCGGATCATATCAAAGCCATCCAGTCATATCAAAACCATCGAGTTCCGAAAATCACTCATTCACAAAAGAAAAACCATCCATTCAAAAGACCAATCACCAAATCAAAAAACCAAATACTCAGAGCCATACCGGAGCCATCTCGAACTCTGGAGCCAAGAGTCATACCAAATCCTGAAACCATAGTGCACATCAGGCCAAGACCACCAAAAACAAAACCAAAAAAAAGTCCCACACTGACAAAGTCAAAGGCGACATCAACAAAAAGCATTCGACCATCACATCCCTCGCAGAAGCAACCAAAAAACATCCAATCCTGAATCAATCCACAATCAAAGTCATCCTCAAATCAACCACTCAAAGCAGTGAGTTTCGTAAACTCCATAAAGTATTATAGGCTCGTCATAAGTCCTATAGCTAGATATCAAGAGATCTAGTTGAGGCACTCCTAAGTCCTCGAACTTTCGATCGCATTCTAGGCCCGTCATAAGCCCTAGGACTGGATATCAAGAGGTCTAGTTGAGGCACTCCTAAGCCCTCGTGCACAAACAGGGAGTTTGATTCGATTAATGCGTTTGCTAACAAAGTCATATCTTATTTTATTTGCACATGGGAATCCTTTCAAGGTTACCACAAAATCACTCACGTCGTTCGATCAATTGTTTCACTCAAGTTTAAAGTATAATCTTCATTCCACTCAGGTGGCCTTTCACTTGCAAAACTCTTTTACTATTCGATTCGCTTTTTTCGCTTCAAACCCGTTAGACAGCTATTGCGCTACTAGTGTGGTCGATTTTACTTCAAACCCGCTAGACAGCTATTGCGCTACTAGTGTGGTCGACTTTTCGTTTCAAACCCGCTAGTCAGCTATTGCGCTACTAGTGTGGTCGACTTTTCGCTTCAAACCCGCTAGACAGCTATTGCGCTACTGGTGTGGTCGACTTTTCATTTTACACCCGCTAAACAGCTATTGCGCTACTAGTGCGGTCGACTTTTCGTTTTACACCGCTAGAGCTATTGCGCTACTAGTGTGGTCGACTTTTCATTTCAAACCCGCTAGACAGCTATTGCACTACTAGTGTGGTCGACCTTTTCATTTTACACCCGCTAGACAGCTTTTGCGCTACTAGTGTGGTCGACCTTTCGTTTTACACCCGCTAGGTAGCTATTGCGCTACTAGTATGGTACCGAATTTGCATTCTAGGCTCGTCATAAGCCCTAGGGATGGATATCAAGAGGTCCAGTTGAGGCACTCCTAAGCCCTCGTGCACCTTAAAACTAAATCGGATTGTTAGTATTATAGGCTCGTCATAAGTCCTATAGCTAGATATCAAGAGGTCTAGTTGAGGCACTCCTAAGTCCTCGTTCTCTCAATCGCATTCTAGGCTCGTCATAAGTCCTAGGGCTGGATGTCAAGAGGTCCAGTTGAGGCTCTCCTAAGTCCTCGTGCACCCTAAATCAATCTATTGTTAGAATTTTAGGCTCGTCATAAGTCCTAGAACTAGATGTCAATAGGTCCAGTTGAGGCTTGTAATAAGTCCTCGTGCATCCAACTATCATATTTTTTCCCGTCGCATTCATATATTATCTTCCTCGCGGTCACATTCTAATGCATCACAAAGCCATAGTGAGAATTTTTGGCGCCTTCTCAACCTTGATCCAATTCTGTAAGGGCTTGTAGAATTGAATCAAGGGGAGCCATCTGTAGACACCAAAAATTCTCACCCCATAAAGAAAATTCCGAAATAATAAGAGGGGTCGTTGCCTTTCTTTTTCAAAACATATTAGCGTGTGCCAAACGAAACCATCATTTTATAACCTTTTTCAAAGCATTTCATAAAAACACAATTTTCCAAAAATGAATTTTCAAACAATAATCCGGTTTTAAACACATTCAATTTGTTTTATTTACTTATCTTATTATTATTTTGTGTATTCCATTTTTATCACTCGTTTGTTTATCTATTCAATTTTCTTTTCATTTTCATTTACTTTATCCCATGTATTGCTATTTCTTACTATTTTCTATCATGTACTCTTCATTTTGATCATCATTTTAGTACTATTTCATTATTTTATGTACTTTATATTGCGTTAATTCATTTGTTTTGCATATTGTTATGTTTTACACTTTAATCATTATATTCCATAGTTTCATGCCTCTTAGGAAGAAAACAATTCATTTTGTTTGATAAAATCATTTCTTTTTACTGTATATTTTTTGTTTAAAACGACAACGTTTTTGTAAGAGTTTTTTCAGTTCGAATTAGAACCTTAGTATTTTTTTCTCACATTTGTATATTGAATTGGGTCATTAACACAACTGGATAGTGTATTCATAGGGGGGCTATCATTCCTAGGTTTGAAACTTGTTGGGCATGAGGAGAATTTTCATGTTTTTGTTCAGGTAGTGTCACGACTTGTTATTTATTTTCCCCACTTATATGTTGAGTGATGTTATAGCACAATCGGTTGGGCTTTGTTGGAGGTATGGAAAAGTTATGGGTTTAATTCTTGAGGACAGCATTGCCCTCTTTTATTTTTGCTGCTCACCGAACTCACCAAAAGAGGCCTTACGACCTGCCACTTGCCAAACGCGGCCCATTCTCCTAGTTGGGTCCGATTTTTTAACCCAATACCCCAATCAAAACCCAGATTTACCTAACTAGCCCATTCAAAAATCAGCTGATTCTTCCTAAAAAACCCCACGCTCTCTATTAGAAAACTACAACTCAAAACCCTACTGTAGACACAGTTTTAATATTCAGCCACCCACTACCGTCTGGATTACTCGGAATTCTTCTATTGATCATCCCTCCCACCCTTCGACTATCGACATGCAACATCGAAAATTCTGAAACCCCTATCTTAATCCTCCTTCAAGCTCTGAACCAAGGAACTTTCTACATACGCGATTTCTTCCTTAGCCATTGAATCACCGCGAAGAATACCAAGCGCCAGAAAACCACCACCAACCTCGTAACCACTCACCTCTTGAACTTCCACCCCGACCTCACTTATTTTCTTGTTTGCCAAAAACCAACCCCGATCTTGCGATTACCCCACCTTCGAACTTCCACTAGCAACGCTAAGCCACTCGACCTCTCATTCGGAAAAGCGTAAGGAGTATCTCATCGCTTCCTCTTTATATCTGTCTCTTCTCCCTTTCTCGGAGAATCAACTGTGAATATACTGTTTTGAGAACTTCTTCGATTCTCGGTTTCTCTTCTTTTTTTTGTTTCTCTCAACTACTGCTTGCCAATGAACCCGAAAAAGGGTGAAGGTTAACGTATGACTTCGTCGGAAATTGTCCGACGCCGGTGTCATACTTCTTCTTCTTCCCCATATAACCTGTTTCTGAATTATTTTTTCTTTCGCTGCACTTCTGTTGTACATTTGCCCCTGCTTGTTCTAGATTTCTTCTTCCCCGTTTAATTCAAGTACATACGAACACTCATGAACGCCGAGCTCACTATGGGTTTACGTGTTCAAAGTGTAAGCATTAGCCAAAAATGGGCACGGGATGAAAGCCTCTCTTACCAAATATCCTTCTGTTTAGCCTCTGTTTAAAATGTCCTTCTGGTTATTTTTAGCCCTTATTGAGGGATCTTTGAGGTTTTACTGTCGCAATCGTGGCTGAGTTTCTGTTAAACCATTCTTATGGTGATCCCACTCATTTTAACGTTTAATTGATCCTATCTGATTTTGGCTTGAATCGAGCCCCGACGAGTGAATCTGGGTGTGAACTGCATATATTGAAAGATTATCCTAATTCTGATGCAACATTGGGTTTACTTCTGTTCTGCTTGTTCTTTCATGTTCCTTATGGCCTACTAGGATTCGATTAGAGGTAAAAGGGAATTGCCCAGCTTGGTCCCTTAAACTGTTCATTTATCTTTGATTATTGATGAGAATCTTCTCACTCTTGTCTAAGTGATCTGATCAGTAGATTTCATTACCCTCACTGGATGTTATTTTGTTGAGCCTCGGTACATTCTGTAACTTACAACCTATGGGGGTTTGTTGATTCGTAAGTATGGATTCAAAATAGTCAAATGATTCCTGAAAATGTGTAACCGGTAACATGTACTCGCACCGGCAAGGGTTTGTATCTCTAAACTTTCTCTGATGCCTTTGGAGTTATTTTGTTGACCCATATGAGCTAACCACCGATTTTGTTTGTGTCGTCTCCATGTTTTGATATTGGTTTTGCAGGAGATTTCTATTGTCTCCATCTCTGGTATTAATCCCTATTCTAATATTAGCCTTCAACTCTTGTTACATGATCTAGTGTTTTGCTTGGTAGCCACAACATTTGGGCATGTTTCTGTTTGCTATTCCCGAAATGAGTTTGCTTGCTCTACTAACATGATCTCTGGAGTTAATTTTGTGTGCAACTTCCATTGCTGATGTTCAAGAAGTAAGTGAGTAAAAATAAAACAGATTGATTTGACCTGTAGCATTCAGTTCATCTACTTATTTTCCAGTTACGTTTTGCTCATTACCCCATTCTGTACATATTAGTCTGAATGATAATTTAGATTTCTAGCCTAACAACATGATGCAATTAAGGTTTGACGAGGTTAAGTTCAGTTTTCTTGCTTCCTGGTTCAAAATCCTTAGTCTAGTTACACAAAGAAAAGAGCGGATGATTAGATGGTGAAGTGATCAGAAAAGAAATGAAGTGTTTAATAACTTAGTATGAGTTTGTTCAACATTTAAGGTTAGAAACATTAGATCCAAAACTTTATTGTTTTAGTTTAGAGTGTTGATAAGTGTCGAAATGAGCATGTTATATAGGTGTATTTCATATATAATATTACACTTTTCTTGCTCATTTCTCCATTCGGTTTGTTTTCCTCTAGTTATGTTTTATTGTGTTATCTCACAAATTTATTAGTTTAACATGAGGAAACCAAGTGGGAGTGAAGTAGACGAAGAGACGAACGTATAGACGCAAACGGCTCAGAAAACCGAATCCAAACGAAGAATCTAGAGCCGGTCAAAGTTTGAAGAAAATAAGACCATATACATGCAACCGCATGCATTTAGGCGGATTCAGATGCGGACCAACATAAGGCAACCGCTTGAAATGGGGCGGACGTGAGGCGGACACACTTGCAACCGCTAGCTAGAGGCGGACGTGAGGCGGACGTGACTAAGAATCAATCGCGCGCCAGTTTTTTCTTCTCTCGTCGACTTCGCCCGTCGACTTGCTTCCGCCTACCTTATTTTCCTCACGCGTCATCAGCTCTGTCCCTGCAATTAATGAGCAATCAATGCTCTTCCACCTCTGTCTGCAGTCGTTCTTCTTCTTCCTCTCCTCTATAAAAAGCCACTGCTACTTCAATCAAATACATACGTTCCACCCCCAAACTCAACACTCAAAATCTCTCATTCCATTTACAGAAATCCTACGTACTCGCTCCACTCTTCTTCCTCTTCATTTCTCCATACACCATCCACACCTCCGTATTATTATTACGTCCAACCTCTGTCTGACTTATTACCAGTTAATATGTCAGGCTAAGGAGGATTTACTCCGGGTGAAGGTTTAATTATGTATTTGTATTAATTATGCAATATTTCTACCGGTTAAAATAAATTCAGTTTGTTACGATTAAAGTTTTGTTTCTCTCCCTTTTTAATAAATTTCATCGATTTATTAAAAAGCCTTACTAAATCTGTTTTTAATCTGATCGGTGACGAACAGACAGGTTAATTAAGCCGTAAAACTGTAGGAACTTATTTTCATCGTTTAAGTTAATACAAGTTGCAAGAATAAAATTCCTCACACTCCTCTGCCGTTTACACGCATTTTGCTTGAGTTTTCATCGGACCTTGCATTTTCAGGTAAACGAGTTCTTATGAGTTTTCATCGGACCTTAAGATAATAACAGGAATCTTGCCAAATTATTTTATTAAACCGGTAGAGATAGCACAATTAATCATATCATATTAACCTGAACCCGGAGTTCCGTTTAATTTAACTTCAGTTCACTAAATTAATCTGTTATTTACTTTTCAGAAACAAGTCAATTAACTCCCCCCTTTTGTGACAAGCTTAGGTACTACTTATTTCACTATAAGTCCCACGGTTCGATATCCGGTCGCTTACACTTAACTATACTACACGACCGGGATTTGTTTGCAGCCCGACGGATATTTTGAGTTTTAATTTCTTTCCTTTTATTTTAATAACTCCAGTTCTAACCACTCACGATAACACGTCTGCAAAATGGCGCCGTTGCCGGGGACTTGATTTATTCTAGTCCCTAAGCCCCGGTTAATTCACCTGTTATAATAATAATCTGTTAATATTATTTTGTTGTTAATCTAATTTTGGACATCTAACTTTGGACTTCGGACTCTGACTTCTGACATCTAATTACTAACTCTTATATTATTGTCATTTAATTTCCATTGTCCTTAACATTTAATTTCCATTGTCCTTCAATTTCCAGTATACTAACTTATTTCCAGTATACTAACTACTAACTTTAATTTTCTGTCATTTCTTTCCATTGTCATTTCAATTTTCTGTCATTTCTTTCCATTGTCTCTAACTACTAACTTAAATTTCTGTCAACTAATTCCTAACATTTTTATTTATTCTAACACATAACGAGTTTCTTTCTCTGTTTTGAGTGGTGAATGCCTTTTACCAGGTCAAACAGCCTCCCAGAAAATATTAATAATCACACGGTTGGTTACAATCCAGAGATCGAGAGAACCTTTCTGCGCACTCTAAGGTAGAGACGAACTCAACAAAACATTACCACCACAGTGATAGAATCTGACCCGGAAGCTGACATGGCATCTACACCAGCGACAGTTCGAAATATCAACAGGCCGTCTAACCAAGGACAACAGCCTGCTATCATCCTTCCTCACCTTAGCCCATCCGAATACGATGAGTGGCAGAAGCTGAAGCCATATCATCAGATCAGATGTGTGAAGGAGTTGGGCATGTTTGATGGCACCAGTCCAGACGAAGCCCTGTTACATGTTACAAAATTCTTGCAACATGCCAACAGTCTTACTGCAACCGACGCAGTACTCCAGTACGCAAGATTGTCATTATTCCCTCACAGCCTGACGGGAAGTGCGAGCAAGTGGTATCATAGCCTGACACCAAGTACCATTGGTACTTGGGATGACATGGCCACCAAGTTCTATGACAAATTCCTACCCCCGAGCCGAACATTGGAGATGATTGCTGAAATCTATAATTTCAAGCAACCTGGGTCGGAGAATATTTGTGAAACTTGGGACCGTTTCAAAGGACTACTACTTACTTGTCCTCACCATGGTCTGACGAAAGAACAAGTATCACAATTGTTCTACAAAGGCTTGATCGGTCCGTGCAGAACAATGGTATTCCTCGTTAGGGGCCGATATTCTGAAAAAGCCAGGAGCACAATTTCTGAATAGCATGGAGTCGCTCTGTGAAGAAATCAGAGACTGGGCCTCCGGTGGATCAAGGAGCGGTACTCCAGGTTTATATCATGTTGGGGAAAGTGATAACAAGTTTGACATGCTGATGAAAAGCCATGAGCAACTCATGGAAAGCAATGCTCAGCAGGCAACAAAAGTCAGTACTCTGCAAAAGTGGTTGAGCAGATGGCTATGAACTCCTACCCCCAGCAAGCTAAGTCGATGATTTCCCGATCATCTACAACCCCTCCAGGCTATGCACCTCTGTCCCAATCATCTCCTGTTATTTCTTGTACACAATGTGGTGGGCCTCATGACTATGAACAATGCCCCCAGCTACAAGAATTAAAAGCAGCAGAGGAGGCAAACTACTCACCAACAATTCAGGATACAGACAACCTTGGCAACGTAACATGCAATCCAACCTTCGCTACTCAAACACCGACAATATTCAAAACCCACATACACTTCAACCATCTCAAAATTACAGACCTCAGTCCAATTTCCAAGGAGGCCAAAGGCAATATCAACAACAGCCTTATGGCAATGAAGCTTCATCGAGCCCCAACTCAGCCTCCTTCGAATCCTGAGTCTGAAATGTCTCAAATGCAAGAGATGTTTAAAGCTATGATGGGTAAGTCCCGAGATACGCAAGAAGAGGTCGCAGCTCTGCGCAAAGACCAAAAAGCCTTGCAATCTCAGATTCAACAGTTACTCACCCAACAAAGACCACCTGGTCAATTCCCTTCACAGACAACCCTAATCCAAAGGAACAAGCAATTCAATCCTTATAGACGACAGCACATTCCAATCAACAAACTTGTGTGCAGTCTCCTTAAGGAGTGGAAGGGAACTTGCCACCAGAAAAGGAAAAGAAAAAGAAAATCATGAAGAGGCCTACATCAATGATGAACACAACCAATCCAGCCTCACCTCCCTCAGAAATCCAAGTTCCTACTCCTGAAACTCCACCTCCATCTCGAGTTACCATCGACATTCCATCCTCATCTCCTAAAAACAGTGAACTCCCATTTCCCAACAGAATGAAAAAGAAACACCTAGATGAGCAGTTCTCCAAATTCTTGAGCATTTTCAAGAAACTGACCCTCGACATACCTCTAATTGATGCTTTGCAAGAGATGCCTAACTACGCCAAATTCTAAGGATCTCTTAACAAAGAAGAAGAAGAAACCTGGAAAAGAAACAGTGCACTCACGGAGGAATGCTCTGCTGCCCTTCTTCGAGCACTCCCTCCCAAACAAACAGATCCGGGAAATCCCGTAATCCCGTGTTTAGGAGGGTGGACTGTGGAAGCGGTTATGCGACCTAGCCAGCATTAATATCATGCCCTACGCCACCTTCTTGAAAGTAAAAGGAGGAGAAATGCAACCGGTTCCTTTCAAACTCCAACTAGCAGACAGATCAGAGATCAAGCCCATGGGAATAGTCCGAGATCTGATAGTTGGAGTCTCTCGCTTTATCTTTCCAGCTGACTTCGTCATTCTAGAAATGGATGACGATGTTGAGGTTCCCCTGATTCTAGGTCGACCGTTTCTAAGTACTGCCAAAGCCATCATTGACGTCCACGATGGGAAAATCACTCTGCGGTACGAGGACGAAACGATCGAATTCGACATGCAGAAAATGATGAAGAAGAGTTCTAACTTTTCTCCTCATGCTAAGACAGTGGGATTAACAGATGATGAGGAGGAGGAAGGCGATTTTTCTACAGATGAGGACATGTATTCCCTATCTTCCATCCTGAAAGCTGAAACTGAATCGCTAGAGCAAGTATTACTTACTTCTCTAGAAGAAAAGGTGGAGGATCCGGAAGTTAACGCCATGCTGGCGTATATAGAAAAAGGAAAGAGTGGTTATCAAGCTTACCGGCCACCAATCGAAGAACTCGACAGAAAACCTCAAAAATCAATTCCATCAATAGAACAACCACCAGAGCTCGAGCTTAAAGAGCTACCTTCTAAACTCAAGTATGCCTTCTTAGCTGAAGATGACCATTTGCCTGTCATTATTTCCTCTTCTCTGAATTCCGGGGAGGAAACAAGGCTACTCGAGGTATTGAAGAAACACAGAACGGCGATCGGGTGGACTATTGCTGATATAAAAGGAATTGACCCCTCCTATTGCACGCACCACATCTATATGGAGGAAAACTACAAGTCTATCAGGCAACCCCAACGCCGGCTAAACCCTAACCTCAAGGAGGTAGTTAGAAAGGAGGTTCTGAAACTCCTAGATGCGAACATCATTTATCCAATTTCTGACAGTCCATGGGTCAGTCCTGTTCAAGTTGTCCCGAAGAAGGGGGCATCGAAGCTGTTATTAATGATAAGGGAGAGGCTATCCCTCAAAGAAAGATCACAGGTTGGCGCATGTGTATCGACTATCGGCGCTTAAACTTGGCAACCAGGAAGGATCATTTCCCTCTCCCCTTTATCGATCAGATGTTGGAGCGACTAGCAGGGCAAGAGTACTACTTTTTTAGATGGGTTCTCAGGGTATTTCCAAATACCAATCGCACCAGAGGACCAAAGACAACCTTCACTTGTCCATACGGTACCTTTGCATACAGACGAATGCCCTTCGGTCTATGTAATGCCCCTGCTACCTTCCAGAGATGCATGCAAGCAATATTCGCTGATTTCATCGAACAAGCATAGAAGTCTTTATGGATGACTTCTCAGTCTATGGCTCTAGTTTTCGATAAATGCTTAGCACAACTTGATTTGATCCTAGACGGTGTGAGGATACAAATCTCGTTTTGAACTGGGAAAAATGTCATTTTATGGTCAAGGACGGGATTGTCCTTGGACATAAAATATCAGCTGAAGGAATAGAGGTGGATAAGCCAAGGTAGAGGTTATCGAGAAATTACCAGCACCAACTACTGTTAAAGACATTCGAGCGTTTCTCGGGCATGCAGGATTCTATCGGCGGTTTATACAAGACTTCTCAAAAATCAGTAAACCATTGACCGACCTGCTACAGAAAGATGCCCCGTTTCATTTTGATGATAAGTGTTCAGCTGCTTTCAAAACAATAACACAAAAATTGGTATCAGCAGCACCTGTTGTCATACCACCCGACTGGTCTCTTCCGTTTGAGATCATGTGTGATGCAAGTGACTACGCCGTGGGGGCAGCTCTATGCCAGAAAAAAGAGAAAATTTTGAGAGTGATTGCTTATGCCAGCAGGACACTAAACGACGCCCAGAAGAACTATACGACCACTGAAAAAGAACTTCTGGCTATAGTCTTCTCCCTTGACAAGTTCAGGTCATACTTATGGGGAAGCAAAGTCATAGTGCACACAGACCACTCCGCTCTCAAATACCTATTTGCAAAACAAGAAGCCAAGCCTCGCTTATTGCGCTGGATTCTTCTACCAAGAGTTTGACATCGAAGTCAAAGACAAGAGCGGAAAATTAATGTCGTCGCTGACCATCTCTCCAGATTGGTAACTCCTACGGATAGTGTGCCTATCAACGAATTCTTCCCCGATGAGACTGTCTTTTCAATCACCAAGGTACGAGCCATGGTATGCGGACCTGGCCAATTATCTAGTCTCTGGAACAATACCCTATGATCTATCTTACTCCCAGAAGAAGAAATTTCTTTCTGATTCAAAGCATTATTTCTGGGAAGATCCGTATTTGTTCCGAGTCTGTGCTGATGGGTTGATTCGCCGGTGTCTCCCTGAAGATGAGGTTTACAGCGTCATACATTTTTGTCACTCACGGGAAGCCGGAGGTCACCATGGACCCACAAGGACCGCTGCTAAGATCCTGGCCTCAGGATTTTATTGGCCGACTCTTCACAAGATGTTTACCAATTCTGCAAACAATGTGATAATTGTCAAGAATGGGTAACACATCAGGAGACATGAAATGCCACAACAGGGAATACTAGAAGTGGACTCTTTGATTGTTGGGGCATTGATTTTATGGGACCGTTCCCTTCCTCGCAGGGCCACCAATATGTTTTAGTGGCAGTGGATTACGTGTCGAAATGGGTAGAAGCCATACCCTGTCATCATGCTGATGCAAAGACAGTAACCAGATTCCTTAAGAAGCACATCTTTACGCGTTTTGGCGTGCCTAGAATTATTATCAGTGACGGAGGATCTCACTTCTGCAACCGTTCATTTGAAGCGCTTATGGGTAAGTACGGGGTACGTCATAAGGTAGCTCTACCTTATCACCCCCAGACAAACGGCCAAGCAGAAGTTTCGAACCGTGAGTTAAAATGGATTCTCCAGAAAACGGTTAACTCATCAAAAGGATTGGGCACTTAAGTTAGATGATGCGCTTTGGGCTTACCGTACCGCATTCAAGACTCCCATCGGGATGTCTCCTTTTAAGCTTGTTTATGGGAAATCTTGTCACCTGCCTGTAGAGCTGCTGGAACATAAGGCATATTGGGCACTCAAGGCCCTAAACTTCGATCTAGAAACGCCGAGGAGAAAAGCAGGAAGTTTCAACTCTCTGAACTCGAGGAGTTAAGAGATCAGGCATACCGAAGTGCGACAATATACAAGGAACGCACCAAGAAACATCATGACCAAATGATCCACCAACGCGACTTTAAGGTTGGCGAGGGTGCTGCTTTATAATTCCAGATTGAGAATATTTCCTGGAAAACTCAAGTCTCACTGGACTGGCCCATTCCAAGTTGTTGGAACCACTCCTTTTGGTGTTTACGAACTCCAGAATCAAAAAGGAGAATGCTTCAAAGTCAATGGATCCCGTCTAAAAAGGTATGCCGGAATTCTTGAAAATAATAATGCTCTGTTCACCATTTCTTTCTTACAGGAATACGAGGAAGCCTCCACCCCAAAGGAACAGCAGACAACACCTCTACTCATAAGTTTACAAAAGTGTACAAACTTCTTAACACCAGCAGTTCAGATACCTCGCCCTCAAACTCTTCTCCAACCTAAAGCTTGGTCAAATACGTCTAGCTAGAGACGTTAAACCGGGCAGCTTAGTGGGAGGCAACCACCTATCTATCTATCTATCTATTTTGTCTTTCCTTTAATTTAATGTTGTTTTCCTTTTTGTACTATATTTCCCTTTTTTGTATAATAAAATGCAGGTTTTACTTGAGTTCTTCTGGCTGTGTAGAATTTTTACAGGTTCATTTCATGACATTCCACAGCTGCACTCAAGTGTGGGGGAGCTCTACACACTCTACGAAATTGGGGAGTACACTCTTTCCTTTATTAATTGCATGCCCTGTAATTTATTTCCATCTACGCAATGAGGGCATTGCTTGAGCTTAAGTGTGGGGGAAGAGCCTTTTCAGGGCATTTTGTGCTTAAAATGTTTAAATCTCTCTGCTTATCTTGCATTTGTTCAAAAATTAAAATTATGTACCCTGCTAATGTAGGTTGTTCTCTTTAAAAAAATACTATTATGAATTGTGGGATAAATGGTACAAATTTTAAAATTCATTTGATTACTTTTGAGGAGCATTTTATATGCGGTGTGACCAAATAATCTGCAAATGGTTGGATTTTATTGCTCAGGGTTTTCTTTCTCTCTCTTAGGGATTGCTAAGGGGTGCTTCTCTGTTAAAAAAAAGAAGAATACAAAAAAAAATAAGGGACTTGCGAGACACCATTGGTAACCAAAAGAGAGTTGAGTGTTCTTAAATAAAGGCGTGATGCCTACATTTTCTCATCCCTTATGCAAAAGTGAAACAAATGCATAAATCTTTCTCCTTTTGTTTTCTCCTCAATGCCCATTCTTGAGAGAAGTTGGCCATGGTAAAAGTTCTCAGAGTCACCTAAACAAAAGAAACATTGAAGTACCTTAGATCATACCCCGAAACTCTATATTTTTTTACCCTGAGCACACCTATGCCCCAGTGATTTTTCACACTCCTCAATAAGTTAAAAATCATGAGTTCATTTATCCTACCCTTCAATAATATTTGTTAGTATTGAGCATTCCTACTTACTTGGGTACGTGGTTTTGCTTGAGGACAAGCAAAAAGATAAGTGTGGGGGTGTGATAAGTGTCCAAATGAGCATGTTATAGGTGTATTTCATATATATATTAGCACTTTTCTTGCTCATTTCTCCACTTCGGTTAGTTTTCCTCTAGTTTGTTTTATTGTTTATCTCACAAATTTATTGTTTAACATGAGGAAAACCAAGCTGGGAGTAAAGAGACGAGAAGAGACGAACGCATAGACGCAAACGGCTCAAAACGGAGTCCAAACGAAGAATCTAGAGCCGGTCAAAGTTTGAGAGAAAAAGTCGACCAGTACATGCAACCGCACATAGGCGGACTCGATGGGCCAACATAAGGGCAACGCCTGATGGGCGGACGTGAGGCGGACACACTTGCAACCGCCTAGCTAGAGGCGGACGTGAGGCGGACACACTTGAACCGCCTAGCTAGAGGTGGACGTGAGGCGGACGTGACTAAAATCAAGCGCGCCAGTTTTCTTCTTCGCTCGTCGACTTCGCCCGTCGATTGCTTCCGCCTACCTTATTTTCCTCACGCGTCATCAGCTCTGTCCCCTGCAATTAATGAGCAATCAATGCTCTTCCACCTCTGTCTGCATCGATCTTCTTCTTCCTCTCCTCTATAAAAAGCCACTGCTACTTCAAAAAACTACATACGTTCCACCCCAAACTCAACACTCAAAATCTCTCATTCCATTTACAGAAATCCTACGTACTCGCTCCACTCTTCTTCCTCTTCATTTCTCCATACACATCCACACCTCCGTATTATTATTACGTCCAACCTCTGTCTGACTTATTACCAGTTAATATGTCAGGCTAAGGAGGATTTACTCTCGGTGAAGGTTTAATTATGTATTTGTATTAATTATGCAATATTTCTACCGGTTAAAATAAATTCAGTTTGTTACGATTAAAGTTTTGTTTCTCTCCCTTTTAATAAATTTCATCGATTTATTAAAAGCCTTACTAAATCTGTTTTTAATCTGATCGGTGACGAACAGACAGGTTAATTAAGCCGTAAAACTGTAGGAACTTATTTTCATCGTTTAAGTTAATACAAGTTGCAAGAATAAATTCCTCACACTCCTCTGCCGTTTACACGCATTTTGCTTGAGTTTTCATCGGACCTTGCATTTTCAGGTAAACGAGTTCTTAGAGTTTTCATCGGACCTTAAGATAAAACAGGAATCTTGCCAAATATTTTATTAAACCGGTAAAGATAGCACAATTAATCATCATATTAACCTGAACCCGGAGTTCCGTTTAATTTAACTTCAGTTCACTAAATTAATCTGTTATTTACTTTTCAGAAACAAGTCAATTAACTCCCCCCTTTTGTGACAAGCTTAGGTACTACTTATTTCACTATAAGTCCCACGGTTCGATATCCGGTCGCTTAACTTAACTATACTACAACGACCGGGGATTTGTTTGCAGCCCGACGGATATTTTGAGTTTTAATTTCTTTCCTTTTATTTTAATAACTCCAGTTCTAACCACTCACGATAACACGTCTGCAAGTGTTCACCTAGTTGTAGATAACACTTAAAACCCGACCAACTCTGTAAAGTTTCGATTTACTTCTGCGGTGATTCTAATTTGTTTTCATTACGTGGACAGCCCTCTGATTTACTTTATATCCTGCACATACTTCGTATTTACAGCGTTATTGCTCTTTAATTCACTGCTGATTTTCCGTTTATCGATTAAACCCTAGACTGCCTTCTAGGCACCCATTATTATGATAGTCTTGGAAGGTACCCCACAGCTAGCTCATTCTATTTTCTTTGTGGGGAATAATATCTTCCAAACTTTGAGGATCTATTTTAAGCCCTTGAAGGTACCCCACAGCTAGCTATCATTTCTATTTGCTTTGTGGGGAACAATACCTTCCACACTTGTAAGCCTATCCCAAACCACCACTAATTTCATTAAAAAACTTTACCAAAAAAAAAAAGAACATAAACAAATCCAAATACAATTTATTTCATTCTGGCCGATTTCAATCTGGCCTAAAAAACAATCTGGCCCACACCTTATTGGTCAAATAAAGGGCACTCCAAGGCCCAATTTTCATGTCAATTCAACCCATAAGGCCTAACGAGGCCCGTTTCCAAATAGTCGAAATTTGAATCAGACCCAAAATCTGAATCCGGCCCAATTTGAAATCAACCCAATTCAATGTTGGCCCAATTTTTCAAAATCCTAACTTGGCCCAAACTCTAATGTGACCCAAAACATAATCTGGCCCAAAAGGCCAATCTCAACTTCAGCCAATCTCAAACAAGACCCAATTTGGCCCAAAACCCAATGAGGCCCAATTAAGCCCATGAGCCAATTTGACCCAAGCCCAACTTGACCCAAGCCTGAGTGAACCAGGCCCAAGCCCATTCGGCCCCCTAAGCCCATTTGGCCCTTCCGGTCCAACTTTGACCAACCAACTTTGACATTGACCAAGCTTTGACCCGGTCCAGCTTTGACCAAACAACTTTGACATTGACCTAGCTTTGACCCGGTCCAACTTTGACCCACCCAAACTTTGACTTTGACCAACCAAATGTTGACTTTGACCCAAGCGTTGACCTTGACCCAAGCGTTGACCTTGACCCAAATTGACATTGACCCAAACGTTGACCTTGACACAACTTTGACCTGGCCCGTTTCCAAGCCCGATTCAATTCAATCCAATTCAAACTCATCCCATTCAAACCCAGATTGTAGATTCCATCCAAACTCCAAAAATCCAAAAACATTCCTCATTATTCAGTTTTAATTCAAAAATCCTGAAAATCTCTTTCTCATTTTTTCAAAAATCATTTTATTCAAACTTCATCAAGTTGTCAAAAGAAACCATTTTGTGGAATTTCAAAGGAAAAACTCTTCTCACATCACAAAAAACTCTTCTCAAATGTAGAAAGTTCTTCTCACATATACAGAAAGTTTTCTCCTAAAACATTTCTCAAAATCAGTGTTTGTTCATCGAGAATTCCGAACAACTTCAAAAGTTTTCCAACTCCGTATTCAAACTCAAAACTAAACCATTTTTGGGGAACATGGGATGTCTAACACCTTCAAAGAACGTTTTCTTCCTAGTTAGGCATCACTTGTCCCCTTCCAAAATAAAAATCCGAGGCGGGGCACTAGGTCATAACCTCCCTTGTCGCAGTCTGGATCTCTTTAGGCGGGGCATTTAGGGTTACAAACCTCCCCTAATTGCAGCCTATATTTTTACAAGGCGGGGTGCTAGGGAAGTAACAACCTTCCTAGCTGCAGCCGGGATTTTAGAATCGTCTAACTCCCTTCCACTAGATTTCAATGTTTTTGGTCTTTAACGTTTTAAAACCAGGGAGTTAGAGACGTTATTAGGGTTTGACCGAGAACATCTCATTCATGGTGTTTGTCTCTAAATCCTATTTTCGACATAAATTCATTGCCTCATCTTTCGAGCCTCGGCACTTACCATTAATTAACTATCGTGTTCGAGGGGGTACATAGGGTGATCCCTCGGGATCATCCGCCCTTTTTACAACAAAAAATGCTTTTCGGTATTAAAAACATTAAGAGAGACGATTTTGACAATCATTCCTCCAAACAACACAACCCATCATCATCTCATTTCAAATCCCGAATCATCCCAAAACCTCAACTCTTTTCGAACCTCGAACCCCAAAAAAAAAACTCGGGATCTCTCCCAAATTCCAATTGCCTCGCACACTCAAATCATTATCCAAACTCCAAACCATTCCAAACTGAAATCATCTCCCAAATTTGACTCCTCTCTAACTTCTAATGTCTCATAGGCCTGAGCGCCTCACAGACTCGAACATCTCAATCTCTTCACCATTTTAAGATTTAAATGTCTCATAGTGTAACACCCCATCTCCAAATACAGTGATCGTCGCCTAAGTCCATCTCGTTCATTAACAACGCAGTGGAAAAGTTCTACTAAATTGGTGTTACCGCCGTTAGTCACCCACGTGACTAACTAGGCCTATTCTCATACAAGTCACGGTCTGACTAACCGGATAATTACTCGAGCATCTATACATTACAATCCATAAACCACAACTTATACCAAGTATCTCATATCCTAATACATCATACTAACATCTCATTAATTTACTAAACGAGTGTACATGCACAACTCGTGTAACAAATGTAAAAGCGACCCGAAGTACTCTACCCGCTCCCACTCTCAGGTTAAGTCCTCATCTAGCACCTACCTGCAAAGTTTAAATCACAGGCCCCAAGGGGCTCAGCATATTGCGTCCACCAGGTTAAGAATCGGCGCCTTGCCCGGTCTTTGAGGGTAGTTCTGTCCCGGCCTCTGTGAGTTTTTCTGGGCAGGGCGGTTGGTAGATGGTCCAGCACCTCCTATGCCACCTCTACCTCCTCCTCCATTAGTCTTAGGAGTTGGGGCTCTAGTCGCTGACCCGGTGCGTGGCTTGTCCCTGGAATCCGGGTTCGAGAAGCACTCGAAGGATCTGTGCCCCTTCCTGCCACAGTAGTGGCACGTCACCAGGGTTTCATCACACACTCCTTGCCTGGATGGTCCCGCTAGCACTTCCTGTAGAAGAACTTCCTTACCGGTTGGTTTCCTGTTACACAGTTCAGGTTAGTACGTGATAACAAAATGTAACCACATTGAAGATTCTAATTTATCTCACCCCTAAATGGCTGGGAACGATGGGCTTAGCATCAGCCTGATAAGAGACAATGGTTTTCTCGTTCCCTCCCTTGAAAAATCTTCTTTTCTTTTCATGATTCTAGGAAGAGCTTCCTCCATTCCCTCTTCCACCATCTCCCTTCCTCTTGCCTAGCACTGAGTCCTGGTAGGCAATGGTGGTCTCGCAGTCATTCGCGTCATCCGCTAGCTCCTGTCGTGACAATATGTTTAGTGGGGAAATCTTTGCATACCAGAAATTCTAAATCATGTTCCATACCTGTAAGGTCATCCCTCTGGTGGAACCGATCATAGTCATGATCCTGAAGTTCAAGCCGGTATGGAATTTGTCCACCAGATACCTCGAAGCGTAAGCTCCCTCTCCAATAACAGCGAACAGCTCCACAAATTTGTTATAGTACTCAACAACAGAGGAAGTTCCTTGCTTCAGCTGCTCGAACTCGCTCCTCATCCTCTTCTGTAGGTAGGATGGATAGAACTTGGCTCTCAGGGCCACTAAGAAGGCTGGGAAGTCGAAGTCTGCCTGGGCAGTCAGCTCAGCTCTGGCGGTCTGCCACCATCGATGCGCAGGTCCCTAGAGGAAGTAGGCCGCTATGTCCACCTAGCGATTTGCTGGAACGTGTAGAGAGGTGAACGCTTTCTGCATCTCGTCGATGTACTTCTCTAAGGCCTTCGGTTCTGGCTGGCCTTCATAGACTGGGGGATGAAGGTCGTTGTCTGCCTTCAGCCAGTTGAACTCCCGGGGACCATTAGGTGGTGGCGGTGGTGGTTGTGGGATCTGAGCCTGCTGCTGAGCTAATGCAGTCGTCATAATCTGCGCTATGACCTCTGGGGTGACAGCGTCGGGTCCATAGCCTCCTGAGGGACCAGCTCCTCTACCTCCTCTTCGAGACATTTAGCTGGTATTGACGGTTTTGTTACTCAGAAGGTGTATTGTTAAGTCTAGATATCTATGCAGTAAAGTATGTCATATTTATAACATCCTAGGGATGGTGTGTAGATGTGAGTATAGTAATGTAAAACCAATCATGGTGAAGTATGGGGTAAGGGTATCATGCCTTTCTGGAATTCTCACTTCCCAATTCTACCCCAATCCCCAGTTTTAAGTGCACCTAAGTTCTAAGTATTTTGCTTGGCTTGTTTTCTCGGGTTCAGAGCGTAACTACGCTCTGATACCAATTTCTGTAACGCCCCTATTAAACAAATATGCAGCGGAAAATAAAATACTACGCGTTTACAGATCATTGGGTTCCAAACACCCGGCACAAAACCTCACCAATTACAACTTATAAAATTATAAAAGCTACGGTCTGAACCTCAAGAAAACTTAACGTAAACATAATAGCAATGAATACAATAACTCTCCACAAAACCTAATCCCATCTCAAACACTCATTCTCTTCATGGCCACCTGTACATCAACTCGTACCTGCAACATGAAACCAAGCAGCCCACCCCGTGAGGGGTGAGTCAGTTCCCTGGAATGGAACTGGTACGATCCTCCAAAACAACTTATAATAAAACTCTTAATAAACAATAACTTGAATACAACCACTTAAAACCACGTAGAGGAGCAAACACTTAAAATCACCAGGCAAGATAACCAGTTGCGAAAGAGATAAATAATAGAAAGTTAAAGTTAGTCAATCAGAAGAAATCACACCATAAGTTAGTGAACATCCATTGCTTGTGTTAGATTCAGTTCCAGTTAGGAGTAGGAAGACCCAAGTCACAGGACTAGGAATGAAAGAAGAGATCCAAGAACCTAACTCAAGAGTGGAATAAACCCATTGGGAGAGATGGCCCCCACCGCCAGTCAGTTGTCACAAGGACAGGTAACAACCTCCGTTGTCAGTTGTCCATATGGACGAGGTATAGCAACCTCCGCTGCCACCGACCCGTTCACAGTCATCGGTGAAAAGTGTGTGCACCACTTAATAGAGAATCCATACTCAGTACCAAGATTGACATTTTTCTCATATTCCCACTAGATTATTAACTGCACAAGGGCAATACCAAAACACTCAGTCCTACAGAGTGCAAGGCGTAAACCCTCAATTATATCTAATAGAAAGAATCCATTCCCATAAGGCTGATCAAACTCGACTCATGGATGAAACAATACCCATAGTCCCAAAGGAAGAATTTACCAATACCAGATATTTCCTATATTCCCAGTTACCCCACTAGATCATTAACTGCACCAGAGCAATACCAAAACACCAGTCCTACAAGTGCAGAAGCGTAAACCCTAGGCATTATATCTAGTGAAACACTAGATAGGAGGAACCATTAACCAAGGAAGTTTCACATACAGGCTCAGTTAGTCACATCAAGCTCAGTTAGTCACCCAAACAGATTCCTTTCAAAATTCATTCAAGGTCAATTAGTGTTTTCCAAAACGTCTCCTTAAGTCGGTTAGCATCAGTATAGGAGTACGAGAAATTGTACCTGGTATGCGAATAAGCAGTAACTAACTTGAATGAGTGATCCCCCAATAATAACCTATAATTAAGGTGTTCCAAGTGTTGATTAGTTAAGGGACTTATAAACTAAGCACCTTCTATTCTTACTAATTTATAGTTCCAGGTTTACCATATTCTCTCCAAAAGATATTGAAATACCCCGACTTAAATATGGGGATTAAAATTAATCTAATACGTATTTAAGGGCCTAAGGGTACCTAATTAATATTGTAAGGAAAAATAAATCCAAAAGAAATAAATAAACGCTTAAAAGGCGAAAAACGCTAAATAAGCGTTAAATAACCATAGGAGGTATGAGACCTCGGTTAGCGTATTATATGGATTCTAAGGTTTAATAAGACCTAAATAATATATGGGAACAACTCCCGAAGGAAACGGATCCAAATAAAGTAATAAAACGCTAATAGAACTTTAGAGCACGTTTTCGAGAGAACCCGAAAACGTGACTTTAAGTGGTCAAACGGACCCGTAAAAATTATAAATCATTAAATAATAATTATTAAGCACTTATGGAAGCTTAATAACTAATAAAAATAATTAAACGAGGAAATTCCGGAAAACGGGCCCGGTTAGTGAACAGTACCTAAACCGGGTAAAATAACGAGCGTTTTCTGTAAAAGACGAGAAACGCTCCAGCTGGTATACTTTAAGGGGACCGGTTTTTATCAGTCAAATAACCCCCTCACACACACACATGTAACTAGCTAATTAAATAAGAGAGCCAAAAAGCAAAAGAGTAAAGTAAAAAGCTACTTTACCCTCCTCTCTCACCCCACTCTCACATTTTCACTCACCTCTCTCTTTCCTCTTCCCCCTCTCCATCGTACTCTCCCTCTTCCTCCTCCCTTGGGCTGCGATTTTGAGCTCCCCCTCTACAACCATGGAAGCTCCATCTTCTCCTCCTTGCTCCATCCTCATGTAAGCTCCAAATCGAAAATAAATTACATATTTGAACTCCCCTCATTCTCCTCTACATTCCCTCTTTTCAAAATTCGAAAAGGAAGAGTTTCATCTCCATGGGTTTTCCCCATTTGAAGAGAAAAGCACACCATTGGGGAGCTTGGAGTCTCCTCTTTCCAACAAGGTATAGATCTCCACAAAAGATTCAAGTTTTCTCCATTTCTCTTTGGTAGCCGATTTTGGCTTGTTGTAATGCCTTGTTTTTCTCCCTCTTTTGAGCATGATATCAACCCTCCAATGGTGGTGAGAACACCTTCTTGAACCAAGGGCTAAAACCCCTCCTAAAAGCTCAAAAGGTAAACCCTAGAAATTTGTTTAAAACATCTCAATGAGCATTAAATTAAGGGTTAGTATATTAATTATAGTTCTTGTGTTCATTGGGTGATGGGAATGGAGTTTGGCAACTCCATTCCCCACATGGCCGATTTGGGCAATGAAGAAAGAGAGGAGAATTGAAAAACAATGGAAGGAAATACAAGCTCAAGGTAAGAGCTCTTTACTAATGTTAATTTTGGGTGCATTAGAGTAATGGAATGGGTAAACGAATAAAAGAAACCAAACTAATGTATTAGTATTGAAGTTTATGAAGTTTTGGGTATTTGAGAGTAAGTTTGGGCATTTGTGAAGTTAGTAAGTGAATTGTAGGCCTTGGAGCCAAATGATTGTGTATGAGTATTGGTATTGATGTTTGATGGAGTATTGGTGCATTGGGATGGATTTATATTTGTATTGATTGCTGGTAGGACCCTTGTAAGGGTGTGGCTAGATTAGGAATGAAATTGGTGAGATTTGGTATGTGTGGCCAAGTAAGAAAAGTAGAGGAACTATGGCAAAATTTTGGTAAGAATATGTGCACTTGTGGATGACTTGGTGAATGGGAGAACCAAAGTATGTATTGAGGATAGTAGAGATGTTTAATGACCATGGTATGGTAGTAGTAGTATGAGAAGTAATAAGTGCAAAATCTGTAGCAAAATGTATCAACATGCTTTGGAGAAGATAGGAAAGATTAGTGTGCAAGAATTGGTAAGAAGAGTGTGGGACTTGGGTATAGGTAATGTAATGACTTGGAAATGTATTTGGGATGCTAGGAGTAACATTGGTGGAGGAAATACTGAATGGTAGGAGTTATAGAAAAATCTGTAGCATTAGAGAATGAAAAACTGTTGTAGGTGTTGAAAGGAAGTAAGGAATTGTGTAAGTTGTTTGATGGATTTAGTAATGGATTTGGTGAATGAACTAAGGAGTATTAGGAGGTTTAATTAGTGCAATAACATGTGGGATTAAGTGTAGGAACAATGGGGAAGTAGTGGGCAAAAGAGAGAACTGAAAACAGAAATTAAAATGCAAATACTGGGCCGGACCGAACTTGCGACCGGACTTGCAAGTTCGGTCGAGCCCAGATTTACAAAGACGGGTGAACTACTGGAATCGACCGGACTTGCGACCGGACTTGCAAGTTTCGGACCAGAAATTTTCCCCGTCTGTAACCTACTGGAATCGACCGGACTTGCGACCGGACATGCAAGTTCGGTCGGCCCAGAAAAATTTCCCGAGGATAGCTACTGGAATCGACCGAACTTGCGACCGGACTTGCAAGTTCGGTCGGGCCAAAAATTTTCGGTACTGGTAGCTACTGGAATGGACCGGACTTGCAAGGTCGGTCGCAAGTCCGGTCCTGACAAAAAAAAAAAAAAAAAAAAAAAAAAAACTGAAACTAAATGAATGTAACTAGTATATATATATATATATACATATATATATATGTATGTATACCCACCTATACATATGTACATGTATATGTAGGTAAGTAAACCAAAGTAAGTAATTAAAAGTAAGTAAATAAAATGTAAGTATAGAAATGTAAAGACTTAGTAAGTATGAGTAGGGAAACGTAAGAGTAATCAAGTTAAGTTAATGATAGTTAGATTAACCACTCGATTGTATGTACATCTTAGGATTTGATTTGTGAACACCGGAGGAACGTTGGGATACAAGTACAACGGTGAAAGGTATGATTTCTTCATGCCCTGTATCCTAATCTGGTTACCCCGATTTGTGTGCTTATTTGATCACCTAAATAAGATAAATGCATGAATCGGACTATATTGCACTTACTTGTGCTTGACTTATGTGTTCTTGATATTTATTGTCTTGAACACTAGTTTGTATAATTCATGAAATATGTGGATGAAGATAAATTGTATTTGTACCTTGTAGTGTACTTGTGTATTGTATTGTATTTCGTATGTATGTGTATATGGGTATTGTATTATTGTGGCTTGAATGTTGACTTGTGCTAATTCCTAACTATCTAACTCCTAACTTAAGTGAGTAAATTGGAATGAGTACAAGTCCGATATAGCTTCGGCCACGCGTGAGGATGAGGTGACACAAGAGGTTGGATCCGATTCCTGGTTCGTAAGCTGGTCCACGGCCCAAATCCCTTAAGTGGGTAGCATCCTGGATTAGTGAACCAAGTAAATCCCGGAGGTGGGACGGTGTAGTCCCCAGGGCCGGAGGTCCCGACGACTTAACTTGAGTAAGAGTAAGAGTAAGTAAGTATGGATCCGTAAGTATGAGTATGAGTATGTATGTGTATGAAGTAACGAGTAAAAGAGTAATCTCCACCCGATTAACCCGGGTGGACCAATGAAGCTAACAAGAATTGTATGTTGTGTATGTACTGCGTATGTGTACTTGAGAACAAGGTAAGTAAGTATTTGATGGTATATGTATTCCTTGTATGTGATGAAATGTATGTATGTATGCCTTGTGAAAGTAATGTAGTATTGAGTATGAAAGCATGTATGCATGTTGTGTGAATAAATGAACCGCATGTATACGACCAAGTGGTCGGCGTACCCTCACTAGTACGCGGGGTATGCGGTTATCATGCTCGGCGAAAGCTGACCCCTTCGGGGGACATTTTTTAGTGTGCAGGTACCCGAAGCGGATGTGGCCAAGGGAGAGACCGGCGGCACACCCTTGTAATTAGAAGTAAGTAGTTGTGAGAAATGGGTAGTGAGTAGACTCTTAGAGAGTATGCATGAATTTGGAAGAGGTAGTACACTTGTATAAGGACCTTAGTAACTCGGTATGTAGATTGTATGGTATTGAACTTGGAGTATTGTAATGAATGGGATGTTGTAGTATTTGATTCGGTAATTGGAGTAGGTATGATAAGTGTGTAGTACTCGGATATTCCGGTCCATCAGACCGATGCTGTAAGTAGAAGTAGTGGCCTTGTTAGTCACGTGGGTGACTAACGGCATTGTATCACCCAATGTATGTAAGAATATATCCGCTGCGTGTATCTGGTATGTAAGGAGATTGGACGGTAAGTATTGTATTAATGGTAGGGGTGTTACAAAAAGTGGTATCAGAGCGAAGTATCGCTCTGATGACTGGAAATACCGAGTTAGGAATACCGAGTTAGGAATTAGAAGCTTAGGGCTAAGGGCTGAGTGTTAGCATTAGAGATATGCTAGTCAGGAACTACCGGTGAGTACCGGATACCTACAATACCAGTCCCGCCCGCCGCAAACCCCCATGGTATAACTTGGGAAAGGACGCCAGAGAGAAGGAAAGTCCTCTCATACTCGGGGAAACCCGATCTGGCAGTTGTGAAGCAATCACACAGTAAACAAGAACCGACATATAGCAAATTCCAAGAATTGGAAGTCCCGGAGATGGATCCCGGTTGAACCACAATACCCGCACTCAATAGCGGTTGAAAGAACACTCCAACCACGAGGAGGCTGCAACTTACAACAGCATGGGGCGACGTGCTTAGCAGTCGCGAGACCAAGCTAGACAACCAGCAGCAGGAAAGAAGCACTAACTGTGCAATAAAATAGAAAAAGGGAGTAATAACAGGACCCGAGACACAAGTCTACGGGATAGTCATACTTGAATATTACCACCAACGGTATACTAGCTGACTAAGGACATAGTCAGGAACGGTTAACTCCAGAAACCACAACGCTGAAGAGGTTACAATACCTGGCCAGCATAGCTTACACCGCTACAAGAACATCCACGGGATATAATCCGATAGGACTACAAGAGTAGTGCCTAAACAAGGTAGGCTCAGTAACCACCACAAATGTGTGGGAACGAGCCACAAGGAACAACGCAAAACCAAATAGAATGGGAGTCTCCAAGGATTGGAGAAACATCCTGATTAACAACAATCACGTCAAGATCATTAAGAAGCTACCTAAAGGAGCGAGTATACCAATTGCAGATCAACAAGATCAAGGGAAAGTCAACAAGACTACTAAATGAGAAAACCATACCGATTGGTATAGGATTATCCAAAAACCACCATACCACGCACTTGCCAAGGCAAGTGCAGTAAACAGAATATGTAAAGGAACTAAATACGTCACAAGTACATAGTAATGTACGGTACAGTAACGAAACAACCACAGGATCAACATCCTAACTGAAGAATGGAACCTTGGAAAGGCCTTGGCCCGACCACTGTACTTAGAACATACCAGTCAGCGAGACTAGACTTGGTCAAGACCTCAAGTGGCTATGCCATGAGAGATTCTTTTAGCACCGAACCATTGTTTTAAAACCCAAAATTTTCTTTCAAAACCACAACCCTTTCTTAAAACCTTGGATTTTAAAACCAACCACAAATTATGGTGAGTATCATAGATACAAGAGGAGTTGGCAACAGAATACTTCACCTAGGCGTGTGACGAACACTACGAGTATACCCGTTACGGGATGTGGGACAATGCACTCCGAAGGAGCTTGCGGGCCTGACACGTTGGGTAAGTGGTAACGTATCAACATGGTACCCCACGTATGTATACATGTAGCGTACGACGCACGGGAAGTAGTCAACTCCGTTCTACGGACCATAAGTAAATTTTAACCAGACAACTGGACACCTCAGACGATTAAGTACAAAGGAACTCAGAGAATCCATCTGAAGATAAGGAATAAGAATTAGGAAGCGCGAGGAGCGCAGACTAGTAAGATAGACATTGGATATGTCTCAAGATTCAAACCAACCTATGACAGCTGGAAGGGCATACCCCCAGCCTGAACACAGTAAGGCAAAAGCCTAACGTGAACACCACAATGCTCAACAAACGGGACAGAGTTCCCGAGAGCAGTCACAAGATTACCATAAAGTATAATCCATCGTTGGACAGGATCTTAAGCCTAGTCTAAACACTAGGAGGAGTATAAACAGTCTACCCAAGAACGGGAGACGCTATAACCCACAAGGGGATAACTCAAAATGCAATACCACAAGGCGGTATAGTTATCAGCCGGAGGTAATGGTGTAACCTAACAACACCCAGGAGCAATCCTTGAAGGGTGTCTGAGTTACAACAATCAAACGAAGCGTCATATAAAGACAGAAAGCTAGAACGAACACTCGGTTAGGACACCGAAGGGATTTCGCTTAATAGGAAATACCCTAAAATACCAAAAGGCACTGATTAACATCAGAATGCTAGAAAGGGCCTCCTATGAACGGAAGCGTGATGGCACGACTTGCCATGGAGCCCAGTAATACCTCCAACCTATGGTGTACACAAGGAGTGGAAACAGATGTAAGCAGCTTGCAAAGAGCATAGCTCGCAACAATACGGCTTAAAAGCCATCAACCAACTATGTTATGTAAACCTTAAAGGTTGCATAACCCACACCATTCGATAACAAGACTTGCAAGAGATATTGTCTCATACGACAAGAAATCAACAACTGGACCATCAGTTCAAACCCAACATCCTGAGTGGCTTGGAGTAATGGCCATCTCAGTGTCACCGTCACTAGAACACCAGTCTAGTATACAGTTGACGAGATCTAATTACCCTTCATGCCTACTGTAGCTAATAACACAGAGGCATAAGAATCAGGAAAATGCCAACATTGGCCTAGTCCACATTTTGACACTACGAGAAACCCAAGGGAAGGTACTCCCCGTTAGCCAAAGACCACCGATGTGGTGAAGATGGGAACCCTTAGAAAGGCTTCCATCTATTATAACAGTAAAGCCTACGCGTATAGATGCTGCCAAGAGGCGATCGAACAAGAAAAGACATTCCAAACTATTATGACTTAAAGGAGTAAGTATACTTCACATGCACCTAAGCATGTGTGAACCACTGTATAAACACCAACATGGTAAACCTCATCACGAAACTTATGAGTGGAAACAGACCTCTCAACAAGAACTTCATCTATCAATGATAGAACGGGACCAGAAAACCCTTGAAGTTTCTTGGGATGTCCCGGTGATGTACATACAAAGTAAGACCACACAGCTGGAGCCTATAACCGATGCTCGGCACTGGAAGAACAATGGTTGTCAAAAACAATCAATGTGAGTGCACATTGCACACCATGAATGACCAACGCTCAAGAGAGCCTGTAACCCGATAAATTACTTCATCCATTATCAACCAAGATAATTGGTAAATGGTATCATAAATGATGGAAATAATGTGAGGTAAGCCAACCTACACATGAAACCTAAACTGAAATAAAACATCCCCACAATGGGAAGATAATAGTAGCGCGGTATGCTACAACAATCATCATACATATGAACTAGGAAACCCCTAGTGTACTTACGCCATAAGGAAATGGTGCCTATGACAATGGCAAGGAGTAAAGAGAAAACTATCACAATAACAGAAACAGTAAGAACGACGTTGTACAATGAGTAAGAATACGGTGCGCAACAAGCGACCGACAAGAGGAAGTAGCAGATAACGACACGGAGTATAAGTATGGAAGACAGGCAGAGATATTCTTTTCTATCACATAAGTGACTTACTGTCAAGCGTTTACGCCTCTGCACTCTGTATGACTGAGTGTTTTGGTATTGCACTTGCGCAGCTAATGATCTAATGGGATGGCTAGGGATATGGAGAATGTAAACCGTAGTAAACCCTTCTTTTCACCAACAAACATGGCATGAACCAGCTAAGGAAGCTTAGCAGCAAACCGTGCGGCCTAAGGCCAAAGAAGCACAGAGAGTGTAAACCCACTAACAATCACAAGATGTGAATTCCATTGGAATAAAAGGTGAAAGGAGACGTAACAAAGTCACTAGGACCGACGCATAAAAATGCAAGGTCATACAAGTAAAGACACTTGTACTGAACCAGAGGAACTTGTATGATTCAGGAACTATTGACATCAAGGAAGCACTACAACTAAGTAGTGACTTAACCTCACCCGACAGTAGATCGGAGGAGCTTATCAAACAATCGTGAAAGCACGAATAGTATACATAATAGATCACCAGAGAGCTGGTTAAAATCTATACTCATTGAGTTCGAACACGGTAAAAGAATACCGAATTTGTCTAGTAAACCTTATTCCCATGATAGACGGATAAAAGGTTATGTATAACACATTAAGGATAACAAGAAGGGTGAATAACCCAAGTTATCAGGGTCGCGCAGCAGAAGCTAGTGGGCCCTAGCTAGGAGATAATATACCTAGTAAGTATAGTAGAAGGGCTATTAATACCTTGAAGCCTAATAGGCTAGAACCAAATTGAGTGTGAGTTAAATAAACTCATAGAGGAATTCTTGGTGCAAAGACTAAACCATTGGTATGGTTAAGACCCTTTGACCAGAGCATGTTGTACAGTATACCGTAGTGAAGCTAAACGCTTCAGATTGCCCAAATTGATTAAACCAATGTTTAATAATAATAACATATGGTAGATTACGTGGGCGTAATCCCTGTTAAGGGGGGTAGAGCGAAAACCGCTTAATGCAAGTTTTATAAATAAAACACTTAAACAGTAATGTGCATAGCACAAATGAGAATCAAATTGATGATTGGTACTATGTTAAACAAACATAAGTACTCATTCATATTGTAATTATGGTAACTAAGCATTAGACATGCAAATACCATAGGGTGAATATACCCATCTGTAACACCAGTGTAAGAGTATTAGTAAAAGAAAAGTAATGAGTAGTGGACGGAGCTCCACAAGTATTGTAACCCTTGAAGAAGCAGTACGAAATGAATGAGGATAGTAGATGAATGAATTCTAAAGAGTAGTGTATTCGTAAGTAAAATTATCGGAAGTAAATTGAGAACAATTAAACTCTACAAGTATGAGAATTCCTAATTAAAATATTTGAAACAATTGAGGGTAATGGATGGAAGTAGTGAAGGTTGATGAAATGAGCATTTAGGTATTGAACCATGGAGTAAAGCATTTTGGAAATAGAGTGAGGATGATTGATGGATCGAATCCATCCTTTGGAGATGTATGAATGACTAGGGAGAATTAAAGATAAACATGGAAATAATTGAATTAATTGCTTGTTGAAACTGACGTGGGAAGTCGAACTTGATCCTGATCAGATCAGGGGAAACCGAACACAAATTGGGGTGGAGAGATAGTTCGACACTGGTGCTGATCACATCAGGGTCGAATGATTCTCGAAGCTCCCCTCAAGTGGTCACAAGAATCACACTTAGGATAGGAGTAATGAATATAAATTGGAATTTGGAGTTGTATGTTTTAGAAAATTTTAATTGGTAGTGGTGAAAGAATTTCTTTAGTATGGAGAATGAGAACCTGCAAGAAGTGTGTATCGAAGGAAATAGTAAGGTAGTATGTTGTATTATTCCAAAGGCGGCGGGACATAGAGGAGTCCTGTGTCCAGACGACCTTGGTGCCTGAGGGATTGTAAGTGTATTGCATCGCTTTGGGGATAGCTTTGCACTGCATGTATGTATAAAGCTTGTAATGAGGAACTGGATGGCTGGTAGTAATGTGGAGTTGGGCAAGTATTGTACATTGGTAAGGTATGGTATGTAGAAACCCGGAGTAATGGATTTAGGAATTGTACGGAGGAAGAATGTATGACTTTGGCACTAGACAAGTATAAAGGAGTAAATATAGTAATCCCATAACCTCGAACAACTTTGAGGACAAAGTTCTTAAGGGGGGTAGATTGAAATACCCCGAACTTAAATATGGGGATTAAAATTAATCTAATACGTATTTAAGGGCCTAAGGGTACCTAATTAATATTGTAAGGAAAAATAAATCCAAAAGAAATAAAGAAACGCTTAAAAGGCGAAAAACGCTAAATAAGCGTTAAATAACCATAGGAGGTATGAGACCTCGGTTAGCGTATTATATGGATTCTAAGGTTTAATAAGACCTAAATAATATATGGGAACAACTCCCGAAGAAAACGGATCCAAATAAAGTAATAAAACGCTAATAGAACTTTAGAGCACGTTTTCGAGAGAACCCGAAAACGTGACTTTAAGTGGTCAAACGGACCCGTAAAAATTATAAATCATTAAATAATAATTATTAAGCACTTATGGAAGATTAATAACTAATAAAAATAATTAAACGAGGAAATTCCGGAAAACGGGCCCGGTTAGTGAACAGTACCTAAACCGGGTAAAATAACGAGCGTTTTCTGTAAAAGACGAGAAACGCTCCAGCTAGTATACTTTAAGGGGACCGGTTTTTATCAGTCAAATAACCCCCTCACACACACACATGTAACTAGCTAATTAAATAAGAGAGCCAAAAAGCAAAAGAGTAAAGTAAAAAGCTACTTTACCCTCTTCTCTCACCCCACTCTCACATTTCACTCACCTCTCTCTTTCCTCTTCCCCCTCTCCATCGTACTCTCCCTCTTCCTCCTCCCTTGGGCTGCGATTTTGAGCTCCCCCTCTACAACCATGGAAGCTCCATCTTTCTCCTTGCTCCATCCTCATGTAAGCTCCAAATCGAAAATAAATTACATATTTGAACTCCCCTCATTCTCCTCTACACTTCCCTCTTTTCAAAATTCGAAAAGGAAGAGTTTCATCTCCATGGGTTTTCCCCATTTGAAGAGAAAAGCACACCATTGGGGAGCTTGGAGTCTCCTCTTTCCAACAAGGTATAGATCTCCACAAAAGATTCAAGTTTTCTCCATTTCTCTTTGGTAGCCGATTTTGGCTTGTTGTAATGCCTTGTTTTTCTCCCTCTTTTGAGCATGATATCAACCCTCCAATGGTGGTGAGAACACCTTCTTGAACCAAGGGCTAAAACCCCTCTTAAAAGCTCCAAAAGGTAAACCCTAGAAATTGTGTTCTAACACTTTAAATGAATTAGCATTAATTTAAGGATTAGTAGTTTAATTGCACTTGTTTTATGTGCTTTGGGTGGTGGGAATGGAGTTGGCAACTCCATTCCCCACATGGCCGATTTGGGCAATGAAGAAAGAAGAGGAGAATTGAAAAACAATGGAAGGAAATACAAGCTCAAGGTAAGAGCTCTTTACTAATGTTAATTTTGGGTGCATTAGAGTAATGGAGTGGGTAAACGAATAAAAGAAACCAAACTAATGTATTAGTATTGAAGTTTATGAAGTTTTGGGTATTTGAGAGTAAGTTTGGGCATTTGTGAAGTTAGTAAGTGAATTGTAGGCCTTGGAGCCAAATGATTGTGTATGAGTATTGGTATTGATGTTTGATGGAGTATTGGTGCATTGGGATGGATTATATTTGTATCGATTGCTGGTAGGACCCTTGTAAGGGTGTGGCTAGATTAGGAATGAAATTGGTGAGATTTGGTATGTGTGGCCAAGTAAGAAAAGTAGAGGAACTATGGCAAAATTTTGGTAAGAATATGTGCACTTGTGGATGACTTGGTGAATGGGAGAACCAAAGTATGTATTGAGGATAGTAGAGATGTTTAATGACCATGGTATGGTAGTAGCAGTATGAGAAGTAATAAGTGCAAAATCTGTAGCAAAATGTATCAACATGCTTTGGAGAAAATAGGAAAGATTAGTGTGCAAGAATTGGTAAGAAGAGTGTGGGACTTGGGTATAGGTAATGTAATGACTTGGAAATGTATTTGGGATGCTAGGAGTAACATTGGTGGAGGAAATACTGAATGGTAGGAGTTATAGAAAAATCTGTAGCATTAGAGAATGAAAAAAAAACTGTTGTAGGTGTTGAAAGGAAGTAAGGAATTGTGTAAGTTGTTTGATGGATTTAGTAATGGATTTGGTGAATGAACTAAGGAGTATTAGGAGGTTTAATTAGTGCAATAACATGTGGGATTAAGTGTAGGAACAATGGGGAAGTAGTGGGCAAAAGAGAGAACTGAAAACAGAAATTAAATGCAAATACTGGGCCGGACCGAACTTGCGACCGGACTTGCAAGTTCGGTCGAGCCCAGATTTACAAAGACGGGTGAACTACTGGAATCGACCGGACTTGCGACCGGACTTGCAAGTTCGGTCGGACCAGAAATTTTCCCCGTCTGTAACCTACTGGAATCGACCGGACTTGCGACCGGACATGCAAGTTCGGTCGGCCCAGAAAAATTTCCCGAGGATAGCTACTGGAATCGACCGAACTTGCGACCGGACTTGCAAGTTCGGTCGGGCCAAAAATTTTCGGTACTGGTAGCCACTGGAATGGACCGGACTTGCAAGGTCGGTCGCAAGTCCGGTCCTGACAAAAAAAAAAAAAAAAAAAAAAAAAAACTGAAACTAAATGAATGTACAGTATATATATATATATATATATATATACATATATATATGTATGTATACCCACCTATACATATGTACATGTATATGTAGGTAAGTAAACCAAAGTAAGTAATTAAAAGTAAGTAAATAAAATGTAAGTATAGAAATGTGAAGACTTAGTAAGTATGAGTAGGGAAACGTAAGAGTAATCAAGTTAAGTTAATGATAGTTAGATTAACCACTCGATTGTATGTACATCTTAGGATTTGATTTGTGAACACCGGAGGAACGTTGGGATACAAGTACAACGGTGAAAGGTATGATTTCTTCATGCCCTGTATCCTAATCTGGTTACCCCGATTTGTGTGCTTATTTGATCACCTAAATAAGATAAATGCATGAATCGGACTATATTGCACTTACTTGTGCTTGACTTATGTGTTCTTGATATTTATTGTCTTGAACACTAGTTGTATAATTCATGAAATATGTGGATGAAGATAAATTGTATTTGTACCTTGTAGTGTACTTGTGTATTGTATTGTATTTCGTATGTATGTGTATATGGGTATTGTATTATTGTGGCTTGAATGTTGACTTGTGCTAATTCCTAACTATCTAACTCCTAACTTAAGTGAGTAAATTGGAATGAGTACAAGTCCGATATAGCTTCGGCCACGCGTGAGGATGAGGTGACACAAGAGGTTGGATCCGATTCCTGGTTCGTAAGCTGGTCCACGGCCCAAATCCCTTAAGTGGGTAGCATCCTGGATTAGTGAACCAAGTAAATCCCGGAGGTGGGACGGTGTAGTCCCCAGGGCCGGAGGTCCCGACGACTTAACTTGAGTAAGAGTAAGAGTAAGTAAGTATGGATCCGTAAGTAAGTATGAGTATGAGTATGTATGTGTATGTATGGAGTAAACGAGTAAAAGAGTAATCTCCACCCGATTAACCCGGGTGGACCAATGAAGCTAACAAGAGTTGTATGTTGTGTATGTACTGCGTATGTGTACTTGAGAACAAGGTAAGTAAGTATTTGATGGTATATGTATTCCTTGTATGTGATGAAATGTATGTATGTATGCCTTGTGAAAGTAATGTAGTATTGAGTATGAAAGCATGTATGCATGTTGTGTGAATAAATGAACCGCATGTATACGACCAAGTGGTCGGCGTACCCTCACTAGTACGCGGGGTATGCGGTTATCATGCTCGGCGAAAGCTGACCCCTTCGGGGGACATTTTTTAGTGTGCAGGTACCCGAAACGGATGTGGCCAAGGCGAGAGACCGGCGGCACACCCTCGTAATTAGAAGTAAGTAGTTGTGAGAAATGGGTAGTGAGTAGACTCTTAGAGAGTATGCATGAATTTGGAAGAGGTAGTACACTTGTATAAGGACCTTAGTAACTCGGTATGTAGATTGTATGGTATGGAACTTGGAGTATTGTAATGAATGGGATGTTGTAGTATTTGATTCGGTAATTGGAGTAGGTATGATAAGTGTGTAGTACTCGGATATTCCGGTCCATCAGACCGATGCTGTAAGTAGAAGTAGTGGCCTTGTTAGTCACGTGGGTGACTAACGGCACTGTATCACCCAATGTATGTAAGAATATATCCGCTGCGTGTATCTGGTATGTAAGGAGATTGGACGGTAAGTATTGTATTAATGGTAGGGGTGTTACATTAAAAGGATAAGGGCCATGTGGCCGACTAACAAGTACAGTTAATTAATACGCGTATCTTGTTTGGTTACTGTTATTGATTATTGGTTATTGATTATTTGGTTGTTATTTACTATTATGTGGTGACATTGTTAGGTGAACTATTCTGTGTCTCTCTAAACATTTACAGTTGTTATTATTATTGTAAACCGGCATAACATGTAATGAATCTAATATCAAGATGGCCAAACGACTTAAAGAATCCAAATGATTTAGGACTACATTTAGCATACCAGCATATCGTTTGCTGAGCCCTTCAATGGGCAAAACATTTCAGGTTCTTGATTGAAGACACAAGCCGGAGTGCGGGACACTGGGTAGCTGATGTGTTTTCAATAAACATCTTCTAGTTTTATTATGTACTATATTATGGAGTTTGTTGTATTTGGTTTAGTTGCTCGGTTTAGATTTGGACTGTAAGTTTAAGATTGCTCAGTATCTCGTCATCACAGCGGTGGAGAGTTGAAGTGGATTGATGGAGTAAGGTTACCTTGTTACTCACATGGGTGGGTAACGGCGTGTAGCACCAACGTTAGTTAGTTTTATTTTCCGCTGTGAATCATATTTTGTTATGCTATGACTTGCGATTATATTACAGGATTAGGATTAGGGGTGTTACAAAAAGTGGTATCAGAGCGGAGTTCCGCTCTGATGACAGGATACTGAGTCAAGAACAGTGAGCATAGGAATATTAGGATACGGGAATCGTCTGTGGGGATTCGTGACTTAGAAGGAAACTTTTTGGATATCTTATTACTAGTAGTTAGCTTTCTTGCACATTTTGATTGTGATTGTAAAACAGTGCTACACCGAGTAGAAATAATAGTATACTATCCTATAGATGTCGAGAAGCGGTAGACCACATGGAGGCAGCAACGGACGCGGTGGCGAGACACCAGCAGATGTGCCGGAGATACCAGGCCTAGCCGAGGCCATGGCAGCCTTCGCCGCACAGCTAGGAACGCAGTTTGCGGGAGCCATACCCCACCCGCCACAGCCCAGGGAGACTAACTGGTTGAAGAGCGTAGCTGACGCTAGAGTACCGACATATTCAGGGGAACCAGACCCCGCCTTGCTTGAGAAATTTATTGTGGAGCACCAGAAGGCATTCAAGGCTGTTAGAGTTCCAGAAGACCAGAAGGTTGACATTGTAGCATACAACTTGAAGGATGCAGTAGACATTTGGTGGCGGTCAGTTGAAGACCACCATAGAGCCACACAAAACTTTGACTGGACAGCATTCGTGGAGGTGCTACGGGACAAGTACTACCCCGAGCACCTGAAGCAGAGAAAGAGGCAAGAGTACGAGACTCTGATTCAAGGGAGCCAGATAGTTGATGAGTATTATGCCAAGTTTATCAGTCTACTGGACTACATACCAGGGGTCGACTACTCCGACACAGTAAAAATCCAGAAGTTTAGGGGAGGATTGAAGTATCACATCCAGGGCTCTATGGGAGCCATACGTTTCACCACTATACAAGAATGCTATGACGCCGCATCGGCAATAGAGCTGATGCTGCAAAACAGAAATGAGACCCAAGGAAAGAAAAGAAAGAATTCTGAAGGAGAGGATGGGAGAGCGAATTCTGGCGGTTACAACAAGAAGGGAAATAGGAAATTTTTCGATAGGAATAAAGGGCGGAAAGACTACCAAGGTCAGAAGGCGAAGGAGCGGGTCCCTTATCTAACCGGCCCAACTTTCAATGCTCAGCCCTTTAGATCTGTACCACCCAGGGGCACTAAGACACCTCAGCGCCATTACTACAGCAAATGCTGTGGAAATGACTACCCCGACGTAGACTGCTCAGGCAAGAAGGTTGAGTACTGTTATTGCAAGAAAGAAGGCCACTGGGAGTATGAGTTCTTTTCCAACCCCAAGAGTCGGGTGTACAAGGGATCCAGAGATACTTCAAGAACCCCAGCTATAGAGGCAAGTGGATCACGAGGAGGCCAGGCGCCTCAAAACAACACCTACACTAGAGGTCCGGCGGGACAGCCATCTGTAACTGCACAGCAGAAGGGCAAGGAGATTGTACCAGGCCGAAACACCCTGTACTCAATGGAAACTTTAGGCGCTAAGACTAGCACTCAGCGCGAGACCGGTAAGCCTAAACCTTAAACCAAAAGCATGAAGCATGAATGTGTGTTTACAGTTATCAGTCGATGAGACTTGTATGTGTTTAGTACAGATCAAATTTAGAGAGACCTAACTTAGGAAACCTCTCACCTAATAGGATGCTTCGACATTTGTTACCCCTTACCTATGAGACCGAGATCACCTAAGCCTTTGAGCGAAGGTCGGGAATATCCAGAGGCAGAGTACCAAGTACTATGACCCGGCATGATCCTACTCAAGCAATACCTAACCCTTGATGAACAAATAGCTATTGTAAATGAATGTTGAACTTTGGGAATAGGCCTTGGAGGATTTTACACTCCAGGATACTAGAGCGGGTCAAAACTTAAATTATATATGATGTGTATGGGTAAGAATTGGGATCCATAAACTAGGTTGTAGGAGAGGTAAGAAAGGTAGATGGAGCACGAGTTCCTAGGATACCCAACATTTTTCAAACCTTGGTGACAGAAGCGGTCAAGATTGCACAACAATTAGAAACAAACCACATACCGGACATGAGAGCCGATGTTTGCATCGTGAACTTCTATGAGAAAGGGGGAAACTTGGATTACACTAGGACCGAGATGAGACGTCCGAGTCAATTACCCAAGGGATATCAGTTGTATCATTCTCCATTGGAGATGATGTTGAATTTTTATACGGTGATCAGAAGAGGATGGACAAGGCGAGCAAGATTATCTTGAAGTCAGGAGACATGTTGATATTTGGTGGAGAATCCAGATTAGTGTACCATGGGATTAAGGGCATTAAGTTGAATACAACCACATCAACCTTAGCAAATACTACCCACCTGAAACCCGGATGGTTAAATTTGACGTTTAGGCAATATTGATGTAATTATGGAGATTGTATGTAAGAATCATTTGATTAATGAATGGCATTTTCATTCCTTTGAGACATACACCCCAACCACTATCTTATGAATTGTTAACCCCAGGCCATGAGTCTAATGGAGGAGCAGTGTTGAATGTGTTGGACAAGACCTAGGCCAAGGATAAGGGGAATGTCATCATGGGAACCTTCACTGTAAACGGCGTGAGTGCATCGATACTGTTCGATTCAGGAGCGTCTCATTCCTTTATATCCTCTACATTAGCAAGGAAGTTAGAGACAACCCTTGAGCCTCTCTCAGATTTCCTAGTCACACTACCGATGAAGGAGAGAGTAAGGTGCATGAAACTTCACACGGGAGTTCAGATTAATATCATGAATGAAGATTTTCACACGGATTTGATTGAGCTGGATAATTTGGGCTTTGACATCATCATGGGCATGGATTGGCTACAGAAGTATAAGGGGCGACTACATTGCGCAGAGCACAGATTACTACTGAAGAGCCCAAAGGGCAAGACAGTATCCTATCGCAGTACTCCTAGAGGGCCGACTTTTAAGCTAGTATCTGATATAACCTTGATAAAGAAGGTGAGAAAGGGATAACCGGTTTACTTTTGCTATGTCCAGGACATGAGGCAGGAAGAGCAGACACAGTCAGACATACCAGTCATATCAGACTTCTCTGATTTATTTCCTGAAGAATTACCAGGGATGCCACCCAAGCGAGATGTTAAGTTCTCCATCGACTTGATACCAGGCACGGGGCCTATTGCTAAGGCGCCCTATAGAATGGCACCAGCAGAGATGAAAGAGTTGAAGATCCAGTTAGAAGATCTGCTTGATATGGGTATTATCAGACCCAGTGCTTCACCATGGGGAGCACCAGTACTATTCGTAAAGAAAAAGGATGGTAGCATGTGACTATGCATTGACTACAGGGAGCTTAACGCAGTTACAGTAAAGAACAAATACCCTTTACCACGGATTGATGACCTGTTCGACCAATTGAGAGGTGCTACGGTTTTCTCAAAAATTGAACTGAGATCTGGATACCACCAGATACGGATAGCTGATAGAGATATAGAGAAGACGGCTTTCCGAACACGCTATGGGCACTATGAGTTCACAATGATGCCATTTGGCTTATCGAACACCCCAGCTATATTATTGGATCTTATGAACCGATTGTTCAAGGAGCAGCTAGATTCATCAGTGGTTGTGTTCATCGACGACATCCTAGTCTATTCTAAGACTAAGGACGAGCACGATGTGCATCTGAGGCAAGTTTTACAGACCATGAGAGAGAACCAACTATATGCAAAACTTTCAAAGTGTGACTTCTGGTTAGACAGTGTATCTTTTCTAAGGCATGTAATATCTGCCAGCGGAGTATCTGTAGACCCTGCAAAGATCGAGGCAGTTAAGACTTGGCCGAGACCGAAGATAGTGACAGATATCCGTAGCTTCTTGGGATTAGCTGGTTACTACCGAAGATTTGTCCAAGACTTCTCCAAACTGGCAAAACCGATGACTAGTCTGATGAAGAAGGACGTCCCATTTGTGTGGACCGAGGATTGCGAGCGTTCCTTTCAGACACTGAAGGATCTACTGAAGTCGGCACCCATACTCACCATTCCAGAGGGGACCGACGGGTTTGAAGTATGTTGTGATGCCTCAGGCACAGGGATAGGGTGTGTACTCATGCAGAATGACAAGGTTGTTGCTTATGCATCACGTCAGCTGCAGAAACATGAAGAAAACTACCCGACTCATGACTTAGAATTGGGAGCAGTAGTGTTTGCACTGAAGATTTGGCGCCACTACTTGTATGGAGTTACAGTTACCTTTTGCTCAGATCATAAGAGCCTTCAGCATTTATTCACTCAGAAGGAACTAAACATGAGACAAAGGCGATGGGTCGGGTTTCTGAAGGACTATGACATCGACCTCAGATACAAGGAGGGCAAGACAAATGTCGTTGCTGACGCCCTGAGCCGTAGAGCTCATTCCTTATTTGCCATGACAGGAGACAGCGGCCTTATCGAGAAGGTACGTTGTGCTCAGGATAATGACCAGTACATGTAGACTATCAGGCAGTAGTTGACTGACGGTATTTTTGAGAGACAAAAGTACGATTTTGTACTCGGTGAAGACGGGTTAATCCGACTAAATGGTCGTTTGTGCATACCAGAGTCCATCCCCAACTTGAAGGAAAAGATATTACAGGAAGCTCATTGCTCTTCCTTATCAGTACATCCAGGATCATCCAAGATGTACAAGGATCTGAAATTACATTTCTGGTGGAGTGGTATGAAGAAGGATGTTGCAAAGTTCGTGGCCAGATGTATGACTTGTCAAAAAGTGAAGTTTGAGCACCGGAGACCGGGCGGGTTAGTACAGCCGATGCCCATTCCATATTGGAAGTTCGAAGATATATCTATGGACTTTATGGTCGGTCTAACATGATATGGGTCATCGTCGACAGACTGACGAAGGTAGCAAGGTTTATTCCTATCAAGGACACCTAGAAAGTCCACAAGTTGGCGGACCTTTTCCAGAAAGAGATTATTAGACACCACGGCGTACCTAAGTCGATTGTGTCAGATAGAGATTCCAGATTTCTCTCCAAATTTTGGCAACAAGTTCAAGAGGGATTGGGTACGAAGCTGAAGCTAAGTACCGCCTTCCACCCACAGACAGACGGTCAGAGTGAAAGAACCATTCAGACATTAGAGGACATGCTTAGAGCTTGTGCCTTAGACTTCCAGGAAAGCTGGATAGACCATCTACACTTGATCGAGTTTGCGTACAACAACAACTATCATACATCCATTCAGATGCCACCATTTCAAGCATTGTACGTGAAATACCCCAAACCTTTATATGTTGTTTAAATACTAAAATATGATATAATAAGGCTAAAAAGTGCCTTAGAAACATTAGTAAACAATTTAAACCATAGTAAACACAATTAAATACCTTAAAGTCAATATGGGCGAAAATGTGCTCTAAGCTTGGGATGATCTTGGTTAAGACTTGATAAGCTTACCAAGACCTTGTTTACATGTCAATGAACACATTAAACCAATTACTAATGAAAACCAAGCTTGAAAACAAGTTAAAACACAAAATGTGCTGTAAGGAGTCTTAAAGCACATTTTTGAAAAATTGTCTTGTAAATGGGTTTTGAATGGCTAAATGTCCATCATTACTCTTTATTTAACATGTGTACTACTTAATATCACATTATGAAGTCTAAATCAATGAGAAATCAAAAATTTCACAATTATGTGCCTTGTTTAGTGAATAGTAACCAAATAGTGTTAGTTTAAGACTTTGGTCAATGAAAGTCAATTAGATGGTCAACAAAGACCATAAAACACCCCATTTGACTAAGGGGGCCGGTTGTTATGTGTGACTCACCACACTTAACCAATTAAATAAGCAAGGAAAAGTGATAAAGCAAAGTTACTATTTACTTTAACATAAATATCTTAAAACTAGCTAGTTTCTCTCATTCTCTTTTGCTTTCCCACCGTCTCCAACCCTTCTTCTTCCTTTCTCCATCGGCTTGCTACAGCTCACACACCATTCTCCATCTTTGAACTCTTGTAATTCCTAGCTTTATATACCAAATCAAAAACCAAGACCACCATTTTCTTAGTCTTGCCAAGCTCTGCAACTCTATCTTTTCAAAGTTCCAAAATTACCATTTCGGTGCCAAGAATAAACACCATGGGAGGAGCTTGAGCTCACCTTTTTGCTCCTTGTTGATCACCTTTGCTTCAAGGTAAGGAAAAACAAAGAAAACTCCATTTTCCTTTTGTTTTGATGTTGGCCGAAAATCACCATTGATGGTGTCTATATCTTACCTTGTTCTAGCTTCATTTCAATCTTCCAAGGGCTTGGAGGAGTCCTCTCTTGATACTTATTCAAGCTCTCTTCCATTTCCAAGGTAAAACAATCACCTTAATGTTTTAAGATGTTATATAACCTAGGGTTTAATAATGAGTTAAGCTTGGAGCTTGAATGCTCATTACCATACTTATGTATTGATTAGAAGTTGACAAGCAATCAGGGTCCTTGTCGATTTTAATCAAGGAAACAAGAAATAAGTTTGAGAGGAAAAAAGGTAAATAAACTATCTCAATGTAGTTTAAATGCCTTAGGAAAAATGAGCTTGAATTGCTTAATAAAATACCTAAGGAGCCAATGGCAAATGAGCTAGTGAATTATTCTTAAGGAGATTATTAAAGCACATATATGATGTTGAGTGTAATTGCAGGTCAAAGGCAATATATTTATGTGGAAATTCAGTGTTTATGGTTTATGCAATTTAAGGGCCTAAGAGCCATGTTATTTAAGGGCCTAAGTGCCAAGCAATTTAAATTATGCACTATATTGTGATGTAGTGTTAAATGGGTGAAGTTTTGTGTATAAGAATGTTCTTGTTGGATTTAAGTGTTCTTGGATGATTAATGGTGAAAATTTTGTGTTTTGGTGTAAAAATGTGCTAGTGAAACCCATGTCGAAATTTGGATAATGTAAAAGAGATTCTAGGTGTTTTACATGAATATGGTGAACTAGGAAGGATCGAGTGTTTTACTAGAGAAAGAAACATGTATTAAGGTGTTGTAGGAGAGAGGTGTTAACTTGTGGAGAAAATTCTTGAAGTGGCATAAAAGAGTTTTGGTTGTGAGGAAAGATGCTTAGGAGATGATGTTGTTGTGGTGAGAAAACATTTTGGGCTAGTTGTGATCATAGGTGTGAAACACCACTTAGAAACCTAATGAAAAAAATTACAAATGTTGGTAAATTTTGTAAGAAATTGAGTAACAAGTTGTACAAGGAACTAGGTGAGTTTAAGGTGATATTTTGGCATTAGAATATACCTAAGATCATTTGGGAAGTCTATACATATAATGGATGTAGAGAACCATTGCAACAGGACTTGAAGAATGTAAATATGCAAATCTGTAGCAGTGGTCCGGGACCTAGGTCTAGGGTAAGGTCCCAGACCATGCAATTAAAAGGGCCAAGAGTACATGAACCACCTTCGTCCGGGACTTAGGTCTTGTACTAAGACCCGGACCACCCCATGAATTACCCCCGAGGATTTCTAGCCAGTGTTGGTCCGGGACTTAAGACCAGTACGAAGTCCCGGACCACTACATAAAATGCATCCGAGAGTTTTATTAAGTGTAGGTCTGGGACCTTAGTTAAGGACCAAGTCCCGGACCACTTAAAAAACTTTGTTTAAGGTTATAAAATGATGTCTAATGATGGGGATTAGTTAATAATGATGTTATAAGGTTGTTTAAGACATGTTGGGTGTGTTACAATGACAATTTAAAAGGTGAAAAGTTATTACAAAGTGTGAAAATAAAATAAACTGGATATGTGAAGTAATAAGTTAACAACGGACTAGTACGTTAAATAACCGACGTTACTAAATGTGTATAAGATTCATCAACGTTGGAAAACCATCGCAGCAGGGACCAAGGTATGGTTTTCTTGCAGTCTGTTGCCTACCGGTTTACACCGGCTTGTGTGTTGTTTGTTTTTCTGTGTGTTTACGACTTTATAAGATTAAACCATGAAATGAGTTTACAGTTGTTATGTTATTGTGGCATGTGCGTACCGATACCGGTAACCTCGAAATGCGTACTAATTGCTAGCTAACCAGTTTTAGGGTAACGCACGAGAACGGTATACGGTTTTAGCGTTCCAACCTAAAGAACGTTCTAACCACGGCTATGTTTGATCTGGTTGTGGTTTGCATTAACGATTATATCTCATCACCCTTATGTGTCTAACTAGACCTAATACCCGTTGTGAATTGTTGTGTCAAGTCCCAACAATGGGACTTCTAACAAGTGTACTGGGGGGGTGAGGAATCCGGTTGTCCGGTCGCGTATGTATGTATAAGAGTAGATATCTGCATCAGATTTGACTCTTTTAATGTTAAGGTTGTTCTCCTTCTTGGCGTTCGATCTCCCGCTAGCTTCATCCAAAGCTTACCTATTCTGACTGATGATCGGTCTAGGGGGAAATATGTGTGGTTGTGGTGTGTTCGTGTCACAATGTCCGATCCATCTGTGAGTTAAGTTACTCGTACGACTAATAGGATGGTAACGAGTTATGTAACAAGCTTGACATGAGGGTGAAACCATTCTCTAGGCTTATAATGTTGACTAACCATCTTGGTTCGTTTTCTAAGTGAAATGTTCTCACTATGTATGTGTTGTTGTGCTATGCAATATTTCTTGCTATGACATATATGTGTTGTATGTTAAAAATCAATGCCATGTTATCATGACAAATAGTTGCGCGTATCCCGGTAGCCGATGGGCTGCGCATTAACCATACCAGCCAAGGGTTGCTTTCCCCCTTTAGGGTCTCCATATTTATTTGCAGGATGGGATCGAAGAAGCGGAATGGCTTTAGACCTTAGGCTAGGAAATACCTTTTTGGTACATTTTGGATATTGGGCCCGGGATGCGCCTGTGCTCCCGTGGCGTTATATTTTGGTTCCGATGTTGTTATAGTGTCGGTATATTGACAGTGACAGTTTGCAGTGGCAGTTGCAGTGATGGTTTGTAATTAAATACTCGGTATCGTTGACTATGTATTTATGGTTATTAGTTCTATGCTCGGGAGTCTGATCATCAAACCGGTACAATTGTATGTATTCTACCTAGTTAGCCACGTGGGTGGCTAACGGCGTGTAACACCGACCCGTTTAGTTATTGTTTAGTTGTTTAATTCCGCTACGATTTCAGTTATTTGTTAAGAGCGTAGTAGGGGTGTTACAAAAAGTGGTCTTCGCTCTGATGACTAGAATACCGAGCTTAGGAACATACCGAGTTAGGAAACCTAACCATAGTTACTTAAGTGAGCAGTTGAGAAAGATTAACCACTAACTAAGTGTGGAGATACCTTATTGTCGGGAAGATGTTACAACCGTTGGACCGATAAGTTTGTAAGCATAATGCTAATGAATGTTCGTGTGAATTCAGATGTCAGGTAGACCACGTGGTAGAGGCCGTGGGCGCGGTGTTGGTGATATGGGTGACCAGGGAGACAATACTACGGCACAGATTATGGCTGAGGCAGTAGCAGCCGCCGTAGCCCAGATGGTTCCCCAGTTAGTAGCTGCGATGCATCAGCAGCAAGGCGGTGCGGACCAACAAGGGCCACAACCGTAACCACAGCCGCGCGAGACCAACTGGGTCAAGGCGTTGGCGGATTTGAGACCACCGTCGTTTAATGGGGAGACCGACCCTAGTAAGCTGGAGGCGTATATCTCCGAGTTGGAGACCGCTTACGAGACCTTGGATGTGCCCGCTGGAGCCAAGGTCCGTCTTGCCGCTTACTATCTGAAGGGCTTGGCACAGAGTTGGTGGAAGCTCGTGAGAGAGGACAAGATGGCCGATCCCCAGTTTGGTTGGAGGGAGTCTACGGCTCTGCTGCGAGCCAAGTACTACCCTGTACATGTGCAAGAGGCCAAGCGCCTAGAGCTGGATAGCCTGAGGCAGGGGGATAAGATGTCGGTTGACGACTACTACACCGCTTTCACCGGCCTTATCCACTTGTTACCGGACCTGGGATACTCGAACCGGGTGTTGGTAAACCGTTTCTACAAGGGTCTCAGCCACCGTCGTCGCTATAGGATGGGGCCAGCTGAATATGCTACCTTGCAGGTAATTAGAATACAGTGTGATGTGAATAAGTGTATACCATAAGTGAATGTTAATGTGAGTTTGTGAGTTATTTGCGGGGCATGACTGACATCCTAAATTCAGGAGTGCTATCATGCCGCTGCTAAGGTTGAGATCACCGTCCGTCTGATGTGCACAAGCGCAAGGTCTCGAGCGAGGGCCAAAGCACGCAAGGGTACGGGGGAGGAAAGAAGAAGAAACCTTATCCCCAGGCATAGAAAGGCCAGCAACAGGGTGGCAAAGGCCAAGCCCAGACCACCACTACTGAGGAGCCGCTGAAGCTCACCTATGCCTATGCGGCTAAGCCCTTACGCTCTTACCCGCCCAAGGGTAACTAATTAATTCTGAATACCGAATTCTAGTGTGTACTGTTATTTTGTGAAGTGTGTACTGAATATGTATTGTGTTAGCAGCCAGCACGGGCTCTGGACCGGAGCGCCACTACTACTGTAAGTGGTGTAACGGAGACCACCCCGGCAAGGACTTCAAAGGAAACGATGTGCAGTGTCGCTACTGCGAGAAGTGGGGTCACCGTGACTATGAGTGCTACTGGAACCCCAATAGCAGAAACCATAAGCCTAAGGGGAAGTGGAAGGGTATGGCCGCCGCGACCACTGATGGCCTGAAGACGGCTAACCAGCCATCCTCAGCTCAAGGGAACACTGATTCCCAGAAGGGGAAGGGGTCGGGATCCGGCAAGGCCGCCCTGCATGTGGTGGACCGGTCTGAGGCACCAGGACCCTCTTCTAGACCAGGTACCACTTAAACCGTTGAGTGAAATAAGTGATTGCATACCGCATTTCATGCATGTGTGTTAGTGAGTATAAATGTACAACCATATAAATAATGAGTTAAAGTATAATGTGAAAGTCACCTAAAATAGGTCATTCTAAACCTTAGGAACCTTCAACATTTGTTATCCAATCCCACCCACACCAAACCCCAAAGATACAACCATCAGCATCACCGAATACCCAATGGAGCAATGTCAGGTCATCCAGCCAGGTATGATACTCTTAAGTGGATACTTGACACCGGAAGCACAAATCCACATTATCCGGCGGTGCAATGAGCTGGGACTAGCACCAGGAGGTTTCTACACACCAGAGTACCCGAGCGGATCAAAAATGAAGTTGAAGATGATGTGCATGGGTAAGGACTGGAACCCTTACACCAATACATATCAAGATGTGTGAGCGGAGGACGGAGCAACAGTACCGATGATACCTGAGAAGTTTCTTGCGGTCGTTAACCACACCGTGGGAATTGCTCAGCAAGTTGAACCGGATTCAATCCCGAATGTTAAAGCAGATTTATGTATTGTGAACTTCTACCAGAAAGGTGGACGGTTGGGTTTACACCAAGATAAGGATGAAACACCCGAGTCTCTAAGTAAGGGAGTACCCGTGGTGTCTTGGTCCATTGGTGATACCACAGTGTTTGTGTACGGCGAGCAGAAGCGTGCTGATCTCGCAAAGAAGTTAGTGTTGAAATCAGAGATGTGTTAATCTTGGGTGGACAGTCAAGGATGTTATACCACGGTATCAAGAAGATCAAACTGAATACCGCACCTTCGACAGTGATCAATGCCACACATATGAAACCCGGACGTTTGAATCTGACCTTCAGACAGTTTTAAAGCCTTGTGTAATTATGTAATGTGTTAAGCCAGTGTATGTTAAGGATGTTGTATCTGTTAGTTATGTCAGCAATGTAAACCAACCTATGGTGTAAAAATTATGTTGATGAATAAAGAAGATGTGTTTTGGAGTATGTCGACCGTGTTGTTACTGTATACTTACGAAGTTTGTGAACTGTATTAGGTTGTGCACTCGGAACGGGAGGTATACTGGGTGCTTGTAATGAGGCAGAAGCCTACAGAAGTGGCACTATCTTCACCGGTACCTTTCCAGTAAATGGCGTGGACGCATCGATCTTGTTCGACTCTGGAGCCTCACACACATTTGTCTCGCTTTCCTTTGCGAGGAGGCTGGGGTTAGACGGTGAAGAGATGCCTGACTTCCTAGTCACTCTCCCGTCAAAAGAGCGGATCAAGTGTACCAGCTATCACTGAGATGCTGTTGTGCGAATTAAAGATGAAGAGTTCCCGATCGACATGATAGAGTTTGAGGGACTTGGATTCAATGTGATCTTCAGGATGAACTAGTTGGAGCTGTACAAGGGCAGAATCCTATATGCCGAGCATCGTCTGCTTCTTCGGAGTCCGTCTGGGGTTACTATATCATACCACCAGAGGCCCAGGGAGCCTTCGACTCAGATCATCACCGCCATGGCTATGTACCGTGAGCTATGTTCACGACATAGAGAGAGATCCAGAGTTTAGCCCAGATGTGACGGTAGTGTCGGAGTTTCCTGATGTTTTTCCTAAGGAACTGCCGGGCATGCCGCTAGCACGGGAAGTAGAGTTTGAGATTGAATTGGTGCCGGGAACCAGACCAATAGCGAAGGCGCCCTATCGTATGGCTCCAGCCGAGATGACGGAGCTCAAAGAGCAGCTGAGAGACCTACTCGACAAGGGATTTATACGCCCGAGCGTTTCACCATGGGGAGCGCCAGTCCCCTTTGTGAAGAAGAAGGACGGTAGTCTCCGCCTCTGCATCGACTACAGAGAGCTGAATGCAATTACGGTGAAGAACCATTATCCTTTGCCACACATCGACGACTTGTTTGATCAGTTGAAAGGAGCATCAGTATTCTCCAAGATCGATTTACGATCCGGTTACCATCAGATAGCTATTCGAGAGGGTGGCATTGAGAAGACCGTTTTCAGGACCAGATATGGTCACTACGAGTTTACGGTTATGTCGTTTGGTTTATCCAATGCACCAGCCAAGTTCATGGACTTAATGAACCGCTTGTTCCAAGATCAGTTGGACAAGTCGGTGGTAGTCTTCATCGACGATATAATTGTGTATTCGAAGTCGAAAGGTGAGCACGAAAGCCACCTGAGAAATGTGTTACAAACGTTGAGGAAGAACCAGTTGTATGCTAAATTTTCTAAGTGTGAGTTTTGGTTGAACCAAGTTTACTTCCTTGGTCATGTGATTTCTGAGGTCGGGATCACTGTCGATCCGACAAAGATAGATGCAGTACGCACCTGGCCTAGGCCGAAGACAGTTACCGACATTCGGAGCTTCCTCGGTCTGGCGGAATATTATAGGAGATTTGTGAAGGACTTCTCCAGTGTCTCGAAGCCGATGACTTCCTTAATGAAAAAGGATGCACCATTCGAGTGGATAGACGACTGCGAGAGTTCTTTTCAGAGTCTTAAGGATGCTCTTACCTCTGCACCAGTCCTGACTATACCAGACGGTTCAAATGGTTTCAAGGTCTATTGCAACGCATCAGGAAGAGGTATGGGATGTGTATTGATGCAACATGGGAAGGTCATAGCATACCCAACAGCTGAAGAAGCATGAAGAGAACTACCCTACCCATGATTTAGAGCTGGGTGCCATCGTCTTCGCCTTGAAGATATGGCGACATTATTTGTATGGGGTAAGCGTGACAATATATTCCGATCATAAAAGTTTGAAGTACTTGTTCACTCAGAAAGAGTTGAACATGAGACAAAGAAGGTGGGTCGAGTTTCTGAATGATTATGACATCAACCTACAGTACAAAGAGGGTAAGGCAAATGTGGTAGCTGACGCACTGAGTCACCGAGCACACTCTCTCCATTCGCTAGTCTCTCATTCTAGCTTGGTTGAAGAGGTGCGGAGTGCTCTGATGTCGGATCAGTATATGTTGGAGATAAGGCAGAAGCTTATTGATGGCACATTCGAGGGTCAGAAGTATGACTTCCGACTCCACGATGATGACCTGATTAGGCTTAATGGTCGACTGTGTATTCCGAGGAGTAGCGCTGAGCTGAAGGAGCGCATACTGCATGAATCCCATTGTACTACTACTTCGATTCACCCCGGAGCTTCAAAGATGTATAAAGGTATGAAAACATATTTTTGGTGGGCTGGAATGAAGAAAGATGTGAATTAATATGTTTTGAGGTGTCTCACTTGTCAGAAAGTCAAGTTTGAGCACCGACGGCCTGGTGGTATGGTACAGCCAATGCCAGTGCCTGAGTGGAAGTTCCATGACATTTCCATGGATTTCGTAGTAGGGCTTCTGCCTACAAGGGGAGGCCTGAATATGATTTGGGTTGTTGTTGACCGACTGACCAAGGTGGCCCGATTCATTCGGATGAAGGACACTTGGAAAGTGGCGAAGCTAACAGAGCTCTTCGACCGAGAGATTGTAAGATATCATGGGGTACCGAAAATGATTGTGTCTGATAGGGATACCAGATTCCTCTCGAGGTACTGGAAATCCACACGGGAAGCGCTGGGTACCGAGCTAAAGCTGAGTACGACGTTCCACCCGCAGTCTGATGGTCAGAGTGAGCGCACCATCCAGATGCTTGAGGATATGTTACGTGCATGTGCACTTGACTTTCAGACCAACTGGATTGATAAGTTACATCTGATTGAGTTTAGCTACAACAACAGTTACCATGCTTCGATCAAGATGTCTCCCTTCCAGGCTTTGTACGGTAGACCATGCTGTACGCCATTATGTTGGGATGAGTCGAATGAGACGGTCATTATAGGACCAGAGTATCTGGAGCAAGTATAAGCAGAAGTACGCCAGATCCGGGCTAACATGAAAGCAGCTCAGGATAGGCAGAAATCATACGCCGATGTGCGCAGACGTGACCTGGAGTTCGCTGTAGGCGACCAGGTATGTCTTAGAGTATCCCCCATGAAGGGAGTGTTTCATTTTGGCCAGAAAGGCAAGTTGAGCCCGAAATATGTGGGGCCTTATGTTGTGACGGAGCGGATAGGCCCGGTAGCTTACAGGCTTGATTTACCTGCTGAGCTGGGCAAGGTACATGATGTATTTCATGTGTCCCAGTTGAAGAAATATATGCCTCATCCGTCTCATGTACTTCAGCCTGAAAGGCTAACCTTAGAGCCGACCATGCGATCACTGGAGACTCCCGTACGGATTCTGGACACTAAGACTCGAGACACTCGCCATAAGTCTGTAACACTGGTGAAGGTCCTCTGGTCTAACCAGGACGTCGAGGAGGCGACTTGGGAGCTGAAAGATAAGATGAAGGCGAAGTACCCGTCGTTGTTTACTTCTTAGTGTTTGTATGTATAGGGTACGGGGCGTACCCCTATTTTAAGGGAGGTAGAGCCGTTTCGGTTATGTGTGTACGACATGTATTGAAATACATCGTCTATGTTATGTTGTTATATTGTTATGTTACAGACCGTTGTGTCTGAATGATGTTATGTTGTTAGGACCTTGTGTCCGATGTTATGTAAAGTATGTTTGTCATGAAATTGTTGTTTTATAAAGTATCCCCGTGTTTTAATATCAAAAGATACGAGGGCAGTGTGAACTTTGGGGATAAAGTTCTTTTAAGGGGGGTAGATTGAAATACCCCAAACCTTTATATGTTGTTTAAATACTAAAATATGATATAATAAGGCTAAAAAGTGCCTTAGAAACATTAATAAACAATTTAAACCATAGTAAACACAATTAAATAACATAAAGTCAATATGGGCGAAAATGTGCTCTAAGCTTGGGATGATCTTGGTTAAGACTTGATAAGCTTACCAGGACCTTATTTACATGTCAATGAACATATTAAACCAATTACTAATGAAAACCAAGCTTGAAAACAAGTTAAAACACAAAATGTGCTTTAAGGAGTCTTAAAGCACATTTTTGAAAAATTGTCTTGTAAATGGGTTTTGAATGGCTAAATGTCCATAATTACTCTTTATTTAACATGTGTACTACTTAGTATCACATTAGGAAGTCTAAAGCAATGGGAAATCAAAATTTTCACAATTATGTGCCTTGTTTAGTGAATAGTAACCAAATAGTGTTAGTTTAAGACTTTGGTCAATGAAAGTCAATTAGATGGTCAACAAAGACCATAAAACACCCCATTTGACTAAGGGGGCCAGTTTTTATGTGTGACTCACCACACTTAACCAATTAAATAAGCAAGTAAAAGTGATAAAGCAAAGTTACTATTTACTTTAACATAAATATCAAAAAAACTAGCTAGTTTCTCTCATTCTCTTCATTCTCTTTTGCTTTCCCACCGTCTCCAACCCTTCTTCTTCCTTTCTCCATCGGCTTGCTACAGCTCACACACCATTCTCCATCTTTGAACTCTTGTAATTCCTAGCTCCATATACCAAATCAAAAACCAAGACCATCATTCTCTTAGTCTTGCCAAGCTCTGCAACTCTATCTTTTCAAAGTTCCAAAATCACCATTTCGGTGCGAAGAATAAACACCATGGGAGGATCTTGATCTCACCTTTTTCCTCCTTCTTGATCACCTTTGCTTCAAGGTAAGGAAAAACCAAAGAAAACTCCATTTTCCTTTTGTTTTGATGTTGGCCGAAAATCACCATTGATGGTGTCTATATCTTGCCTTGTTCTAGCTTCATTTCAATCTTCCAAGGGCTTGGAGGAGTCCTCTCTTGATACTTATTCAAACTTTCTTCCATTTCCAAGGTAAAACAATCACCTTAATGTTTTAAGATGTTATATAACCTAGGGTTTAATAATGAGTTAAGCTTGGAGCTTGAATGCTCATTACCATACTTGTGTATTGATTAGAAGTTGACAAGCAATCAGGGTCCTTGCCGATTTTAATCAAGGAAACAAGAAAGAAGTTTGAGAGGAAAAGAGGTAAATAAACTATCTCAATGTAGTTTAAATGCCTTAGGAAAAATGAGCTTGATTTGCTTAATAAAATACCTAAGGAGCCAATGGCAAATGAGCTAGTGAATTATTCTTAAGGAGATTATTAAAGGACATATATGATGTTGAGTGTAATTGCTGGTCAAAGGCAATATATTTATGTGGAAATTCAGTGTTTATGGTTTATGCAATTTAAGGGCCTAAGAGCCATGTTATTAAGGGCCTAAGTGCCAAGCAATTTAAATTATGCACTATATTGTGATGTAGTGTTAAATGGGTGAAGTTTTGTGTATAAGAATGTTCTTGTTGGATTTAAGTGTTCTTGGATGATTAATGGTGAAAACTGTGTGTTTTGGTGTAACAATGTGCTAGTGAAACCCATGTCGAAATTTGGATAATGTAAAAGAGATTCTAGGTGTTTTACATGAATGTGGTGAACTAGGAAGGATCGAGTGTTTTACTAGAGAAAGAAACATGTATTAAGGTGTTGTAGGAGAGAGGTGTAAACTTGTGGAGAAAATTCTAGAAGTGGCATAAAAGAGTTTTGGTTGTGAGGAAAGTTGCTTGGGAGATGATGTTGTTGTGGTGAGAAAACATTTTGGGCTAGTTGTGATCATAGGTGTGAAACACCACTTAGAAACCTAATGAAAAATATTACAAGTGTTGGTAAATTTTGTAAGAAATTGAGTAACAAGGTGTACAAGGAACTAGGTGAGTTTAAGGTGATATTTTGGCATTAGAATATACCTAAGATCATTTGGGAAGTCTATACATATAATGGATGTGGAGAACCATTGCAACAAGACTTGAAGAATGTAAATATGCAAATCTGTAGTAGTGGTCCGGGACCTAGGTCTAGGGTAAGGTCCCGGACCATGCAATTAAAAGGGCCGAGAGTACGTGAACCACCTTGGTCCGGGACTTAGGTCTTGTACTAAGACCCGTACCACCCCATGAATTACCCCCGAGGATTTCTAGCCAGTGTTGGTCCGGGACTTAAGACCAGTATGAAGTCCTGGACCACTACATAAAATGCATCCGAGAGTTTTGTTAAGTGTAGGTCCGGGACCTTAGTTAAGGACCAAGTCTCGGACCACTTAAAAATCTTTGTTTAAGGTTATAAAATGATGTCTAATGATAGGGATTAGTTAATAATGATGTTATAAGGTTGTTTAAGACATGTTGGGTGTGTTACAATGACAATTTAAAAGGTGAAAAGTTATAACAAAGTGTGAAAATAAAATAAACTAGATATGTGAAGTAATAAGTTAACAACGGACTAGTACGTTAATTAAACGACGTTACTAAATGTGTATAGGATTCGTCAACGTTGGAAAACCATCGCAGCAGGGACCAAGGTATGGTTTTCTTGCAGTCTGTTGCCTAGCGGTTTACACCGGCTTGTGTGTTGTTTGTTTTTCTGTGTGTTTACGACTTTATAAGATTAAACCATGAAATGAGTTTACAGTCGTTGTGTTATTGTGGCATGTGTGTACCGATACCGGTAACCTCGAAATGTGTACTTGAAATACCCCGAACTTAATTAGGGTGATTAAATTACTCTAATATGATATTGAGGGCCTATTAGTTCCTAATGAATTTTGGTAAAGAGAATAAATCCAAAAGAAATAATAAAAACGCTTAAAGAGCGAAAAACGCTAAAACGAGCGTTAAGTGACCCTAGGATAAATACAACCTTAAATGGGGGTATAAATGGAATTTAAAGCTTAATAATGCTTAAATAATATATGGGAACAATTCCCGAAGAAAACGGATCCTTAAAACGAATTAAAAACGCTAATAAAGCTTTAGCGCACGTTTTTTGAGAAAGCCCGAAAACGTGACTTTGAGTGGTCAAACGAACCCGTAAAAATTATAGTTCATTAAATAACTATAAATAAACATTAATGGGAGTATAATAGCCATTAAAATTAAAGAAACGAGAAAATTCCGGAAAACGGGCCTGGTCAGTGAATAGTGCTAAACCGGGTAAATAAATGAGCGGTTTCTGTAAAAGACGAAAAACACTCCAGCTTGTACAATATGTGTGAGCCGGTTTTTAATTGTTAAACAGCCCTCACTCACACTCTCACCTTGCTAAAAAGAAAAAAGAAAAGTCAATAAAGTAAAAGGTACTAAAGTACCTTTCTTTTCTCTTTCCTCTCATTTCCCTCCTCTCTCTCCTTCCCTCCTTCTCTCACCACCGAATCCACCTCCTTCCTCCTCCATATTCTGGCGATTTTGAACTCCCTCAAGAGCTCCCATGGCAGCCTCTCTTTATCTCCTTGCTCAAGCCACAAAAATGCTCCAAATCAAAAACAAAACACATATTTGTGTTCCTCTCATCATTCTCTATCTATCTCTCTTTTCAAAATCCGAAAATAATGAAGTTGACCTCCATGGGTTTTCCCCATTTGAAGAGAAAAGCACATCATCTTGTAGCTTGGAGTCTCCTCTTTCTTCTAAGGTAAAAATTTCATCGAAAAACGCATGTTTGCTCTTCCTCCCTTGGTAGCCGATTTTGGCTCTCTCTCACACCTTGTTTTTCTTCTTGATTTTGAGCTCCATTTCAACCCTCCAATGGTGGATTAATCCCCTTCTTGATTCAAGGGTGAGAACCCCTCTCAAAAATCTCCAAAGGTAAACCCTAACTTTGTGTACTAAGCCCTTTTGGTTGAATTGAGATTTCCTAAGGGTTTAGATAATTAATTGAGTATATTTTTGTGTTTCTTGAATGTTGGGGTGGAGTTTGGCAACTCCATCCCCACTTGACCGATTTTGAGAAGAGGAGGAACAAGAGGAGAATCAAAGAGGAACTTGTGAATTAAGGTAAGAAATCTACCTTAAACTTGTTTTAATTGCTTTAGGAATTGGGATGGGTTAAATTTAAATAATGAACCCAAAATATGTGAATTAATGTAGTTGATTGGATTTGAGGATGATTGTGGACTTATGTTGATTTAAGGGCCTAAGTGCCATTGTATTTGAGATTTGAGCAATATTGTTGTTTGGTGAATTTTGAATTGAGTTTATGTGCTGGTAGGACCCTTGTAAGGGTGTGGCTAGTTTAGGATTGAAAATGGTGAAAAAGAGGTGTTTGGACATGTAAGGTTTATGGGGAGGTTATGGCAAAATTTTGGTAGAAAATCAAGTGTTTAAAGATGACTTAGTGTATTAGAGAACCTAGATGTTTGTAGTGTTGGTTGGAGTGTAGTAGTAGCATTGAAATGGCATTTGGAGAACTAATAGAGGAGAAGTGAAAATCTGTAGCAATGGAGTATGGAAATGTTTTAGAAAAACTAGAAAAGGAATTAGTGTGCAAGACTTAGGAAATGAGAGTTGGACTTGGGTTTTAGAATGGTGTATATCTAGGAATGAATTGGTATGGTCATTAAGTGATTTGGTAGACTTGGTAAGATGTAAAAACTAGCAAGGAGAAGTTAGAAATGCAAAAGAGTGAAAAATGCAAAATGTGAGAACTTGAATTGTTGAACTTGAACAAGAATTGGAGTAGGGATTTAACCAAGGATTTGAGGTGGATTAAGGAGTGTTTTGAGGTGTTAAAATGTGTAGAAAACTTGTGGAAAGATTAGGGAAAGATTAAGGGTGGTTTATGGATTGATTAGGGGCTGAAAAATAATGTAAGGTGCAGGTTTTAGCAGGGTCCGGGACATAGTCCTTGGACAGAGTCCCGGACCACCCATTAAAAACATACCGAGAGTTTATCCTGCACATGGTCCGGGACTTGAGAGATGGACAAGGTCCCGGACCACCCATGTAATTCAGGCCGAGAGTTGCTACCCATGCTTGGTCCGGGACTTGAGTTAGGTACAAGGTCCCGGACCACTTGTTAAATTCGCCCGAGAGTTAGACAATGCATTGGTCCGGGACTATAGGTAGGGACCAAGTCCCGGACCACCCCAGAATTCAACAGAATATTTTTAAGGGTTTAAAAGATGGGGGTTTGAATGGTATTGGTTTTAAATGATGTTTGGGAGTTGTTTGGTGACTTGTAAAGGTCCTAAGAAGTATAAACAAATGTTGGGAGTGAATAAGTAAGTTAAGGAAATAAGAACACTTAAGTAAACCGAGATAACGAGATAACGGGGTAAGTATGGGAGTAGCAATAATGTACATACCGTAACACCTTAATAATAATTGAACCATTTGACATGTAATTAGTGGTTCAAGAATATGATTCGAGGAACAAGGGTGAGCCAAAGAACATGAGAACCCCCGGTAAAGATAAACCCCGGTGAAAGGTATGATTTCCTCATGCTCTGTATCCTAACTTGGTTACCCCGATTTGTGTGCTTGTTTGATTGTGTGATCACCTAACAAGATAAATGCACGAATCGGATTGTGTGTACTCTCTTGTGTTTGCATTGTATCGTTTGTGGTTGGATTGTATTCCATTAATTAAAGTTTGTATAATTCATGAAATGTGGATTGGGAATGAATTGCTTGATTGTGATTGTGTTTGGTAGTGCGACTCCTAGTTGAGTCTTGTGTGAGTAGAGACTCGTAGAAGAAGTCAAGTGCGAACTAATAAAATGGTGGACACACACTACAACTATTGAAACCTTACACGGTAACCTAAACCTACGGACGCACTAGAACGTGAGAAAACATACGGGAGTAGCAACCTCCCGATAACGGCTAGAGAACCGAAACGACTAAATCCACACGATAACTATTAGTGGAAGTATACGAGTAACCTCTAGCGGGAGGATTGGAAAGCTGTTCGAAACACGAACCTTGAGTAAAGTAATGAATGATAAGGGATCACCAAACCCCTTAGAAATATAGTCGAACCCCAAAGAGAGGAACCGACTAACATGTGAAATGTCCCGAACATGAGAGTATTCAATAAGTGGGTTGAAACCTTAAATCTTAGAATACTAAACATTGAGGAATTCCCTAAGCCATTAGATGCTATCGAGAGAGATACTTCTAGGCTAGTCCTTGAGATTGTGAACTGACTCCGAGAGTGGAGTTGTGGGAATTCGAGTAGTCCGGTAGTGAACCGGACATTTGAGTATTTGAGGAGCTAACTGTATAGCCCTATTTGTATTTGAGCCCGGTGGTGGGTCTTGTGTGTGACCCTGCCCGGAGGTCGTGAGATCGACTTAACATGTACCTTGAGCATTGGGTATTTTGGGAACTTGAGTATTGAGTGTTGAGTATGGAATCGAGTATGTGAGTATTGAGAATTGAGTTGTGACTTGTGGGACTTGAAAATTTGAGTTGAGCGGGGAATTGAGTTGAGTGTTGTAGACCTTGTTGAGATTGTGAGTAAGAGTACCCAAGGGAGTGGGTAGTACATGAGTAGTTGAGCAAGGCATGGTGAGGTAGAAACCCTCAAGTCTAATTAAAGAACATATTGAGCCAACCCTTGATGTGTGTGATAGTGCTTGTGTTCAATGTTGAACTTGATTGTGAATGTACATATATAATGTATGTTGTATGCATGCTGTTGTGCTAAAATGAACCACATGCTCTCGACCAATTAGTCGGCGTACCCTCGCTAGTACGCGGGGTATGCGGAAGTCATATTCAGTGTAAGCTGACCCCTTAGGGGGAACGTTTTTAGTGTGCAGGTACCCGAAGTGAGTATGAACACTGTAAGAGTCTGACAGCTAAGCCGGACACCGTTCGAGAGTAGGATGGGGTTGTTGTTGATATGGGTAGTTGTTAGGGAAATTGTATTTATGTATTGTGAATTTGTAAGACCGAAGGGTCATTGATAAACCTGGGAATTGTAGGTACTTGGTATAGTATTGAATGGTTATTGTATTGTATATTGTGGTGTTAAAGGTTGTATTGACTTGAGAATTGTTTAAGTAAAGGAAGTATCGTTTGTATAGTGCACTCGGTATAAGACCCATCAGACCGATATTGTGTTGTTGTAGTGATTGAGTTTGGATTGGCCTAGTTAGTCACGTGGGTGACTAACGGCATTGTTTCACCCCCGGTTGAGTTGGAACTACCGCTGCGTTGTTGTTGATATATGAGACAGGTCAGAGGATAATGGAGTGATTACCGGTAGGGGTGTTACAAAAAGTGGTATCAGAGCGAAGTATCGCTCTGATGGTCTGAATACCGAGTTTAGGAAAATACCGAGTTAGGAATTAGAGACTTAGGGCTAAGGGTTGAGTGTAGCGTGTGAGGTACGTTAGTTAGGAACTTCCAGTGTGATCTGGATAACCACATAACCAGACCCGCCCTCCGCAACCCCGTTATAAGTTGGGGGAAGAACGCCAGAGAGATGGAAAGACCTCTCATACTCGGGAAAACCTGATCTGGCAGTTGTAGGATCAACATTGTAAAGAGAAGGAACCTGTCATACGGTAGATTCCAAGAGTTGGAAATCCCGAAGACGGTTCCCGTTTCAATGACAATAACCGTACTAACGGCAGTAGATTGAAGATCCTAACCACAGGATAACAAAATTTGCGGCACCATGGGGCGACATGCTTCGCAGTCGCGAGAACCATGCGTAGCCAACAAGAAGGGAGGTATAGCTACACAATGAGCAGAAAAGCAAAGTAACAAACCCGAGGCAAGAGAGTCTACGGACTGCAACACTTGACAATACCACCAACGGTATACTAACCGACTAAGGAATTAGTCGAGGTTGGATAATTTCAAACCTACAAAGCTAACAGGACTACCATGTAGTTCCTAATGATCCGGTAAACCTCAGTAACCACCGCCAAGTGTGGGAACGAGCTATGGAGCAAGGTACATGGAGTGCCACAAGGATCGGGAAAGCACCCGAATTATTAACAATTTTGTCAAGAGCACTGTGAAGTACTCAGGAGATTGATCACTAAGATCAAAGGATCAAAGGAAGATCCAATATAAACACCAAATAGGGATGAAAACAATACCGTAAACGGTATAAGATAACCTGAAAACCGACATACCCGCGCACTTGCCCAGGGCAAGTGCAGCAACTACAAGGCAATTGGAAGCCTTTTTACGACTAACAAGTACTTACTAAAGGTACCACCATGGAGATGGAAGCAATCACAGGATTACCGAACCTAAGAACTCGAAGGATGAAACCATGGAAAGGCCTAACGGCCTAACCATCATAATAACAAACACACCAACCAGCAAGAAGCTGGACTTGGTCAAGACTTTAGACATGGCAACACCATGAAAATTTTCTTTCAAAACCAAGATTTCATTTCAAACACAAACCTTATCTTTCAAAACCACAACTTTTCTTTAAAACCTCGGATTTTTAAAACCAAACCAGAGAATCACAGTGAGTATCATAGAATGATACAAGGGGAGTTGACAATAGAATACTTCACCTAGGCGTGTGACGAGCACTACGAGTGTACCCAATTACGGGATGTGGGACGACCGCACTCCGAAGGAGCCTGCGGGCCTGACAGACCCTTTTGTGAGTTGGTCAGGTAGGTGGTAACGTACCAATAAGGTACCCCACGTATGTATACATGTAGTGTATGAAACACGGGAAGTGGTCAACTCCGTTCTACGGACCATAAGGTAAATTTAAACCAAAATAGTTGGACACCTCGAATGAACGAAGGAACTCAGAAAAGTTTACAAAGCTAAAGGAGTTGAGAACTCACTTAAAGAGTATAATTAAGAGATAAAAAGGTGTGAGAAGCACTAGTAATTGACTAATGAAATACCCCGTAATTAAAAACAGTGATTAATTAGGCTAATTATATTTTTTAAAGGCTTAATTACACTTAAATAAATATGAGGGAACAAATCCCGAAGAAAACGGACCTTTAAAATGGGTTAAAAGCATAAATGAACCTTAAAGCGCGTTTTTCGAGGAAACCGGGAAAACGCGACTTTAAGCGGGTCAAATAGACTCGTAAAAATTTTGGTCGACTAAATAGTCACTAATAAATGTTAGTGGAGCTTTAGAACCAATAAAATTAATTAAACGAGAAAATTCCGGAAAACGGGTACCGGTTAGTAAAAACTGTAACAACCGGAAGTTGTGGGGTGAGAATGCAAATAAACAAAGTTAGTGTGTCCACTTTTGCAAATAAAAAGCAAAAATCTGTAGAGGGGCATGTGTGTAGCCAATTTCCCCCTCTCACTCTCACTCTCTTTATTGTTTCCTTATTGACTAAAAGACAAGGAAAATAAGTAAAAACAAAACTCACTCTCTCTCCTATTCTATCTCTCTCTCATGCACCCATCCCCCCTTCCTTCTCTATTCTCTCTATTTTCCTCTTCCTCCTGCGACAGCCATGGAGAAAGGAAGGGGCTCACTCAACTTCCACCTTCTCTCCTCTTGTTAACCCATTAATCTTGCTCCAAAAATTACGAAATTAGTACCATTGGAATCCCCTTGCAAAGGAGAACATTTCCCTCCTTTCAAAAATCCAAAAGTTCAACTTTCGTTTTTATGGGTATTCCCCATTTGAAGATTCAAGTCCACCATTAGAAGCACCTTCACCTCCTTATCATCTTGAGGTAAAAAGAATTTCGAAAATCCTTCATTTCTAGCTCTCATTGGCATTATAAGGATTTTCAGTTTTTGAACTCTTGGTTCTTCTTGCTCCAGCCGATTTTGGCTACTTATTTGGGCTAGGAATCTTGTTCCCTTGCTAGTCAAGAACTCCATTCATCCATTGGAAGGTAATAGCTTTTCTTAAACCCTAAAACTATGCTTTAAACTTTAGGTTGATTAAGGGTAGAATTTGAATGGTGTTGTGTATTTGGTATGGGCTGTAGCACTCTGTGTGTGTGAATCTCATTGGGACCGAGAACAAAGGAGAAGAAAGGAAGAGGAGGAAAAAGGAAGAAAGAAAACTAGAAACACAAGGTAATTATCTTTACCTTGAGCTAGTTTTGTATGTAGTATTGTAACAGTTTTTGGAGTAGTAAAATGAATGGTGTATTGAGTAATGAGTAGTAAGTATGTTGTAGTATAATGAGTAATGGTATTGAAACAGTTTTGAAGTTTTTAAATGTTGTTTAAAAGCTTGGGAAAACATGGGGTATTGATTGTGTATGTGCAGGAATTTTATGTTGTTGTATAGTGCTATTATGTGAGTATAGTGTATTGTATAAACAGGTGGTGAGAATGTGAAATTGTGAGCTGAAATAGTGTGTGAGCAAAGTAAAATTATAGGGGAGACTATGTCAAATTTTGTGTAGGAATGAGAGGACTTAAGTGCTTAAGAAGAGGAAGTAACCTAGGTGGTAACTAGGTGTATTGGGAGAAGTGTAATGGGAGTGTTTAGTGTCTTGAAACAGATTTTGGAATGAGTTTGTAAATGGGATGAAACTAGAGTGTAAGGTAATGTATTTTGGATGCTAGGAATAGCATTAGTTGAGGGAGTATTGGAGGATAGGAGTTGAGGGAAAAATCTGTAGCATAATGTGGAAAACCAAAATCTGTAGCATTAGTGTGAAGAAAAATAATGTAAGTGTTGAGTTGAGATGATGAAAATTGGTGTAAGTTGTATAGGAATTGAGTAGCAAGTTTGGTGGATGAACTAAGGTGATTTAGAGTGTTTAATTAGTGCTAAATCATGTGGGGAAGTATTGGTAAAGAATGGGGAAACAATGGGTAAAGAAAACACCCAAAAACAGATTTTAAAACTGAAGTACTGGGCCGGACCGAACTTGCGACTGGACTTGCAAGTTCGGTCGAGCCCAGAGTTACAAAGACGGGAAACCTTCTCGAATCGACCGACCTTGCGACCGGACTTGCAAGTTCGGTCGGACCAGAAAATTCTCCCGTCAGAAACCTTCTGGAATGGACCGAACTTGCGACCGGACATGCAAGTTCGGTCGGACCAGAAAAATTCCCGTAATGCAAGCTACTGGAATGGACCGACCTTGCGACCGGACTTGCAAGGTCGGTTGGGCTAAAATTTTCACATACGAAACTTACTGGAATGGACCGACCTTAGGACCGGACTTGCAAGTTCGGTCGGCCCTGGAATTTTCACACGATGTAGCCTACTGACTTGGACCGAACTTGCGACCGGACATGCAAGTTCGGTCGAGTCAAAACAAAAAAATGTTTTATTATATGATTATAGTAATCATATGTATATATATATATATATATGCCTATACGCATATATGCATATGTATGTAGTAATACACCATTAATGAAGTAGTAATGGTGAGAAAGTAAGTAAGTTAGTAAGGAAACAAGTCTAAGAAGTAGTAAAGAAAAGAATGGTTTTATAATCAAGTAAGAAAGTAATGAAGTAGTAAGTATATATAGAAAGTATCAATGAAGGAGTAAGTAGATCAATAATGGATCATTGATCATACAACTTCATGTATGTATAGGAATCAAATAGTTGAGCTCCAAAGGAACCGGTAGTACGAATACGACGGTGAACGGTATGATTTCTTCATGCCCTGTATCCTAACTTGGTTACCCCGATTTGTGTGCTTATGTGATCACCAATAAGATAAATGCATGAATCGGACTTTTATTGCACTTAATTGTGTTTGGACTATATTGTTCTTGTTGTACCTTCTTGAACAAATAGTTTGTATAATTCATGAAATGTATAAATGAGAATGAAGTATATGTGTAAGTATGAGTACTTGTGTATTGTATTGGTGTATGGAAAGAAAGTATGGACTTCTACTAATTCCTAACGATCTAACTCCTAACATGAGTAATGAGTAAAATGGAATGAGTAGAAGCCCGATATAGTTTCGGCCACACGTGAGGATAAGGAAACACAAGAGGTTGGATCCGAATCCTGGCTATAATCTTTTCCATGGACCAATTCCCTTGAATGGGTAGCATCCTGGATTAGTGGGCCACCCTAAAGCCCGGTGGTGGGATGTAGTAATCCCTGCCCGTAGGTCATACCGACTTAACTGGAAGTAAAGTATATAAGAAGTAAGTATTGTATTTGTATTGGTCTTGACTATTGTAAGTCATTGACCCGGAGTAAAAGAGTATTGTACCCCCGATTAACCCGGGTGTGTAATGAGGCTAACAAGACCTTTGTATGTATTGGAGAATTATATCTCCATAATGCGGTGAGTATGGTAAGTATGGACGGTTGACTTAAATTGTCTTCCTTGTATGTATTGTATGAATGTATGCTTGTGAAATGAATGTATTGAATTGTATTGTATAAAGCATGTATGTGTGTATGAATGAAACGAACCGCATGTACTCAACCAAATAGTTGGTGTACCCTCGCTAGCACGTGGGGTATGCGGTTAACATATGCAGCGTAAGCTGACCCCCTAGGGGGAATGTTTTTACTCCACAGGTACCCGCGAGGCGTGACGGTAGGGTAAGGACGGGATGTGATTCTTTTTGGATGTAGTTAGTAGCATTGGATGGTGTACCGAGTTGTACACGGCCAAGGCCATTTTGAGTAGCCGGTGTACCATGTGGTACACCTTTTTGGATATTGAATTCTTAATTGGATAGTAAGGAGAGGATGTATAAACTCTTCATTTTTGGGAAGTAGTCTTGGAATGTAATTCGTATAACTTGGATACTCGGTAATCAAATGTAAGTTAAGTATTTGGTATTGTAAAGTAAGTAGTATGTATTTGGTTTATTCTAATCGTCAGAACGAAACGGTAAGTAGTAGTAGCCTTGTTAACCTTGGAAGGTTAACGGCGTTGTATCACCCACCGGGAGTAGGTAAGTATTCTGCTGCGAGTAAGGTAATTATGAGAATGATTAGAGGATAATGGAAGGATTAGCGGTTGGGGTGTTACAACTAAAGACATTGGAAATGTCTCAAGAATTTGAAACAGAAAGCATGAAATAGCCGGAAGGGATACCCGGTCTAAACACAGTAAGGCAACGCCTACCATGAACATATAAGGGTTCAAGGAGCAAAGTGAAATACCCATAGTGATCATCTAAAGTACCGGAAGATACCGTTCACTATCGAAGAAGGCATCAAACCTGTTATAAACATTAAGGAAAAGCAGTAATGGTCTACTCTAAGGACGGGAGACATATAACCCTAAACGGGACAACTTATAATTCCAAAACCGCAATGCGGAGAAAACAGAACTCACTCAAATGTTAGCCGGATGTAGCGGCATAATGAATAACACCCAGGAGCAATCCATAAAGGTTATCAAATCAACATAGTTGAACGAGGTGTCATAATAAGAGCACAAAAATTACAACGAACACTCGGTTAGAACACTGAAGGGATCTCACTTACCAGGGGATACCCTGAATTAATAAGCGGTACCGATCAATACCGAAATACTTGAAGGGGCCTCCAATAAATGGAAGCGTGATGCGATAACCTTACCATGGAGCCCAGTAATACCTCCAAGCCATTTGCAGTATATGGAGTAATGCGAATATTTGTGAGCCGCCTATAATGAGCAGCACTCTAGGCAACGTAGCTAGTATGCCATGAACCTATTACAATACAAATTCAACGGTTGCAAAACCATTGTGAATCATAGAAAGAATTGCCAAGAACGGCACCAGTAAGATTGTTTAATAACCAACGAGTAGGGACACCCCTCGTTAATGTGAGACCGCGAGAGCGGTAAACACATAGATTCCAAGAAGGGAATACCATCAGTGAATATCTGATAATACATCCCTTTCAGAACTACTAATATAGTGGAGCTTGAGCATCAAGCCATTGCCAAGCGAAAATTGTAAGAAATAAGCCAAAGAAAGTTTTGATAGCTATTGGAAGAAACCGAGGAGTAATCGGTTAAGAAGAAATACGTGAGGTACGAACCGGAAGTGTAAAACCAGTAACGCTCAAGGAGCTCAGAGATATAAAAGAATGTCATATGCCGTGATCAGCCAAGTAGATGGCGAACCATTGTCTAATGGTAGAAAAACATGAGAAAAAGCTAATGAAATAGTGGATGCCATGGAAACCAATGTCGTAAATAAATACGAATGGGGTGCGCAGCAAGCGACCAATACTTGTGGATAAATCACACGATGATACGGAGTTGGTGAAAAAAAATGGTAGACGGACCGAGTAATAAGGAAGTAATGATCATTCCAATTGCAATCTCATAAGAGATTTACTGCCCAGGGGTTTACGCCTCTGCACTCTGTAGGACTGAGTGTTTTTGTATTGCATTTGTGTTGTAATGATCGAGTGGGATAGCTAGGAAGTTGGGAAGGTGGCAATCGTGGTAAGAATAGAGGAAAATTTGTGAAGTAAAGAACACTTGCAAGGAACCAGTAGGTGGGCATAGTTCAGAAGCCACTGGTAATAGAGGAAGCACTACAATTAAGTAGCGGCTTAACCTCAACCGACAATAAGGCGGAGGAACCAAGTGAATTATCACTACAAAACACAACATATGTATATAGATTGCCAGAGAGCTGGTTATGAATCTAAAACTCATTGAGTTTGCGCACGGTAAAGGAATACCACGCTCGATGGAACAAACCTTATTCCCACGAAAAGAGGGGTAAAAAGGTGATGTTAAGGATAACAAGAAGGGCGAATAACCTGAGCTATCAGAGTCACGCAGCAGAAGCTAGCGGGCCCAAAACTCTGAGTGAAATACACCTAGTGAATAAAAGGTCAATCATCAATGCCTTGAAGCCATTTAGGCTAGAACCGAACCCGGTTCTGAGTTAAATAAACTCTGATGGAATTTCTTGATGTAGGGACTAACCGGTAATACAGTTAAGACCCATTGATCAAGGAACATTGTATAATAAACCGCATGGAAGCTGAACCACTCCATGACGGCTGAATGCCTTTGACCTATGTCCAATGTGGACACATGGTAGATTACGTGGGTGTAATCCCTTTTTAAGGGGGGTAGGGCGAAAACCACAAAATGTATGTTTTACGTGATAGGGCGTAAACTACAATGCGCATAGCGCAAAAGTATTTGTTGTGATGATTGGTACTTATGTTACATAAACATATGTATACCACTCATATTGTAATTGTGGTTGATTGTGAGACTTGAGTGGAAAGGAGTATTGATTGTGAGAAATTTGAGGTGAATGGAGTAGAGGAACTCCATGGGGAATGAGGACCCCGGTTGATAATAATTTGGGAAATGAGTATGTTTGAGGAGATCGATGAGTATGTTGGGAGATTTGAGGAGCATAAATCGGTATGAAACCGATGTTGAACCTATTGGGAAGTGAGTCCCCTAGGTAATTTGAGTTGGTTGTATTTGTGTATAATTTGAGGATAGAAATTGATTTGACTTGTAAATGATTTGAGGATAGAAGAACTAATTTGAGAACTAACTTTCGAAATTCTTGGGTATAGTAGCTGAAGATAAGTTGAGTAATAATTGATGGTATGAGTAGTAATGAGTAAATGAATTCTAGAAATTGGTAAATGTATGGTTGCATGATTATGATTAGAAAGATAAAAAGATAGAAAATGGAATTAATGTTTGACTATTTGATTGTGTGAATTGGGGTGGGAGGTGGAACTTGGTTTGCTAGTGATCAAGGGAAGCCGAACACCAAAGTGGGGTGGATGGATAGTTCAACACCAATGCTGATCACATTGGGGTTGAATGACTCTTGAAGCTCCGTATAAGTGGCCACAAGTAATCACACTAGTAATAGGTGAAACTAACATAAATTGGAACTTGGAGTTGCATGGAAGTTTTCAAAATGAATTTCTAAAATGATTTTGGCAAATGATTTTCTTCAAACTTGAGAATGAGGATTGGTTTTGAAACCACTTCCACGGGTGCTAGTGGATCCTTCATGGCTAGGCACGGGTATCCGGTTGAATCATGGAGGTGAAGCTAGTTGTGAGTCGGTGGAGGTGTTGAATAGTTTTGAAACCACTACAACGGACGAGCAAGGGTACTAAGTGACCTGTAGGACGTTTGTAGTGTGTGTTTTGTATTTGTCCAAGGGCCGCCGGATATGAGTAGTCCGGTCAGGGAAGAGTACCCACTTTGGAGCCTGAGGATTCTCTAGAGTTGCAAATGAATTTTGATCTTAACCAAAGGACCGTAGAGCCAGAAAGAGTAAGTGCTCAATGTCATGACGGCCATGAACCAGAGAGCGTAAGTGTTCAAACGTGACTGGTACCTGAGGGATCACTCGATTTGGGGGAGGACTTAGTGCCTAATTGTCTGCGAATGAACCCCCATTAAGAGATTTGGGAAAAAGATATTTTTGGTTGCTATGCATGCTTGACATGTTGTGTGGATATGTGGGTTGTATTCAGTCAGTCAGTGGAGACTGACAGTTGTGGAGAGAGTATAACCTTAGTATTGAGTACCTTGGTGACTAACAATCTTAGACTCACTAACTTTGTGGGCAAAGTTCTTTAAGGGGGGTAGATTGAAATACCCCGGACTTAATTAGGGTGATTAAATTACTCTAATATGATATTGAGGGCCTATTAGTTCCTAATGAATTTTGGTAAAGAGAATAAATCCAAAAGAAATAATAAAAACGGTTAAAGAGCGAAAAACGCTAAAACGAGCGTTAAGTGACCCTAGGAGAAATACAACCTTAAATGGGGTACTAAATGAATTTAAAAGGCTTAATAATGCCTAAATATATGGGAACAATTCCCGAAGAAAACAGATCCATAAAACGAATTAAAAACGCTAATAAAGCTTTAGCGCACGTTTTTCGAGAAAACCCGAAAACGTGACTTTGAGTGGTCAAACGAACCCGTAAAAATTATAGTTCATTAAATAACTATAAATAAACATTAATGGGAGTATAATAGCCATTAAAATTAAAGAAACGCGAAAATTCCGGAAAACGGGCCGGTTAGTGAATAGTGCTAAACCGGGAAAATAAATGAGCGTTTTCTGTAAAAGACGAAAAATGCTCCAGCTTGTACAATATGTGTGAGCTGATTTTTATTGTTAAACAGCCCTCACTCACACTCTCACCTTGCTAAAAAGAAAAAAGAAATGTCAATAAAGTAAAAGGTACTAAAGTACCTTTCTTTTCTCTTCCTCTCATTTCCTCCTCTCTCTCCTCCTCCTTCTCTCACCACCGAATCCACCTCCTTCCTCCTCCCTATTCTGGCGATTTTGAACTCCCTCAAGAGCTCCCATGGCAGCCTCTCTTTATCTCCTTGCTCAAGCCACAAAAATGCTCCAAATCAAAATCAAAACACATATTTGTGTTCCTCTCATCATTCTCTATCTATCTCTCTTTTCAAAATCCGAAAATAATGAAGTTGACCTCCATGGGTTTTCCCCATTTGAAGAGAAAAGCACATCATCTTGTAGCTTGGAGTCTCCTCTTTCTTCTAAGGTAAAAATTTCATCGAAAAACGCATGTTTGCTCTTCCTCCCTTGGTAGCCGATTTTGGCTCTCTCTCACACCTTGTTTTTCTTCTTGATTTTGAGCTCCATTTCAACCCTCCAATGGGGATTAATCCCCTTCTTGATTCAAGGGTGAGAACCCTCTCAAAAATCTCCAAAGGTAAACCCTAACTTTGTGTACTAAGCCCTTTTGGTTGAATTGAGATTTCCTAAGGGTTTAGATAATTAATTGAGTATATTTTTGTGTTTCTTGAATGTTGGGGTGGAGTTTGGCAACTCCATCCCCACTTGACCGATTTTGAGAAGAGGAGAATCAAAGAGGAACTTGTGAATTAAGGTAAGAAATCTACCTTAAACTTGTTTTAATTGCTTTAGGAATTAGGATGGGTTAAATTTAAATAATGAACCCAAAATATGTGAATTAATGTAGTTGATTGGATTTGAGGATGATTGTGGACTTATGTTGATTTAAGGGCCTAAGTGCCATTGTATTTGAGATTTGAGCAATATTGTTGTTTGGTGAATTTTGAATTGAGTTTATGTGCTGGTAGGACCCTTGTAAGGGTGTGGCTAGTTTAGGATTGAAAATGGTGAAAAGAGGTGTTTGGACATGTAAGGTTTATGGGGAGGTTATGGCAAAATTTTGGTAGAAAAACAAGTGTTTAAAGATGACTTAGTGTATTGGAGAACCTAGATGTTGTAGTGTTGGTTGGAGTGTAGTAGTAGCATTGAAATGGCATTTGGAGAACTAATAGAGGAGAGGTGAAAATCTGTAGCAATGGAGTATGGAAATGTTTTAGAAAAACTAGAAAAGGAATTAGTGTGCAAGACTTAGGAAATGAGAGTTGGACTTGGGTTTTAGAATGGTGTATATCTAGGAATGAATTGGGATGGTCATTAAGTGATTTGGTAGACTTGGTAAGATGTAAAAACTAGCAAGGAGAAGTTAGAAATGCAAAAGAGTGAAAAATGCAAAATGTGAGAACTTGAATTGTTGAACTTGAACAAGAATTTGAGTAGGGATTTAACCAAAGATTTGAGGTGGATTAAGGAGTGTTTTGAGGTGTTAAAATGTGTAGAAAACTTATGGAAAGATTAGGGAAAGATTAAGGGTGGTTTATGGATGATTAGGGGCTGAAAAATAATGTAAGGTGCAGGTTTAGCAGGGTCCGGGAATAGACTTGGACAGAGTCCCGGACACCCATTAAAACAGACCGAGAGTTTATCCTGCACATGGTCCGGGACTTGAGAGATGGACAAGGTCCCGACCACCCATGTAATTCAGGCCGAGAGTTGCTACCCATTCTTGGTCTGGGACTTGAGTTGGGTACAAGGTCCCGGACCACTTGTTAAATTCGCCCGAGAGTTAGACAATGCATTGGTCCGGGACTATAGGTAGGGACCAAGTCCCGGACCACCCCCAGAATTCAACAGAATGTATTTTTAAGGGTTTAAAAGATGGGGGTTTGAATGGTATTGGTTTAGATGATGTTTGGGAGTTGTTTGGTGACTTGTAAAGGTCCTAAGAAGTATAAACAAATGTTGGGAGTGAATGAGTAAGTTAAGGAAATAAGAACACTTAAGTAAACCGAGATAACGGGATAACGGGTAAGTACGGGAGTAGCAATAATGTACATACCTTAACACCTTAATAATAATTGAACCATTTGACATGTAATTAGTGTTCAAGAATATGATTCGAGGAACAAGGGTGAGCCAAAGAACATAAGAACCCCCGTAAAGATAAACCCCGGTGAAAGGTATGATTTCCTCATGCTCTATATCCTAACTTGGTTACCACGATTTGTGTGCTTGTTTGATTGTGTGATCACCTAACAAGATAAATGCACGAATCGGATTGTGTGTACTCTCTTGTGTTTGCATTGTATCGTTTGTGGTTGGATTGTATTCCATTAATTAAAGTTTGTATAATTCATGAAATGTGGATTGGGAATGAATTGCTTGATTGTGATTGTGTTTGGTAGTGCGACTCCTAGTTGAGTCTTGTGTGAGTAGAGACTCGTAGAAGGAGTCAAGTGCAAACTAATAAAATGGTGGACACACACTACAACTATTGAAACCTTACACGGTAACCTAAACCTACGGACGCACTAGAACGTGAGAAACATACGGGAGTAGCAACCTCCCGATAACGGCTAGAGAACCGAAACGACTAAATCCACACGATAACTATTAGTGGAAGTATACGAGTAACCTCTAACGGGAGGATTGGAAAGCTGTTCGAAACATGAACCTTGAGTAAAGTAATGAATGATAAGGGATCACCAAACCCCTTAGAAATATAGTCGAACCCCAAAGAGAGGAACCGACTAACATGAGCAATGTCCCAAACATGAGAGTATTCAATAATTGGGTTGAAACCTTAAATCTTAGAATACTAAACATTGAGGAATTCCCTAAGCCATTAGATGCTATCGAGAGAGATACTTCTAGGCTAATCCTTGAGATTGTGAACTGACTCCGAGAGTGGAGTTGTGGGAATTTGAGTAGTCTGGTAGTGAACCGGACATTTGAGTATTTGAGGAGCTAACTGTATAGCCCTATTTGTATTTGAGCCCGGTGGTGGGTCTTGTGTGTGACCCTGCCCGGAGGTCGTGAGATCGACTTAACATGTACCTTGAGCATTGGGTATTTTGGGAACTTGAGTATTGAGTATGGATCGGGTATGTGAGTATTGAGAATTGAGTTGTGACTTGTGGGACTTGATAATTTGAGTTGAGTGGGGAATTGAGTTGAGTGTTTTAGACCTTGTTGAGATTGCGAGTAAGAGGACCCAAGGGAGTGGGTAGTACATGAGTAGTTGAGCAAGGCATGGTGAGGTAGAAACCCTCAAGTCTAATTAAAGAACATATTGAACCAACCCTTGATGTGTGTGATAGTGCTTGTGTTCAATGTTGAACTTGATTGTGAATGTACATATATAATGTATGTTGTATGCATGATGTTGTGATAAAATGAACCACATGCTCTCGACCAATTAGTCGGCGTACCCTCGCTAGTACGCGGGGTATGCGGAAGTCATATTCAGCGTAAGCTGACCCCCTAAGGGGAACATTTTTAGTGTGCAGGTACCCGAAGTGAGTATGAACACTATAAGAGTCTGACAGCTAAGCCGGACACCGTTCGAGAGTAGGACGGGGTTGTTGTTGATATGGGTAGTTGTTAGGGAAATTGTATTTATGTATTGTGAATTTGTAAGACCGAAGGGTCATTGATAAACCTGGGAATTGTAGGTACTCGGTATAGTATTGAATGGTTATTGTATTGTATATTATGGTGTTAAAGGTTGTATTGACTTGAGAATTGTTTAAGTAAAGGAAGTAGTATCGTTTGTATAGTGCACTCAGTATAAGACCCATCAGACCGATATTGTATTTGTTGTAGTGATTGAGTTTGGATTGGCCTAGTTAGTACGTGGGTGACTAACGGCATTGTTTCACCCCCGGTTGAGTTGGAACTTACCGCTGCGTTGTTGTTGATATATGAGACAGGTCAGAGGATAATGGAGTGATTACCGGTAGGGGGTTACAGTACTAATTGCTAGCTAACCAGTGTTAGGGGTAACGCACGAGAACGGTATACGGTTTTAGCGTTCCAACCTATGGAACGTTCTAACCACGGCTATGTTTGAACTGGTTGTGGTTTGCATTAACGATTTATATCTCATCACCTTTATGTGTCTAACTAGTCCTAAATACCCGTTGTGAATTGTTGTGTCAAGTCCTGACAATGGGACTTCTAACAAGTGTACTGGGGTGAGGAATCCGTTGTCCGGTCGCGTGTGTATGTATAAGAGTAGATATCTGCATCAGATTCGACTCTTTTAATGTTATGGTTGTTCTCCTTCTTGGCGTTCGATCTCCCGCTAGCTTCATCCAAAGCTTACCTATTCTGACTGATGATTGGTCTAGGGGGAAATATGTGTGGTTATGGTGTGTTCGGGTCACAATGTCTGATCCATCTTTGAGTTAAGTTACTCATCCGACTAACAGGATGGTAACAAGTGATGTAACAAGCTTGACATGAGGGTGAAACCATTCTCTAGGCTTATAATGTTGACTAACCATCTTGGTTCGTTTTCTAAGTGAAATGTTCTCACTATGTATGTGTTGTTGTGCTATGCAATATTTCTTGCTATGCCATATATGTTGTATGTTAAAAATCAATGCCATGTTATCATGAAAAATAGTTGTGTGTATCCCGGTAGCCGATGGGCTACGCGTTAACCATACCAGCCAAGGGTTGCTGACCCCCTTGGGGGCTCCATATTTATTTGCAGGATGAGAATCGAAGAAGCGGAATGGCTTTAGACCTTAGGCTAGGAAATACCTTTAGTACATTTTGGATATTAGGCCCGGGATGCGCCTGTGCTCCAGTGGCGTTATATTTTGGTTCTGATGTTGTTACAGTGACGGTATATTGACAGTGACAGTTTGCAGTGGCAGTTGCAGTGTTGGTTTGTAATTAAATACTCGGTATCGTTGATTATGTATTTATGGTTATTAGTTCTATGCTCGGGAGTTTGATCATCAGACCGGTACAATTGTATGTATTCTGCCTAGTTAGCCACGTGGGTGGCTAACGGCGTGTAACACCGACCCGTTTAGTTATTGTTTAGTTGTTTAATTCCGCTGTGATTTCGGTTATTTGTTGAGAGCGTAGTAGGGGTGTTACAGTACGGCAGGCCATACAGGACACCTATTTGTTGGGATGAGGCAAGTGAGAATACTATCTTAGGGCCTGAATACCTAGACCAGATGAAGGAGGATATTGTGCAAATACGCAAGAACATGAAGATAGCCCAAGACAGACAGAAGTCATATGCTAATTTCTGGAGGAGAGATCTCGAGTTCGCAGTAGGCGATCGAGTGTTCCTCAGAGTTTCACCAATGAAAGGAGTTTTCAGATTTGGGAAAAAGGGCAAGCTTAGCCCAAAGTATGTAGGACCGTACCTTATTACGGAGCGAGTGGGCCCATTAGCCTACATACTAGACTTACCTGTGAGCTTGGGAGAGTGCACAATGTTTCCACATATCTCAGCTAAAGCAGTATGTGCCTCACCCATCACATATCTTAGAGCCCGAGACACTCGAGCTAGATCCTACGCTTAAATATGAGGAGACCCCAGTTCGCATTTTAGACTCCAAGACTAGGGAGACCAGGAACAAGACCATTAGGATGGTCAAGGTTCTGTGGTCAAACCACGACAATAAGGAGGCGACATGGGAGTTAGAGGACTCCATGCGAGACAAGTATCCAGAACTTTTTCTGTAGTGTGTGTATACTTGTGGGGGTACGTGGGCGTAACCCTTTTTAAGGGGGGTAGAGCACCACATGCGACTTGCATATTTACAGTCTATACTGGTTTTGGTTTTGTGTTTGGTTGTTTATGTTTGATTGTCGCGCTTGTGTGCACTTGAGTGAATGGTTATTGATGTGTTCTATGTAACACTTGGTATTGATGTGTTCTATGTAACACTTGGACGGTTAATAAAAGCTCACTTATTTGCTTTACAGTATCCATCAAATTACTTATGCTATGATTACATTGATTGTCATGAGTAAAGGTTATGTGCATGTACGAATTGCATACACTCGGATTACTGACGGAATGTAGAGGTGTCAATATAGTATTGACACCCAGGAATGATAAGTATACAAGAATAGACATGAGGAACTTGATTCCATAGGATAAGTAAGTAGAAGTTATGACTTTGGGACGAAGTCCTTTTAAGGGGGGTAGACTGAAATACCCCTAACCTTCAAATAATTAAATAATGAGAAATAAATATTATTTGGGGATTATGAAACCCTAAGAAAATATATAAACACTTAGGCGTTAAGCACGCACCAAAACTCCTTAAGGTCAACAACGAGCGTTAAGCCGGACCTTAAGCTAACCAAGGTATATAAACTATAAAACTCATACCAAGTCAACTAAGGATCATTATATGACCTTTAAAAACAGGTCCTCGGCTAGAACAGAGTAGAAATGTAAAATGCCCAGAAGAGTCACACACCTCCCTTAAGGCCCGAAAGTCCCGGAAATAATTTATAAGATGAAAGAAAGCATTAAACTTCATTACAAATGCACCATAACACTTTATTAAACATATAAGATGAAGTCCTCACTCTAAATTATCAATTAAATACAAAGTGCTCGGAGGTACCCGTTGGGGGCCCCACAAACCCCTAGGAATGCCCCAGAGAGGTATTGAAGTGGCACGAACTCCTATATAAATCATTCTTAGAGTTCCTATTATAATTATTCATCATTATAAAGAGAATTCTTGAGATACTTTTTCAAAAATACACAAAGTGCTCGGGGGAATTCTTAACGCTCCTATTTTGGCCGGGAGTGTCTCGGTGGCCCAGAAATTGTGTCATGAGTTGATATAACCCCATATAAATCAATGTAACACCTTAATATATCATTATTGACTATAAAAATGTTTATAAAAACTTGTAAATCGTAGCGACTACTTATTTTCCAGAATATCCTTAAAGCACAAAAACGCACCTTCGGGTGCCATAAAAACGTGTTCTACGCTATTACCTTGAAGTTTTTGAGGAGCCACGAGTTAGGAATCTTAAATGGGGATGAATTGACCATCTAAATCAATCAAATCCAGTTCTAAACTCATAGCACAAGTAGGGCCGAAAATCAGATCAAAAAGTAGTATAAAATCATCATTTTACCTTAGAAACTTTCATCTTTTACCTTAGTATAAATGTACCAAATAAATGTTGTGACTTATAAAATGTTACAATATGATCCTAATACAATATAGTGTGACAAAGACCAAGTTAAAAATCAGTCCCACATGGTCCCTAAAGCGGCCGCGTTTTTGGGTGTATTTGGCATGGTTTTTGCTTAAAAATTGTCTTATGGAATGTTCACTCATCTTCAAACACCATGTGACAATATAACAAAGGAATATCAGTCTTGGTAGCCTCTCATTACCGAAAACCTGCAGGAAATGAGAAGAGATTAGTCTTTGAAAAGCCATGGAAATTAAAATATATAAAGAACAAATCTAGAACTAGCTTTATACTTTGCAATTAAACAAATGAATCTACCCATTCCTATAGCCTAAGGCTGCCGAAAATAAGTGAGGAAAAGCAAGTTTGATTGCTGTATATTAGTCAAATAAAACATCTACCTAACTATTCATATTCCTATGTCTAATATGACAAAAATCAAATGGCCTCCTATAGCCCCTAATTGCCGAAAATGAGTAAGGAAAAGGAAGTTTGATTGCTGTATTAAAATCAAACTAAAACACCTACCTAACTAGGCATGTTCTCATGTCTTCAATTGACAAAAATTAGATGCCTACAAACAGCACATTACCGTAAATTACAAGGGAAATAAGACAACATTAGCATGGGTATTGTACTTGGAAAATTCAAAAGAACAACTACCTACCTTTGCCTTTGTCATCTTGTTCCAATTGACACACAAAGTCATTCTTCCCTTCTTGTCATAGCCGAAATTAGTAGTCAATTAAGAGACTTATGGATCCAAGAGCCAAACAAATAAACTAAGGAAAAGCATGCCTAACTTTGACATTATTTTGTCAAAAGAGAGATTCCTTCAATTTCTATTCTCTTAAACTCCATATGGCACTTACCATTCTCTTTGCCTCTTCCTTGTCCGAATTGGTAAGCTATCCCTTCCCTCTCTTTTCCTTCTTCCTTAGCTAGCTTATTCTTGTGAGCTTCAAGCTCCATTAATGGTGTTTTAAGTTCTAACACCATTTTTATGTATTTTTCCTAGTTAATTCTACTAAGTATTGAATCAAGAATCATCTTAGCAACCATACAAGTTTTCACCAAGCTTTAGCACTCCAAGAAGTCACCTTAATTCAATAACAACTCAAGGAACAAACAAGATCAAGTTAAGGTATATTTCTTGTTTGGAAACCCTAGTAAATACAAAGCTATGTCTGAAAATTTATAGCTTCTAAACCAATGTTCTCTTCATCATTTCATGAAGGAAACTTGGATCTCCAATCATCCTAAGGTATACCCAAAATTCATTGAAAAATACCTAAGGTAAACTCTTGTAAACTACACCAAATCTTACTTATAAATCCTTGTTAGAAGTCTAACACTTGGATCTCCTAAACATATACATGGAGGCCGAAAATTCTACACCAAGAAACCATTGGAGGAGCTTGGAATTCAAGGGGAAATCAAGTACAAGAATCATCTTGATTTAAGGAGTAAGTTTCAATAATTAAATCTATTAAGTTTAAGTTTGATTTAAGCTTCAAACTTTAGTATAAAATTTACGTACAACCCTTAGTAATATTAAGGCCGAAAACTATAGGTTATAATACCAAGAAAATAATTTATAACATGCAAGGTAAGATTATTATCTTAAGGTATAAATTGTGTCACAAAAATTAATTATGATACATATAAGTTCAAGCCGAATATCCTAGGAGTTAAATGTTTAATTTTGAGCTTATAATCATTCTAAGTCATTAACATAATTTTTAGAAGTGTTATATGGCTTATATACATTTATATATATTATTATAAGTTATAAATCAAGTTTTAAAACTATATGGTTTTAAATTAGAACCAAGAATAAAATGGGTTATTTGGTGATTTTCGAAGTATATAAGTATATTAGCTTATATTATAAATTTTGGGAATATTAAAATAGCTACAAGTATTTATATGGCAAGTTTATTAAGTTTTGTGGCTAAATGTAAATTTTGAAAAGTATAGGGTATTATATGTTATTGCCGAGAGTTAAGGAGATTATTAGCATAATTATGATATAATATAAGGTAGGAATTAATATTATGAATCCTGGTGAATTTAAACAAGTGTTTAAGTGTTAAAATAACACTTTATAAAGTTTTAGGGCTAATTTGTAATTTATGAAAAGTTGGTGTAAAAACCGAATTACATATGATTTTCTGGGTATATTAAAGTATTAATTATGGAAATAGGCTTTGGTCAAAGTGTTGACCAAAAACTTTGGGGTAAAATGATTTATGACATAAAATGTTAAGTTTATAAAAGTTTTGGGTGAATATGTAATTTATAAAAGTTAACATATAAAACCGAAATTTATATAGGGCGAAAGCATAATTTATTAAAAGGTAAGAGTCATTTCGGTATTAAAGAAATTAAATATTAAAACTATAGTTCATAAGTTAATATGTAACTTATATAAAGTTTTGGGGTTAAAATGTAATTATGAGAAAGTTGTTGCCAAAACCGAAATATAGATGTGGCTATATGGTAATTTGTGAAAGTTAATATGTTCAAAATATAATTACCGAAATTATAAGGTTTGTTGTAATTCAATAAAAGTAAGGAATTGAAACTAAGGAATATAATGTATTTTGGAGTATAATGTAAAGTTTATAAAATAATTGTGGTTATAGTAAAAATAACCAAATTGTATAATATATAGAATAAGTGGAAACAATTATGAGTATATAATTAAAGAAATGGGAATATACTATAAGGTAGAAATTCATTATCACATGTAGTTACTACATAAAATAACGAACTGTTAAACAACCTCGAACCACTGTTAAATAACAGGGAGAAATAAAGAACATACGGGGTTAGTATGCTACGGTATTAGTTCATTATTAACAGTACTGTAATAGTTAACGCTAGTCGTATTAATGTTACCCGGTATTTGTATGTATGTATAACAGCGTAACGGGGAGAGAGCTACTGAGCGTGTACTGTCAAGCTAGCAATTTTCACGGTGAACGGTATGTTAATTGTGTGGTCTGAATGTCCTAAGGATTTTCCTGAGGTTCAGACGTTGTGTGTTTAATTGCTAAGAGCGATATCTATGATTTATGTATATGAACTAGTATACTGTATTGCTCGACACCATTGCGTTTTATTTTACGCGAACGTCTTATGACTGGAAGTTTATACAACTAAACTCAAACAAGACTAGGTGACCTTAGGTATTACGAGAACCTAACTGATGGTCAACTGTTATAGTCTTAACACAAGGTAGTAACACCCCTACCGCTAATACCGTCATTACCGTCCAATCTCCTTATACATTCGTACTCACGCAGCGGATACATTCATACTCAACGGCGGGTGGTACAATGCCGTTAGCCACCCACGTGACTAACAAGGCTACTAATACATACAGCATCGGTCTGATGGACCGGAATATCCGAGTACTACTCAAATACAATACATACTCCCATCACTTACTGAGTACTACAATACTCCATTCAATACAATACTCCATTCAATACAAACTCCATACTTCAGTACAAGATAATACACTACACATACCGAGTTTACTGAGTTCCAAATACAAATACGATACCTCTTCAATTCCACGCATACTCATTAAGAGTCTATCCACTACCCGTTCCTCACAACTACATACTTGCAACTTACGTAATAGTGTACCCCTTGGTACACTTCTACAGGCAAGGCTACAAGCCTTATACCATTTACTACAATCTAACTTCATTCCTAGTAATCTAGGCATGTCCACCGGTCTCTTCTGTGACTAGGTCTGCTTCGGGTACCTGCACACTAAAAACGTTCCCCCTAGGGGGTCAGCTTACGCTGAATATGATAACCGCATACCCCGCGTACTAGCGAGGGTACGCCGACCATTTGGTCGAATACATGCAATTCATTTTGCAATACATGCATACATACATACATACTTACATGCTTTCATTCACGATACTGCAATACTACACAAGGTATACATACATACGCACAGTACAATACATGCTTGGAAGACAATACAAGTCAACCAATGCTTACTTACCATCTTCCAGAATACACATACACAATACATACTCATTACATACTCAATACGCAATACGGAGATACAATTCTCCAATACATACAAAGGTCCAGTTAGCTTCATTACACCCCGGTTAATCGGGTGTTCAATACTTTTTGCTCCAGGTCAATGACTTACAATAGTCAAGACCAATACACATGCAATACTTACTTCTTACATACTTTACTTCCAGTTAAGTCGGTACGACCTCCGGGCAGGGATTACTACATCCCACCACCGGGCTTTAGGGTGGCCCACTAATCCAGGATGCTACCCATTCAAGGGATTTGGTCCATGGAAAGATTATAGCCAGGATTCGGATCCAACCTCTTGTGTTTCCTTATCCTCACGCGTGGCCGAAACTATATCGGACTTCTACTCATTCCAATTTACTCATTACTCAAGTTAGGAGTTGGGTTGTTAGGAATTAGTAGAAGTCAGTACTTCACTTCCATACATACATACATACACAAGTACATACTTACACATACTTCTCATTTCCATTCATTCATTTCATGAATTATACAAACTAATTGTTCAAGAAGATACAACATAGTGTAGTCAGTTCAAGTGCAATATAAGTCCGATTCGTGCATTTATCTTATTGGTGATCACATAAGCACACAAATCGGGGTACCAAGTTAGGATACAGGGCATGAAGAAATCATACCGTTCACCGTCGTATACGTACTACCGGGTTCCTTCGAGGATCAACTTTTTGATTCCTATACATACATGAAGTAGTATGATCAATGATCCATTATTGATCTAACTTACTCCTTCTTTGATACTCTCAATGTATACTTACTACTTTATTACTTTCTTACTTGGTTATGAAACCATTTTTCCTTATTACTTCTTAAACTTGTTTCCTTACTCACGCCTTTACTTTCTTACCATCATTACCTTCATTATTGGTGCATTATTACGTATATATGCTTACATGTGTATAGGCATATATATATACATACATATGATTACTATAGTCATATAATAAAACATTTTTTTTTGTAAGTTATGGGTCGTCCGACCCACCGTCCGACCCAAGCCCTGGGTCGGACCATTCCAGTAGATTTTCGTCCTCTGAAATTCTTCCCGTCCGACCCAGCACTATTCCGTCCGACCCATACTCCTCTGGGTCGGACCATTCCAGAAAGTTCAATCCTGTTGCCCAAGTGGCGTCCGACCCACGTCCGACTCATCCTCTGGGTCGGACGGAGTCAGGAACTTCGACAACAGTTTTTTTTTTCCTGTCCGACCCATGTCCGACTCACGCCCTGGGTCGGACCATTCCAGAAAGTTTTATTCTCGTTGCTTAAGCCTTGTCCGACCCACTGTCCGATCCAGGCTCTGGGTCGGACGGTAGAACACTGCTACAGGCTTTGTTTTTCATTCCTTTTCTTACCCATTCCTTCCCCAATTTTCCTACATACATCCTAACATGTTTTAGCACTAATTAGGCTTTCTAAAATACCTTAATTCATCCTCCAAGTCCATTACTAAATTCGTCAAACAACTTACACAATTTTCTTACTGCTTCTACAACACATGTAACAGTTTTTGTTACACCTATGCTACGGATTTTAAAACTCAATTCTCCCATCCAATACTTCTACTACCAATACCATTACTAGCATCCCAAATACATTTCCAAGCAATTACAACATCTATGCCCAAGTCCAACATTCATTTTACTAAACCTTGTACTCTCATTCTTGCTAATTCCTCCAATGAAATCCAATACCTCTTGCTACAGATTTTTACATGCTTCATCCTCATTCTCCAATTACCAATCCATGGTCATTGAACATCTCTACTAGCCCCAATACATACCTTGGTTCTCCCATTCACCAAGTCATTCCTTAATGCTCAATTCCTACCAAAATTTCGCCATAGTCTACCTACAATTCTAACTTCTCCACAAACATACTCCTTCATCCAATTCATTCCTACTCTAGCCACACCCATACAAGGGTCCTACCAGCAATCAATACAACATACATTCACCCATACTTCTTCAAATACCAATACTAATACTCATACACAATCATTTGGCTCCAAGGCCTACTATCCACATACTAATTCTCAAATACTCAATCCTCCTCACAAATACCCAACTTCCAATACTACAACCCAATACAAGATTTTGGGTTCTTTAGTTAGTTGCCCATTCCCATAGTCTAATGCATTAAATTAACATTAGTAAAGAGCTCTTACCTTGAGCTTATAATTCCTTCATTCCCTTTTCAATTCTCTTCTTCCTTTCTTCCTTGCCCAAATCGGCCACATTGGGAATGGAGTTGCCAAACTCCATTCCCATCACCCAAAGCATACAAACAAGTATAATTAATATACTAACCCTCAGATTTATACTAACTCATTGAGATGTTTTAAACAATTTTCTAGGGTTTACCTTTTGAAGCTTTTAGGAGGGTTTTAGCCCTTGGTTCAAGAAGGTGAATCCACCACCATTGCTAGGTTGATATTATGCTCAAAAGAGAGAGAGAGAAATGGAGTGTTACAAGGAGGTAAAATCGGTTATGAAAGGAGATGGTGAAAACATGAGTTTTTCATGTAGATTTTTACCTTGTTGGAAGAGGAGACTCCAAGCTCCATAGTGGTGTGCTTTTCTCTTCAAATGGGGAACCCATGGAGATGAAATTCATCCTTTTCGAATTTTGAAAAGAGAGGAATGTAGAGGATGATGAGGGGATTACAAATATGTAATTATTTTTGTGATTGGAGCTCAAATGGAGATAGAGCATGGAGAAGAAGGTGGAGTTGCCATTGTTGTTGTTGGAGCTCTCAAAATCGCAGATGTAGGGGGAGAAGGAGAGAAATCGCTGGGAGGGAAGGAGGGAGGTGAGAGAATAAAGAAATGAGGAAGGGAGAGGTGAGAGAAAAGGTAATGTACCCACTTTCTCTTTTTGCTTTTGACCTCTCATTTAATTTGCTAGTTGTGTGTGAGGGAGTTATTTACCTAGTAAAAACCGGCCCCCATACAGTATACTAGTTGGAGCGTTTTTCGTCTTTTACAGAAAACGCTCGTTATTTTACCCGGTTTAGGTACTGTTCACTAACCGGGCCCGTTTTCCGGATTTTTCTCGTTTCTTTATTTTTATTGGTCATTAAGCTTCCATAACTGCTTAATAATATTTATTTAATGACTTATAATTTTTACGGGTTCGTTTGACCACTTAAAATCACGTTTTCGGGTCTTCTCGAAAAACGTGCGTTAAAGCTCTATTAGCGTTTTAATACATTATTTGGATCCGTTTTCTTCGGGAGTTGTTCCCATATATTATTTAGGTCTTATTAAACCTTTGGGATCCATATAATACTCTAACCGAGGTCTCGCACCTCTTATGGTTATTTAACGCTTACTTAGCGTTTTTCGCTTTTTAAGCGTTTCTTTATTTCTTTTGGATTTATTTTTCCTTACCAATATTACTTACGCATTATTAGGCTCTTAAATAAGGATTAGAATTATCTTAATCACTATATTTAAGTTTGGGGTATTTCAATCTACCCCCTTAAGAACTTTGTCCTCAAAGTTGCTCAAGGTTATAGGGTTGCAATGCTTGCTCATTCATACTTGTCTATGCCGGACGTCGTACATTCTTCCTCCTTACAACTCCTCAATCCATTACTCAAGATTTCTACTTTCCATACCTTACCAATGTACAATAATTACTCCAATCCGCATTATTACCAAATCCATTCTTTACTTTTTCCTTATACATTTATACATACAATGCAAAGCTATCCCCAAAGCAATGCAATACACATTACAATCCCGCAGGCACTCAGGTCATCTAGACACAGGACTCCTCTATGTCCCGCTGCCCTTGGAATAATACAATACGATACTCTACTACCTTCTCAGGCATACGCTTCTAGCAAATCCTTCATCTTCAGGCTAAGAAGATTCTTCCGCAACTACTACTTAGAAATCTTCCAAAGCATACAACTCCAATTCCGGTTTGTATTTATTGCTTCTACCCTATGCGTGATTCTTGTGACCACTTGAGGGGAGCTTCAAGAATCATTCGACCCTGATGTGATCAGCATCAGTGTTGAACTATCTTTCCACCCCAATTTGTGTTCGGCTTCCCTTGATCTGATCAGGATCAAGTTCGACTTCCCACATCCGTTTCAAACAACAGATAATTCAATCATTTTCATTTTCTACCTTTTTACCCTTCCTAGTCATAATTACAATTTCATACAACTCCAAAGGATGGAATCCAGTCCATCAACCATTCTCAATCTACTTCCCAAATACTCTCCTCATAATTCGATGCCTAAGTGCTCATTTCATTAACCTTCTCCACTTTCTTCCATTACCCTCTATTATCTCTACTATTCGGACTAGGGAATACCGTACTCATGAAATTCAGCTGTCCTCAATTTACTTCCAATAACGTACTTACGAATACACCACTCGTGGGTTACATTCCTCTACTACTCATAGTCAATTCGTACTACTTCTTTAAGAATACAATACTTGTGGAGCTCCGTCCACTACTCATTCTCAATTGTCTCAAGACAATCACCTAGGGAACTCAATTTCCTCTAGGTTATACATCGGTTTTATACCGACTCATGCATCGTAATGCCATGTCTAACTTCAGATAGGCACACACTACAGGGATTATCATTTCCCAAAGAGTTGCTCTACTCCTCTTTACTACTTTTGCACTGGGGTTACAAGGTGGGTGTATTCATCCTATGGTATTCGCATCTCTCGTGCCTAGTTACCACAGTTACAATATGATGAATACGTATGTTTATTTAATATAAGTACCACTCCTTAAATCAATTCCCATTTGTGCTATGCACATTATAGTTTCTGTGTTTTATTCATGAAACTTACATTAAGCGGTTTTCGCTCTACCCCCCTTAAAAGGGATTACGCCCACGTAATCTACCATATGTTACTATTAAACATTGGTTTACTCGATTCGGGCAATCTGAAGCATTTAGCTTCACTACTATATACTATACAATATGCTCTGGTCAAAGGGGTCTTAACCATACCAATGGTTTAGTCTTTGCACCGAGGATTCCTATATGAGTTTATTTAACTCATAATTAATTCAGTTCTAGCCTATTAGGCTTCAAGGCATTAATAGCCATTCTTTCGTACTTACTAGGTGTATTACATTTCTTAGTTAGGGCCCACTAGCTTCTGCTGCGCGACCCAGATAACTTGGGTTACTCACCCTTCATGTTATCCTTAATGTGCTATACATCACCTTTTTATCCCTCTATTGTGGAAATAAGGTTTACTAACAGTGTGGTATTCTTTTACCGCTGTTTGAACTCAATGACCAGCTCTCTGGTAATCTATTACACGTACTATTCGTACTCCCACGATTATTCACTAAGTTCCTCCGACTTGTTGTCGGGCGAGGTTAAGTCACTACCAAGTTGTAGTGCTCCCTCTGTTGTCACTAGCTTCTGAATTATACCAGTTCTTCTGGTTCAGTACAAGTGTTCTTTGCTTGTATGACCTTGCATTCTCAATGCGTCGGTCCAAGTGACTTTCTTACATCTCCTTTCACCTTTTTATTCCAATGAAATTCACATCTTGTGATTGATAGTGTGTTTTACACTCTTCGTGCGATCTGTTGCTAAGAATGCTTGACTGGCTTATGCCATGTTTGTGGTGAAAAGAAAGATTTACTACTGTTTACATTCTCCATATCCGCAGCCATCCCATTAGATCATTAGCTGTACAAGTGCAATACCAAAACACTCAGTCATACAGAGTGCAGAGGCGTGAACGCTTGACAGTAAGTCACTTATGTGATAGGAAGGAATATTTCTGACTGTCTTCCATACTTATTCTTCATGTCATTGTCTACTACTTCCTCATAGCGGTCGCTTGTTGCGCACCGTATTCTTACTCTTTGTACCATTTCCTTATGGTGTAAATACACTAGGAGGTCCTAGTTCATATGTATGGCGGTTGTCGTAGCGTACCGCAATGTTACTATATTCCCAATGTGGGAATGTTTCATTTCCATTCAGGTTTCATGTGTGGGTTGGCTTACCTCACATTATTTCATAATCGATAATGCAATTTACCAAGTGTCTTGGTTGACTGTGGATGAAGTGATTCATCGGGTCATCGGCTCTCTTGAGCGTTGGTCATTCGTGGTGCCCAATGTGCACTCACATTAATTGTTTCTGATAATTACTGTCTCCTCAGTGCTGAGCATTGGTTATAGGCTCTAGCTATGCAGTTTTACTTTTGCATGTACATTACCGGGACATCCCAAGAACTTTAATGGTTTTCTGGTCCCGTCCCCAATTGGAGGGTATTTCATCACTGGTAGGTGAAGGTTCTTGTCGAGAGGTTAGTTACCACTCATAAGTCTCATGACAAGGTTACCATGTTAGTCTTTATACAATGGTTCACCACATGCTTGGGTGCATATGGAGTATACTTACTCCTTCGAGTCTCTATGCTCTTTAAGCGTCTCGCCTTTACAGTCCAAAGCCTCTTGTAGGCGTAGTGGTTCAGAAATCTCGTATTCTTGTTCGATTGTCTCTTGGCAATAACTACATGCACAAGTTTGTGGTTATGGTAGATGAAAGCCTTTTTTGAGGGTTCACATCGTTACAGCATTGATGATCTTTGGTCAACAAGAGGTGTCTTTCCTCTGGTTTCTCGCAGTGTCCAAGTGTGGACTAGGCCATTGTTGGCGTTATTACGATTCTTATGCCTCTGTGCTGCCATTGCTACAGAAGGCATGTAGGTAATTAAAAGCTTGTCAACTGTATACTAGACTGATGCTCTAGTGACAGTGACACTGAGTTGACCATTACTCCAAGCCGCTCAGGAGGTTGGATTTGAATTGATGGTCCAGTTGTTGATTTCTTGTCATATGGGACAATATCTCTTGCAAGTCCTATTAGTAATGGTGTGGGTTTTGCCACCGTTTGAGTTCACACAACGTAGTTGGTTGGTGGCTTTTAAGCCTTATTGCTGCAAGCTATGCTCTTTGCAAGCTGCTTATACACGTTTCCATTCTTTGTGTACCCCATAGGTTGGAGGTATTTACTGGGCTCCATGGTAAGTCGTGACATCACGCTTCCGTTCATAGGAGGCCCTTGAGGCAAGTTGATGCTAATCAGTGCCTTTTGTAATTTAGGGTATTTCCTATTAAGTGAAATCCCTTCGGTATTCTAACCGAATATCCGTTCTGGTTGTCGTGCTCTCTTCATGACACTTGTTCGATTGTGTTAACTCAGACACCCTTCGAGGGTGCTCCTGGGTGTTGTTAGGTTATGCCGTTACATCCGGCTAGCGTTTATGATACGTTATCCCTATACCACCTTGTGGTATTATATTTAAGCTATTTCCTCTGGGTTATAACGTCTCCCGTTGTTGGGTAGGCCGTCTATACTTGCTCCTAGTGCTTGAGACTAGGTTAAATATCCTCTTTGATGATGGATTATATTTGTGGTAATCTTGTAATTGCTCTTGGGAACTCTGTCCCGTTCGTTGAGCATTCTGGTGTCCACGTCAGGCGATTGCCTTACTGTGTTTAGGCTGGGTATACTTTCCAGCTGCCATGTATTTTCTTGATGTCCTGAGACACATCCAATGTCTATACTTACTAGTATGGGCTCTCTGCACTCCCTAGTTCTTATTCCTCATCTTCAGATGGATTCTCTGAGTTCCTTTATACTTAATCGTCTGAGGTGTCCAGCTGTTCTGATTTGAACTCACTCATGGTCCGTAGGACGGAGTTGACCACTTCCCGTGTGTCGCACACTACATGTATACATACGTGGGGTACCTTGTTGATACGTTACCACTTACCCAACTATATGTCAGGCCCGCAAGCTCCTTCGGAGTGCGGTTGTCCACATCCCGTAATTGGGTACACTCGTAGTGTTCGTCACACGCCTAGGTGAAGTATTCTGTCGTCAACTCCTCTTGTATCATGGTATGATACTCACCGTAATCATGTGGGTTTGGTTTTAAAATCCAAGGTTTAAAATAGGTTTGTGGTTTTGAAAGAAGAATTTGGTTTGAAATCATGGTACGGTGTTTAAAAGGAATTCTTCATGGCATAGCCATGTACGCAAACTTGACCAAGTCCAGCTTCCACTGACTGGTGTGTTCTAAATGTAGTGGTCAGGCCGTCAGGCCTTTCCATGGTTTCATTCCCCTAGTTTTAGGGTGTTTATTCCTGTAGTTGTTCCATTACGGCCACAGTACACTACTATGTACTTGTGGTGTGTTAGTGCTCCCCTGCATGTTCCTGTTCTCACTGCACTTGCTGTGGCAAGTGCGCGGTACTGGTGGTTTTTGGGTAACCCGATACCGGTCACGGTATGGTTTCCACTCATAATTGGTAGTCTTGCTTACTCTTCCTTTGATCTTGTTGATCATTTACTTAGGTTAATTACTCTTCTGAGTAACTTCTCAGTGAGTTTGACATGGTTGTCATTGATCAGGGTACTTCTCCAATCCTTGGAGCTTCCCCTTTGACTTGGTTGTGTTGTTCCTTGTTGCTTGTTCCCACACGTTTGTTGTGGTTACTGAGCCTGATTTGGTTTAGGCACTACGGTTGTAGTTACATCATCTTGTGAATATTCTTGTAGCTGTCTGAGCTATGTTGGCCAGGTTTGTAACCTTTTGGCGTTGTAGTTTTGGAGTCAGTCACTCCCGACTATGTCCTTAGCCAGCTAGCTTACCGTTGGTGGTGTTGCTTGGCTATTACTGTTGTCCCGCAGACTTGTGTCTCGGGTTTCATTACTGCTCCTGTTTCCATTTCGTTGCACGGTTAGTGCTTCTTTTCCTGCTGCTGGTTGTTTAGTTAGGTTCTGCGACTGCTGAGCATGTCGCCCCATGCTGTTGTAAGTTGTAGCCTCCTCGTGGCTGGGGTGCTTATTCCACCGCTATCAAGCGCGGGTCTTGTGGTTCAACCGGGTTCCATCTCCGGGTCTTCCATTTCTTGGAATCTATATTTCAGGTTCTTTCCTCTTGTAGAATATCTCATTACTGCCAGATCGGGTTTTCCCGAGTATGAGAGGGCTTTTCCTCTCTCTGGCGTCCTTTCGAAAATCATACAAGGGGTTTGTGGAGGGCGGGTCTGGTGTTGTAGGTATCCGGTACTCACCGGTAGTTCCTAACTAGCATCTCTCAAATGCTAACACTCAGCCCTTAGCCCTAAGCTTCTAATTCCTAACTCGGTATTTCCTAAACTCGGTACTTCCAGTCATCAGGCGATACTTCGCTCTGATACCACTTTTTGTAACACCCCTACCGCTAATACCGTCATTACCGTCCAATCTCCTTATACATTCGTACTCACGCAGCGGATACATTCATACTCAACGGCGGGTGGTACAATGCCGTTAGCCACCCACGTGACTAACAAGGCTACTAATACATACAGCATCGGTCTGATGGACCGGAATATCCGAGTACTACTCAAATACAATACATACTCCCATCACTTACTGAGTACTACAATACTCCATTCAATACAATACTCATTCACACAATACTCCATTCAATACAAACTCCATACTTCAGTACAAGATAATACACTACACATACAGTTTACTGAGTTCCAAATACAAATACGATACCTCTTCAATTCCACGCATACTCATTAAGAGTCTATCCACTACCCGTTCCTCACAACTACATACTTGCAACTTACGTAATAGTGTACCCCTTGGTACACTTCTACAGGCAAGGCTACAAGCCTTATACCATTTACTACAATCTAACTTCATTCCTAGTAATCTAGGCATGTCCACCGGTCTCTTCTGTGACTAGGTCTGCTTCGGGTACCTGCACACTAAAAACGTTCCCCCTAGGGGGTCAGCTTACGCTGAATATGATAACCGCATACCCCGCGTACTAGCGAGGGTACGCCGACCATTTGGTCGAATACATGCAATTCATTTTGCAATACATGCATACATACATACATACTTACACATGCTTTCATTCACGATACTGCAATACTACACAAGGTATACATACATACGCACAGTACAATACATGCTTGGAAGACAATACAAGTCAACCAATGCTTACTTACCATCTTCCAGAATACACATACACAATACATACTCATTACATACTCAATACGCAATACGGAGATACAATTCTCCAATACATACAAAGGTCCAGTTAGCTTCATTACACACCCGGGTTAATCGGGTGTTCAATACTTTTTGCTCCAGGTCAATGACTTACAATAGTCAAGACCAATACACATGCAATACTTACTTCTTACATACTTTACTTCCAGTTAAGTCGGTATGACCTCCGGGCAGGGATTACTACATCCCACCACCGGGCTTTAGGGTGGCCCACTAATCCAGGATGCTACCCATTCAAGGGATTTGGTCCATGGAAAAGATTATAGCCAGGATTCGGATCCAACCTCTTGTGTTTCCTTATCCTCACGCGTGGCCGAAACTATATCGGACTTCTACTCATTCCAATTTACTCATTACTCAAGTTAGGAGTTAGGTTGTTAGGAATTAGTAGAAGTCAGTACTTCACTTCCATACATACATACAATACACAAGTACACAATACTTACACATACTTCTCATTTCCATTCATTCATTTCATGAATTATACAAACTAATTGTTCAAGAAGATACAACAAGAACAAAATAGTTCAAACACAGTTAAGTGCAATATAAGTCCGATTCGTGCATTTATCTTATTGGTGATCACATAAGCACACAAATCGGGGTAACCAAGTTAGGATACAGGGCATGAAGAAATCATACCGTTCACCGTCGTATACGTACTACCGGGTTCCTTCGAGGATCAACTTTTTGATTCCTATACATACATGAAGTAGTATGATCAATGATCCATTATTGATCTAACTTACTCCTTCTTTGATACTCTCAATGTATACTTACTACTTTATTACTTTCTTACTTGGTTATGAAACCATTTTTCCTTATTACTTCTTAAACTTGTTTCCTTACTCACGCCTTTACTTTCTTACCATCATTACCTTCATTATTGGTGCATTATTACATATATGCTTACATGTGTATAGGCATATATATACATACATATGATTACTATAGTCATATAATAAAACATTTTTTTTTGTAAGTTATGGGTCGTCCGACCCACCGTCCGACCCAAGCCCTGGGTCGGACCATTCCAGTAGATTTTCGTCCTCTGAAATTCTTCCCGTCCGACCCAGCACTATTCCGTCCGACCCATACTCCTCTGGGTCGGACCATTCCAGAAAGTTCAATCCTGTTGCCCAAGTGGCGTCCGACCCACGTCCGACTCATCCTCTGGGTCGGACGGAGTCAGGAACTTCGACAACAGTTTTTTTTGCCTGTCCGACCCATGTCCGACTCACGGCCCTGGGTCGGACCATTCCAGAAAGTTTTATTCTCGTTGCTTAAGCCTTGTCCGACCCACTGTCCGATCCAGGCTCTGGGTCGGACGGTAGCAGAACACTGCTACAGGCTTTGTTTTTCAATTCCTTTCTTACCCATTCCTTCCCCAATTTTCCTACATACATCCTAACATGTTTTAGCACTAATTAGGCTTTCTAAAATACCTTAATTCATCCTCCAAGTCCATTACTAAATTCGTCAAACAACTTACACAATTTTCTTACTGCTTCTACAACACATGTAACAGTTTTTGTTACACCTATGCTACGGATTTTAAAACTCAATTCTCCCATCCAATACTTCTACTACCAATACCATTACTAGCATCCCAAATACATTTCCAAGCAATTACAACATCTATGCCCAAGTCCAACATTCATTTTACTAAACCTTGTACTCTCATTCTTGCTAATTCCTCCAATGAAATCCAATACCTCTTGCTACAGATTTTTACATGCTTCATCCTCATTCTCCATTACCAATCCATGGTCATTGAACATCTCTACTAGCCCCAATACATACCTTGGTTCTCCCATTCACCAAGTCATTCCTTAATGCTCAATTCCTACCAAAATTTCGCCATAGTCTACCTACAATTCTAACTTCTCCACAAACATACTCCTTCATCCAATTCATTCCTACTCTAGCCACACCCATACAAGGGTCCTACCAGCAATCAATACAACATACATTCACCCATACTTCTTCAAATACCAATACTAATACTCATACACAATCATTTGGCTCCAAGGCCTACTATCCACATACTAATTCTCAAATACTCAATCCTCCTCACAAATACCCAACTTCCAATACTACAATACCAATACAAGATTTTGGGTTCTTTAGTTAGTTGCCCATTCCATAGTCTAATGCATTAAATTAACATTAGTAAAGAGCTCTTACCTTGAGCTTATAATTCCTTCATTCCCTTTTCAATTCTCTTCTTCCTTTCTTCCTTGCCCAAATCGGCCACATTGGGAATGGAGTTGCCAAACTCCATTCCCATCACCCAAAGCATACAAAACAAGTATAATTAATATACTAACCCTCAGATTTATACTAACTCATTGAGATGTTTTAAACAATTTCTAAGTTTTACCTTTTGAAGCTTTTAGGAGGGTTTTAGCCCTTGGTTCAAGGAGGTGAATCCACCACCATTGCTAGGTTGATATTATGCTCAAAGAGAGAGAGAGAATGGAGTGTTACAGGAGGTAAATCGGTAAAAAGGTTTGAAAGGAGATGTGAAACATGAGTTTTTCATGTAGATTTTTACCTTGTTGGAAAGAGGAGACTCCAAGCTCCATAGTGGTGTGCTTTTCTCTTCAAATGGGGAAAACTCATGGAGATGAAATTCATCCTTTTCGAATTTTGAAAAGAGAGGAATGTAGAGGATGATGAGGGGATTACAAATATGTAATTATTTTTGTGATTGGAGCTCAAATGGAGATAGAGCATGGAGAAGAAGGTGGAGTTGCCATTGTTGTTGTTGGAGCTCTCAAAATCGCAGATGTAGGGGGAGAAGGTGAGAGAAATCAGCTGGGAGGAAGGAGGGAGGTGAGAGAATAAAGAAATGAGGAAGGAGAGGTGAGAGAAAAGGTAATGTACCCACTTTTCTCTTTTTGCTTTTGACCTCTCATTTAATTTGCTAGTTGTGTGAGGAGTTATTTACCTAGTAAAAACCGGCCCCCATACAGTATACTAGTTGGAGCGTTTTTCGTCTTTTACAGAAACGCTCGTTATACCCCGTTTAGGTACTGTTCACTAACCGGGCCCATTTTCCGGATTTTTCTCGTTTCTTTATTTTTATTGGTCATTAAGCTTCCATAACTGCTTAATAATATTTATTTAATGACTTATAATTTTTACGGGTTCGTTTGACCACTTAAAATCACGTTTTCGGGTCTTCTCGAAAAACGTGCGTTAAAGCTCTATTAGCGTTTTAATACATTATTTGGATCCGTTTTCTTCGGGAGTTGTTCCCATATATTATTTAGGTCTTATTAAACCTTTGGATCCATATAATACTCTAACCGAGGTTCACACCTCTTATGGTTATTTAACGCTTACTTAGCGTTTTTCGCTTTTTAAGTGTTTCTTTATTTCTTTTGGATTTATTTTCCTTACCAATATTACTTACGCATTATTAGGCTCTTAAATAAGGATTAGAATTATCTTAATCACTATATTTAAGTTTGGGGTATTTCACCAGCTGCATCACCAACAAACAACCAGACAGCATACCACTCCCTCTGTACAACCGCAACAGAAATCCCAAAACAACAGGAAAGTTTTTCAAGCTCCACGTAACATTTCACCACCTCTGTCCAGCAACATACACTACTTGTTTTACATGTTTTGATCACCCTTCTCCTTCCCCACATATCAATCGAGAGCACCATGGACATGGGCCATTAGAGATCTGTAAAACCAAAAAGATTAGTATAATAAGGTAAGAAACGTACAAAAAATAATACCTCATCCTCCTTGTTATGCATATGTTCAATGATTTCACCCTTCTATTCACACTCTCTTCCTGCTCTTTTCTGCACTCAAAATGAAGCTGGTAATAGCCCCTTTACTGAGCCAAGAATTCTCCTTGAAGACACTTAGAAAGGATGCTCCAAAACCCCATTGAAGAAGCCAACAACAAGGTAAAACCAGCTCTGTTTTGAAGCTGTTTATCCCTGTTCCTTACTTGACAAAAATGCACCAACCTCACATCTCCTCTTGTTTTTGTTTCTGCATAAACCTGGAAATGACTCCTCCTGCTGTAAACCATCGAAAGCTGCTAGAAAATCTCTCCAAGAACACTCCATTGGAAGAGCTCTTAAACTAAGGTAAAGAGCAAGCCATTACATAGATGTTTAGAACGTTAGCTTCCATTGCTATTTTTCTGGATAAACCTGAAAGCGTTCCTCTTGTTATAGGCAGCTGAGAGCTCTGTTTGCTCAGCCCTCCAAATGCCACGGAAATGACCCCCTTTAAGATTTAAAATCTTCGTAAGATAGGTACCTAAAATAGCTACTACTCTGACTATGGTTTCTGCATACATGCGTTGCCAAACTTGGGTTGCTTCCTTCCATAAGCTACAGTGGATTTAGGAGCTGAATTCAAAAAAAAAAACTAAGGTGAATCATTAAACTCATCCTACTGCTATGTGGATGCTTAAGTGAAATATATTTCACAAAACAAAAAATAAACTAATGCGTGATGTATAAACGTATACACAACCGAGAAAGAGATAGCTGCTTGGCTGAGAAGTTGTGAGAAGAATCTTCTGTGTACATACCAAGGTAATTGTTACGTTACCTTATACTCTCAAAAATCATCACTACATAGGTAGCATGCTACCAAAAACTAGTATATATAATAGATGTGTTTAAGCTATGGTGTTGGGTAGAAAAAAAATGGTACACATTTGGCTAATGAGCCTAGAGGCTAATGATTTGTTTAAGCTAAGTTAATGAGTTATTAGTGAAAGAAAACATGTTAAAACTGTTATGCAAGAAAATCTTTACATCACCGGAAGCTTGTGTGTATAATGTATGTTGATGAACCACGGTGATATGCGGGAGTAATAAGTATATGTGTGTGGCTGGTGAGTTGAAATGTTTATGGATTATTAAAATACACTATAAGAGTTAATGATGAAGGAAAATGGATTTAGAAATGCTAATAACAATCTGCACAAAAACCGTAAACAAATGTGCAAGTTTAAGACTTGTTTAAGTCAAAATTAAGAGCTTACAACATAGGAAGAAAATGTTTAAAATATTATATACAAATCTGTAGAAAACTGAGAGCATGTATATGGTGAATATACAATTTTGAACGTTGAATGTGTGTAGGAAATTAAGGAGTTAGTTTAACTAAGTGTTAATGCACTATTTAAGTAAGTTATGTAAATTAGTAATGGAAGGAAAATGTGTGGAAACATTGGAAATTAATTATACAAAAACCGTGAGTGAACTTACATAGTAAGGCATTTTAATGTCTTTTATAAATAATTTATGTTATGTTTAAAGCCATAATATTTTAAACCATCTTTATTATGCTTACTTTGAGCCTTAAATATTGATTATAAATTTTCAAAGTGATTAAATGAGTTATAAAAATTCTGATGCAAAAATATAACTTTAGTGAATATAACCACCTAGGAATGTTTTAGGTGAATATTAGTAAATTTAGATGCTACTTAAATTAAGTATAATATTATAATATAATTTAAATAGACTTTATAAGTACATAAATAAATAAAATATCATACTGGGGGTCAAAATGAAATTAAGTAAAGATATAGAGGGTTAAAATCAAAATAAAACCGAGAGAGTATTTTTTTAAGGATTTTAGAAAAAATAAAAATACAATTTTATAACATTATTTGTTAAATGTAAAATTTGAGAAATAGAAAAGGGTATTTTTGTAATTATAGTAAATATGGGTCAAAGGGAATATTTGAGGTGTTCAACACTGACCACATATGACATTTGACCAAATTAGAAAGCTAAATAAATTTATTTGATAATTTGATGAAGTGATAAATTAAAAATGGAATTTATAAAACTATATGGGTGTTTTTGGTAATTAACTGAAACTTGGTGGCATTGAGAATCAAATTAAAATGTTAGGGTTGTGCACAAATTAGGGAAAAGCTTAGGTGAGAATTGTGATTTAAATAATTAATATGTATAATATAAAGTTTTAGTATTAAATTATAAGTTTATAAAATAAAGAGGTAATTTGTAATAAAAAGAAAATGTGGGGGGAAAAGTATAAAATCTGGACAATTTGGGGTGCTACTCGGAATTTAGTATATATGTATATATGTGTATATTACAATATTGGAAACCTTAGGTTATAAATTAAATAAGGTGTTAAATGTAGCAAATATGACATTTGGGTTGAAATTGTAATTAATCAAAATTAAGTGGGGAAAGTATGAAGATTTCTGAAAACTATAATGGTTGGTTTGGAATTAGTAGACAGATTGTAATATATAGTTATAATGTGACATTTTGCTAAAGTATAGGAAGTATATCATTAAGGGATTAACATGGTATAATTATATCTTGTAAACAATTACATAAAATGATAAGTTGAGTTGGGAATTATTAGAGAGTATATTATATACTAGGAACCTTACATTGTAAGATGCATAACAATGTATAACCGTATATTGTAAAACCGTGAAACCAAGTTTTAATAAGATATGTATGGATAAACGGTACAAATGAACAATATACATTTTACATTGAATCGACGAAATAGATTAATATGAAATTTTAGTAATGGGATGGAATATCACGTGACTTTGTAATTTAATATATATATATATATATATAATATATATATTAGTTAGCATATAGTCGCAAGTGTAATATATCTCTAGAGTTTATGAGATAACGTGACATGAAATATGATACATGAAATACCCCTAATTAATTAAATATTGATTAACTATAATCAATTAAATTAAGGCCTAAACATGCCTTAAAAATAAATTAAACACACACAAGTTTAAAAGAAATCAAAATTACACCCTTTGACCTTTAGGGTGATTAAGTATCCAAACGACCTCCGTTTGACTTAAATGTTAACATGAGCCTTATAAACCATAAATGAACACATTAAAACCGTTCCAAGGGAAACCAAGCTCAGAAACGCACTAGAACATAAAATGTGCACTAAGCTTTCTTAAAGCACATTTTTGGGAGATTGTCTCCAAAATGAGTTTTATTTGATTTTAGGGTCTTGAATACCCTTAAATGTACTAATGACATAATGCACCACATTAGAATGTATAATTCAATGTTTTTCAAAATAACCAAAAAATGTGCATTGTTTTGTGAATAATACCAAATAGTGCAAAAATAACATTTAATCACTTAATCATGTCTAGGGTCAATATGTCCCTTGACCTTGGCTATATTATTCCGCCAGTATGAGCCTCTTTTCCCAGCTAGTTACCGCTACCATATGCAAGTAAATATACTCACCACCGATGCTTGATTAGAATATTATAACGTTTTTTATATAACATTAACTAATCTTCATACCTTTTTCACCTTGTACACTCATTACCGTCGGTTAATGTGATCAACCTTATCCTAAAACAATAACCTGCAAGCCACCGAAATGTCACATACATTACGTAACCCTATGACTATATACATATATATATAACTACAGCAATCAAGCTTTTCTACCGTAGCAACTACCCTTGATCATTGCCGCCTATCCTGTTATGTTAACCTCATCCACTGTAAGTTCTAACAATCTGCAAACCACCTACTCTTATGACATGTATATATTAATATGCAATCGGATTTTTCCCACTCTACTACCACTACTTATCAACTTGTCTGACAAACTACTGCAACCACAAGAGTACATCGGTCATAAGAAGCTTCCCCTCTTGACTTCCTTCACAATTATAGCCGAATTATTGGGACCGTTTCATCAGCTAGTAGGCGCCCCCCATTAACAAGTAAAGGTGACACATCTTACTTACCTTATTAAAATAATAATAAACCCTTTTATGAAGTTAATCAAGCTTGACTTATCTACCCAGCATACCCATTATTTCTGGACAGATTAGGAAGTAATTAAGCCATATATCCAGGAGGAGTTGTCGTAACTTTTGATTAAGCCTAAAACTTATTACATTATTAAACGATTATTTCTTTTCCCTCCAACACCTTCTTCTTATTCTTCTGCCGTCATGAACCGAACCTGCTCGCTGCTGTCTCCAAACCGAGAGCGCTGCCCAGCAACTTCCATGGTTGTTACCTCATGATCTAGGTGAGCTCTCATGGTTAGAACATGCTCATCTTCCTCCTCTCTTCCTCCTCTCCTTAAGGAGCTTACTCACCTCCATTCCCACACAGCAACTGAACCGAGATAGTGCATGAAGAAGGGGGAGCTGTTCGGCTGGGATAGAAACAGAAAGGGAAGCTAAGCTAGGTGACCTATTACGGTATATGTTTGCATGAATCTAGCCTAGTCTCTTCTCTTCATTTCCGGTAATGCTCTCAGCTTCTCTAAGCTTGTTTCCCTTTCTTTGTTCATGTGAAAACCAGAAGGGAATACGTACCCAGGTTGAGGAAGAAGAAGATCCAAGTTAGAGCCTTTCTTCTTGCCATTTCGGTAAGCATTAACCACCATCATTCTTCCCTGTTTTATCGGCAGTATTCTCAGCTTCCCTAAACTATTCTTCTTCTTGTTTGCTTCACGTAAAACCAGTGGGTAATGCTCAGCTTGGTGAAGGAACAAGACCATGCAAAACCTTCCTTGCCTTGCCATTTTCGGTAGGAAAAATCTTTCCCACTTCCCTTTTGTTGTTACCGGGTTACACATGTTGGTGTAAGCACAGTTTTAACATCTACTTTTGCCTGGTAACATCAGGCGTGAAAGAGCTTAAGAAACAGCTCCTTACCCAAGGTAAATACCATGTTTTTTCTAGCCTAAATCAACCCTTAAATGACTTATATAACATGTAACTAACACATGCTCTCTTACTGCATGAAACTCTTGCCGAAACACCTTGGAAATTTTGAAAAAAAAAAACTTCTGTACAAAAGGAAGAACCAAGCTCCAAGATAGGCGTGGGAAAAGTGAGTGGTTTCAACCTCTAACATGTACATATATTTAGCTAAAGGAATCAGCATTCAAACTAATTAAATTCTATATACCAACTAGGCGTGAGCTTAAGAGGGTATTTGGAGTGCTTGGTGGCTTGAAAAATCACAAGCTAGGTGAGAAAAACTTTGCCTTATATTATGGTATAGTTTTATGAATTTTTTAAGCACATAAATATATCAGCCGAGGGGTTAGCAAGGGTTATATACCTAATTATGCATTTAAATGCTTCATAACATTTTAGTAGTTAGTTTGGAGTGTTAATGACCTATATGGTCAAAGGAATGATTTTAAAGTGTTAAACATAAATTATATAAATTTCTGGGTAGGTTGTATGAAAACCGTAACCATAATATGTCATTTGTGACATTTATTTGTAAATTTTATCCTATGATAATTATTGTATTAAGGCCATGCATTTTAGGACATTTAATTTAATTGTTACATTAAGATAAAAATGAATTTAAAATAAAAATAAACATTACCGTAAGGACTTGGGTTTATTTGCAATTTAAATAAATTTTAGAGGCTAGATTTAACTAAAGTCAAAAACTATATGTTAAAAGAACTATTTTATGAATTTTATTAAGTTTTATAAAATATGGGGGTCAAATTGTAATTTTTGAGAAAGTGTGGTCAAAACCGCAAATACATAAACCTATGGTCAAACTAGAGTATATTAGGTCAACATTGACCAAGTTAAAAGCCTTGACCAAAATTTATAACATAAATAATTAAATTATGAACTTAAAGTAACATTAGAGATTAAATAATGAATTTATGAATTTTTGGGGTATAGAGTGTAAATACCGAAAATAATGGGTTGGTTTGGTTAATATGATGATTTATATCCTAAGTATAAAATTGGGAATTTTTGGAGTTATATAAATGGTTATTTTAATAAAAGTGCGTATAATATATGGTTTTTGAGACATATGAGAGTATATTATAAAAGATGGGGTCAAAATGTAAATAAGGAAAAGTAAGTTGGGGCGGAAAAGAGTTTCAGAAATTATTTGGGGCTGGGCGGAAATTAAACATATTAAAACTATAGGTTATATGAATAATAAATATTAAAACTTATGTTATAACACATGTATAAACATTAAAATAATATATGTGGTTATTATGTAAATGAGGAGAATATTGTGGCTGGAAAAGAATAATACCAAACAGCTAGGTCTGTTCGGTAATATGAAAAGGAATAACATATAAAAACTATATGTTATAATTATTGTAATGTTTGGATGATATAACATAAGTTATGTCAAATAGTATAAGATTTGTGGCTAAAGTATAAATAAGGAAAGTTGTAACCCCCCGAATAAACATCCAATAGCACAAACAAGCTCCTAGCCATATTACAAGATAACTACGCAGCAGATTCTCAACTTCATCCGGGTGCTACAGATGCCAACCACCCACGTGGTTGACAGACCACGTTACCAATACTAAGTTACGGTCTGCATGACTGGAAACAACTCTCAACAAAACTCATATACAATATAAATACAATTCCAATATCGAGTGTCTACAACAAATTGCCAAGTCATAAACTGAAAATTACATCTCGGGTACATTAAACATACAGCTACATCCTCAAACGTTATGCCCTGATGGACTACCCCCATGGTAGCCATCAAGCCTACGCTCCGTTATCGTCCGGCATAATACCTGTAAAAAAATTGGGTTGGGAAGGACTCAGCGAACTTCGCTGAGTATGAACGTGTGTAGCCCGTATGTTGCCGGGCTACACGACTACTACTTGGTCGAATATTATTAAGTCCAATTTACATGCTATAATAAAGCAGTAAAGCACACCACAATACATCATGATATCATACACACTTAAAGGTAGCAAGGCAATAGCAACAAGCAACCAAGCACAACAAGCTGCTAGTGCTATATAGCAACAGCAATCATGTAAGTAATAAAACGTGTGCGTAGGTATGTTATACCCATGATCCTCACTATGGGATCATTCGAGTGTTATGTGTGTTTTCATTTCTTTTCTCTTGTTCCCTTAATGTGTACTTTCTTTCTCTTTTCCATGCACTAGGTTTGGGGATATAGTTTAGATCCCGTGACCATATCATGTAGGTGCCAATCTTTCCTTGTTTCTTTAAGGGTTATTTGTGAATTCTCTTATCACCACAAGTTGAAGAACGTCTTCTCATAGCCAATCCTCCATTCCGGCGTCGTGCGTCGAGGAGGCGGGGTCATCTCTAGACCTCAGGATATGTTCCACCAATAGGTATTTTACTTTTCATTAACATTATAAGTTCGACACCATAGTGGGTGTCATTAGAAGTCCTCTATAGTTTAAGAGGAGTGTTCCCTTTATATAGTTCCTTTGTTTCGTTTACGTAGTTCGTTGTATTTCATCTCAAGGTTTCATCAACGAGAAGGGACTACACTACTGTGTGCGCGCAAGCAATATACACAATAATAGCAAGCGGGTAAGCAAGGAAAATAAGCAATCCATTCACATGCTTTACACAAGCTCACAACAGACACATAAGCACGGTAAAACAAACATTTGTTTTCATGTATTAGTCTTGTGGTCTTAGTCAAACAAGGCACACAGCACACAAGCCGTGTTACACGGCAACATACGAACCACACATGTCCATACCTTATTCAGAAGCAAGTGTCGTCTCACACACGAGGTCCAGTTGGCGCTCATTACGGCCCTAACGTTAATTAAAAATAACGTGTCAGTTCATGATTTCATGTGACGATCTTTGTGACCCCTTCCTAGTTTATTTCATTTATATTGGGTGTTAATCCCTAGGCGAGTTGTTGAATGTTCAACTTGTACTAACCCTTAGAACTTTCCAAGTAGTCACCTTAGACTTTTATTTAACTCCTAGGACGTTTACGTCATCGTTTTTACCAGTTAACTAAGTCCGTTCTTCTAGCTAATGCTTTAGGGTATTATAAGCATCAACATGTAACAGGTTTGACTAAGGTGGATTTTAATTTCCCCTAAGCTGTATTCCTTCCTTAACTAAATAGCTATGTTCTCAGCTCACTACCAACACAATAACTCCTAAGACATTTCTGGAGTTCACTTACACCTAGACATAGAGTTTCCAAAACTGAAATATTGTTCTTGTATAAAGCCTTATCTTGCCACACTCTTAATGTATCTAAGGGTGTCTAAGCTTCCCAAGATGTTCCATAAGTTTAGCTAGATGCATTAGGAGGGTTTTGGGTTCAAGAGCAGGTTAATACAACTCTCTTGTGCTCCTTGTATTTCAGTTATACAAAAACATTCTTTATCGAAAATTCTGAAAGCACAATTGGTGCATCTCTTCCTTATTCTTTATGTTGGGTTATTCAGTTGGTTTCTAAGATTCCAATGAGTACACTCATTTAACTCACTCTCTTAGCATGTCCTGGGTTTTTTAGTAAGCTATTACCACACATGTAATACTTCTGGGAATAGATTAGACAGAACCTAAGTTTCAGAAGCAGAACTGAAGCATATAACTACCAATCTCTCTTCCGTGTCTTTTCTGTTGGTTATTAATCTGTCTTCTGATCTGTCCCAAGTACTCATCTATGTATCTAAGTGTTCTAGCCATGTTTCAAACTCAAAACAATACTGTTAATTCTACTGAAACATTCTTATACTGAAACTGGAGAAACAGAAAAGTTGAAATCTGGACTCTGCATTCTCCTACATCAATCACCCTCTTTAATGTGCTAACTATTTTCTCTAGCATTCCCCTTCTTATCTATACTTAGTCTAATGTATTATCAAGGTTTTACACTCATGATCAACCCAAGACTAAGCTGGTAACTCTTCTAGAAATTTGTTTTACAGAGGCAAAAGTTTTAGAAATCTGAAACATAAATCTGTGCATTCCTTCCTCCCAACTTTTTCTCTGTTGTATTCCTTTGGTTTATATCTTCTCAAGAGTGTTTATAATCCTCACTTAACAGTACCAGAGAGTGTTTTAAATTGAAACCAGCTCTCAGCACACTCCTATTACTCCCACAATTCGGTTATATAGAGAATCCAAGTTCCTGGGAACTGAAACAACCGCTAGACTATTCTCTTCTTCATCTTATTCCTTACTCAGTCAAACTGACCTCTACTCCTTCCCCAAGGTGTGCATAACCCTCTTAAGTGTTTTAGGTATGTTTTAGGTTCATTAGTCACTCAATTAACCCCTTATAAACCTTCTGAAGTAAGGTCATACAGAAACTCAAATATCCAGAAAAAAACTGAAAAACTGAATCATAAAATCTGCTACCTTCTCTTTTCTTTCTTTCCTTTTTGGTTCACAAATTTGCCTTCCCAGTCACCCCAATTTGTTTAGTCATCCGTTAAGTGTTTTAATACAGTTTAAACTTCAAAAACAGACCCAAGACATCTTGGTTTAAAGCTACTTAAAAGTCTAATACTGAAGCTGTGAAACTGGAAGAGACTGACATGATCCTGCATTTTATTATTCATTACACCCCAGTTTCTACTTACTTACTTAACTGACTCCCAATCTCCCAAATGTACATGTCCACTTAGTTCAGTGCGTGAGCAATATTGTATAACCATTATCAACCCACTACAGCTTTTCTAATCCCTCTGAAATTTGTTATACAGAAACAAGCATTACAGAAACTGAATTACTGAACAACAACCTAATATGTTTTATTCCCCCTCTCATTTCTCTTGTTTTGTTTATGTCACCTAATATATCTCCTGTTTTCCCCAGCTTGCTGAGTTATTTAGTTATGTGTTTCAATTAACCTTTAACTTCAAGACAACCCAAGGAACGAGGACTACGTATCTGAGACTCTGTTACACAGAAAAAAAAAGAAATTGAAACAGAAAACTGCTATACACTATAACACTATACCACCATTATCTTTTCTTTCTTTCTGTTTCATGCATGGTTCTTGTTTTCCACTTCCCTCCAAAGGCTTAGCTGCTTAATTAAACCTTAGTACAACATATACTCTCATCAGGACTAACCCAGCGAACCCAAAATACCTCTGTGGTTATCACACAGAATCTGAAACTGAGGGAACTGAAAACTGGTTTCTCTTTTCTTTTCTTTCTTCTGTGTTTTAATATGCCAACTGATTCCTTAATACTACCAGGTTGCTTATTACTTAGATAAGTTTATTACCCAGCTTTTGAATTCGAAAACCAGACCCAAAGTGCCACGGACAGCCCGAAGCTATCCACACTGAAACTGTAATGTTGTAAAAATAAAGAACAGAAGGTCTTAAACCGGTATAACCTTTCTATCTCATGCGTTTGTTCACAATTTGCCCTTCAATTCTTTCCCGAATTGCCTACCCAACGGTTAAGTGTTTTACTCAGGGTTTTAACTTCAAACAGATCCACAGCAACATCACGAATCCCACCGATACGTTCCTATACTGAAGCATGAACAGCTGCAGAACTGAAACTCCATTTCTATGTTCCACCTTATTTAATCTTAGTTTAGTTCTTTTAAACAGACTTATAATTTCCTCCAAAGGGGATACCAACTGGGGTACGCGTATTAGCCATGATTTAGGCCCCTTATTAACCTTTACAACCTGGTTAGAAACTCTGTAACTTAAGTATAGAGAGGGTTGCGGATGTTGAAATTTTAGAAGGAACTGTTCTTTATTGATCTTGTTGTGCTGTTTCTTCTCGGCCCCCTCTTTGTTTATTCTTTGAAATGTGTTTCAACTAGCATTATACAGACATTGAGGAGCTTATATCAGGCTAGTTTGCTTGGAATGTCAGTTGAAGTTAACTTAAGGGTTCAAGGTACAAAAATGCTGAAACTGAAAATCAATTCTTGAAAGCTGATTTTACTTGCTTAGAGATGGGGTTCCTTTCTGTTTTCCTTCTCTTCTCTACTTCTGTCTACAGAGTAAAAGTTACGATTTAGACCTTGGACTGATAGATGGATGTATAGGATTCAAGCACAAGGAAAGCCCCATACAACAACTCGCTACAACTTCCTTAGACAGAGGTCGACCAACAACAGAAACTGGAGCTTAGTTTCTGCACAATCAGTTTCTTTTTCTCTTTTTTTTCTTTATCTTACGTTTCTACCAGATTATAAAATAGTTTAAGCATTGTTTAGGTTCATCATTAAGCCAACTCAACCCCTATACTACTTCTGAAAGCTGGGTGCACAGAAGGACAAGAGTTGCGAAATCTGAACTAGCTATCAGGTTAGCACTGGACAGATTTGGTTCTCTTTTGTTTTCTGTTTATGAAATCAGTTTAAAGGTCACTCACCACTTAAGTATCTTAGCTGACTTCCTTGCTTGGTTCTTGGCACAAATGAGACCTCCAGTACCTTTGGTCACTCGACATTACTGAAGAGAACTTCCCAAGTGTTAGACTTGACAGGACAAAAAAAACAGAAGAAGAAAATGTGAGGGCGGATGATTTGAGCTCTTACCGTGAATAAGTTTTCTTGAACTATTGCTGGGGTATTTTTTTTTCTTCTCATGACTCCGCGCACAGTATGACGACATTTCTAGTAGCTTTCACGCGTGAGGGGGAAGGAAGAAGTAGTCAAGAACCCATGTTTTTTTTACAGCAATGAAACAGGAAGAAGAGGGGTAAGAAAAGGCAGAGAGAACTAGGCAGTGATTTTTACCTTGCTCCCTTGCGTTGGTTGGCTCTAAAATTTCCAGAATCTGAGCACCAACATCGGGCATGCATAGAGGAGATCAAAGACACTGAGTTACTTGCGCCTATGCACAGAGAAGATTGTCGAGGTTCTGGCATATAAGATCTGAGGTATATGTGGGAACGGTTGAAAGAGTTGAGTGGGTTTAATGGTGAGTGAATCATCAGGCGTGGAGGGAAGGTGCTGGGTGTGAGGATTTTCGAGACATGCATTAGCATGTGGGGGACAACGCCTAAGAGTTGGTGAAAGTAGTATTAGTGGAGCATAATGTTCGATAGCCAGTGGCTGAATGATGGTATGTGGATTTTGATAGTGCCACTGTTATTCACAGAGAGCAACCGAGATCAGGGAAGGGTGTGCGTGTTCGAATGTTAGGTATGTTTGTTTCTTCTTTGTTTTTTTTTGGTATTTATCTTAGTAGGCTCAGTACTAGTTATATTTCGTTGGTATATTATATAAATATTCGAGCATTAGCTCAACCGGTTAGGAATTCGAGGCAGGTTCGATCGAGAGGCTCCGGGTTGAATCCCGCAGAAGCGTTTTTGTTCCTTTTCCTTTTTTTTTGTACCAACTATCTATGCTAATTTGTATATAGATGCGACTATATAGTATGTCGCGTTATTAGTTTTATACGTGACTAATTTATTCGTTACGTTGTTAGTTATATATATACGTATATGTATATACTTGTCGCGTTTTGATTATATGTGCTTATGCGACATTATTATTTATTATTGGGAAAATTACATCCCGCACCCATGTGGTTTAGCGTATTTAAAAAAACACCCACGTGGTTTAGATATTTACTTTGCGCACCCACGAACTCTTCTCCGTTTTATGTCCATCACCAACAAACCCATTTCCGTCCACGCTCTCCACGTGTGTGTTTGTGAGTGGCTGGTAGCATGAGCCGGTTTTATGTTAGTGAAAACCGGTTCTTCCTCTCAATCTAATTCACTCACTCACCTAAAATCGTCACTCTGCTCTTCTTCATTCTCCCGACTGTCGACTTTCTTCCCGATTTTCCACCCATTTCTCTTGTTCGACAGTGGAGGGAATCGCCATCTTCTTCTTTGCGCCTCATCCCTGCTCTACTGTCTTCTCATACCCTAGGTGGGTGGTACACTCTATTCCCGACATTTTAGGGTTTCGTTCTCTTCTGTCGCTTGGTTTACAATTTTAGGGTTTTGTTGATATTCATTCTCTCGTCTCGGTTGCATGTCGATTTTTACTGATGATTCATTCTCCTCTATACTATGGGTGGCATTTCGATTTTTTGCTTGTGTACACTGGCTTCGTGGACATTGTTCTGTAATCCACTCCTTTGTTCATTTCCCTGGGTTGCTGAAGCGAATATGGGTTGCTCAATGTTGCTCCTGACCAAATGTAACGTAGAATGTTCACATTTCTTTGTTATCAGTTGAAGCGGCATTGATGGGGACCCTTTGTTGCTCCTTCCCAGTTGTGAGATGATATGTGGAGTTTTTTTTTTTGTTATATGATAACTACTGAACTGTGGCATTGGTGAAGCCCTTTGATGATGGCCAATATGGCATGGATGAAGCCCTTTAATGCTTATATTAGTGAACTGCTTTGTGAATTGAACTGGTTATGAGCATGATGCTTTCGTAATCCCTTTTTGTTCAGTTGAAGCGGCATTGGGTATAACCCACTGTTGCTCCTGATTTCTGAAAAGGAGATTAGAAGCTAGGCATGCTTCAATTTACAGTTCATTCATTACGTTAGTATGCTAATATTAGTTTGCATTAGCTGTGATGATGGGCATTGTGCCAAATCTGAGCTCACCATTTGCAAGAGCAATGATGACAACTCTTTGGTCTGAGCTCAGTGAGTTTGTGGTTCTTTTTCTCATCCTTTCCAACCTGTTTTTACTAGTATGTCTTCATCAAGCAACAGGAATAGTGAGAGTCGCTTCACGTTCGCTAATGTGAAGTGCAAATGCAAAAAGAATGCAAAGCTTTACGTTGCAGATACTAGTGACAACCCGTTGAAGTTGTTCTATCGGTGTGACTGTCCTCATGGGCTATTCAAGTGGTGGAACGAAAAGGAATTGAACAGGCATCTGTTGAGCGAGAAGTGGTACGGAGAAGAGGTAGATAGCCCCAGTGTGGATCTGTTGAAGGTTTTAGAAAAATTAGAGATATGAAACAAGAGTTGAATGATTTGAAGGTTTTTGTACTGAGGCAAAGGGAGGGTTGTAAGGCTAATGCTTGTAGCACTTTTATGGGTGTGTATGTCATTGTATTTGTGATTACTTTTCTGATTATTAGAGTTGTTTAGGTAATGGTCTTGGGTGGAAAATTGCAAGTGTAGCAGACTTGTGTACTACATCTTTTGTGTGTCTGAAGATCAATGGCTGTGTCTTGATGTTAATGCAATTCAAAAACAGTGTGTAAAGTTCCTTATTAATGCAATTTCATTTCATATTCGTTGCCTTGACCATTGAATCAAAGTTGGTGTTGTAAAAGTAACACTTTGCAGATTACAACATACAGAATGAATATGCTCTTTGGCAAAATAATACACAGGCATAATAACAAACGGGGAAAGTAATACACAGGCAATATATTACTTGTCATTTGTCAGACAGAAACTGCTCTTTGACAACAGAAGAAGTGTACTTTGGCAGACAGACAGAAATTGCTAAGCTTTTTCATAGACAGAAACTGCTCACTGGCAGCATAACATTCGTTAACATCACAAAATATTCAGGGTACATCATTGTATCTTCATGAGAAGGAAATAACATACTAAAGCGCTTCTGTAGAGTACAACCAAGTTTGCTTCACATTGCAGACAAGTGTCCCCATCAAAAAACTAGTAACTACTACAACAAAATTCTAGAAACACAACTTTGCACAGCAACTACAAGTACAAATCAGCTTCCTTCCTTCAGCTTCCTTCAGCTCCCTTCATCACACTAAACAAACAGAAAAATTCATATTAGTACACATGCAACATAAATACATGAGTTAACATGAAATAGTACACAATTACAGATTATTAAACTTATTCAAGAAAGGCTTACATTGTTGTACAAACTACTAGTGCTTCTTTCTTGAAGATGATCTAACTGGTGCAGTCACCACTCTCCTTTTCCTTGGCTTTATACCCCCTACAACCCCTCTGTAGTCTCTTGCGTTGCATGTGCTTCAGCTTGAGTAGCACCACTCCCATCCCCACTTTCTATGACAGGCAGTAGACCTTCACCTTGACCCAAAGATCTAACAGTTTGGGCTGAGCAAGTTCTAGAGTTATGCCCCATCTGTTTGCATTTGGCGCAAGTAACATGGCTTGATCTTTTAGGGTTAGGCCTAGACTCACCTTCTTCTCTCCTTCTATTTTTTTGGGTCTACCAGGCAACTTCCTAAGAAAGGGTGGAGAAAGTATTTGTAGACCTACAGGTTCAGGCCAGATCGAATGGTCTGGGATAGGGGAGATGGCCCTCTGATATGTCATGGCATATGTTGACATTGAAAAGAATGGATCTACAAACAACTCTTTGTCCATCCTCTTCCACTTGAGAATGGCACAAGCATGTTTACATGGTATTCCACTTTGATCCCAAGCCATACAATCACAATGTTTGTCACGTAGGTTAACAATGTAGTGCCTACTCAGTTCTGTTACTTCAAATTCATGCTCACTGCTAGCTGTGTGCCCACACCTACAACCTGCCCTTGTATTCTTGTACAACATTTTCTTAGCATATGGTGTAACTTTCCCATTCATCTTTCTGATGGACTCTCTCCTTGCATTAAGCTTTTTCATTAAAGTTCTCCTCAGTCCTTCCAGAAGAGCAAATATTGGGATACCCCTAATGCTAGACAATTTACTATTGAAAGACTCCACAAAGTTAGATGTTGTCTCAATCACTCTCACCTCCCTGGGCATATGATATCTAACCCACAAGTTGTAGTCCACCTCCCTTAGATATCTAAAAGCCCCTAGAGAAGTTTCTTCAATTTTTTTGAGCACGTCTTTAAGTGCAGACTGGGTATACACTGTGCAGCTTCCCAAAACAAATTTCTTAACAAAGTACCTATGGTGCAAATTCAAATGTTAGGACCTACTATAAACAGAAGTGACAAAAGAATGTAGTAGTACTATAAAGGAAAACAGTACAGTACTTGAACAGAAGTGAAAACATAATGTAATAGTACTGTAAAGGAAACAATTACTTGAACAAAAGTGAAAACAAATATAATAGTAGTATAAAGGAAAACAGTAATTGTACCTGGATTTTCTTTCTTGAAATTGGCATACAAATGCCTACAGCATATCCTCCTTGTCGCCTCTGGTAAGACAGCTTCAAGAGCAGGCTCAACCCCCTATAACAATCAAAAGGCATTAGCAACTACATAGTGTATGGATGGTACACAACTAGCAAAAATAGAACAATAGGACATATGTAACCAATTACCTTTTGCCTATCAGATATGATAACCCATGTCCTCCTCACATTCTCATCAGCGATCAGCCTTAAGTTACTGAAAAAATAAGTCCATGTCTCTGTTGTTTCACTAGGGACAATTGCAAAAGCAATTGGAAATATTCCATTGTTAGCATCTAGAGACACAACACTCAACAGCACTCCACCATAAGGTCCCTTTAGATGGCAACCATCCACGCAAACAAAGGCACAAAAATTAAAATCTAAAATGTCAGTTAAAAAGATAAACAATTGGAAAATTGGCATTCCATACTGATATGGTGGTGGCCCATTGGCTCTCTTGATTTTCAGTCTATGATAGACCCAGATTCCTCTCAAGAGCAATTTTTGTATACTAATGGAGTTTGGCATATGACTCTCCATGATTACCTTGCAACTGTCTCATAGCATCTTTCCTTGCCCTGAAGCACTTCATGTAGTTGACAGTACCCCATGTTTGGTTTGAATGAATTGCTGGATTTGAGCAGGGGACATAGAGCTGTTTGCTCTTAACTCAGGAAGAATTTTTCTCATAATCCACTTAGAAGTGGCTGCTTTTTCAGATAATCTAGTACAAGTGTGTTCCCTCTTAATGTTTTGATCATGAAGGTTACATTGTCAGGTAAAAGCGATGCATGCAATCGCCACTCACAAGTACTAAGGTTGTTGCACAAAACAGTGTACTTCCATGGGTCATTAGCCACCCTATGAAGATCTATACCCTCCTGAACAGCATAATCCTCCATCACCTCTCTAAAAGCATCCTTATTCAGGAACATTTGCTTGGGTTCTAGATTTATTGTGCCATCAGGCTGGTATTCAAACTGTTTACCATCTTTCAGCCAACTATCATCTGCAGTAACCCCCTCCTCCTCATCCCCAGAATAGTAACCACCTTCCTTATTTTCTCGGTTGCATCAACATCCACATCATCATCCTCAACATCAACATTACCACCACCATCTGTTTCACTCTCATCTGACAAACTGATACTAATGTCATTCTCAGAGTTGTTGTCCCATGAATCATCAGAGAATGTGGGGTTTAACTCCACATTTTCATCTAAATCATTTCTCTCATTAGACACTGTAGGGGCTTTCTCAACAGTTGGTACAGAAGGATTAATGATAGGAACTAAAGCATTGTTAGTAGCACTGTTGTGGTTTGAGCCTACTGTTGGACTGCACAAAGAGGGGGTGGATGACCCAATTGGCCCTGTTGAGTCAGCAGATGGTCTTGCATTTTGCACATTTGAAGACCTTAGAGATTGGAGTTGTGATGTGGGAGGCAATGGTAAAGGTTGGTTTCTTTCAGTAGGTATGGCAGATGATGTAGCTGGCATTTGTTTGAATTGAAACACTTGGGGGCGTGAAGAAGAGACAAGATTAAGCCCTCTTGGCCTTTTTTTTCCTTTTTCTGGTTTCCCTACTGTTTTGGTTACCAATGGCTAGTGGAGCAGGAGGTATTTGTGGAGATTCTTGAGCATGTTGGTGTGGTGATTGTGGAGGTATAGATAATGGAGGCTCTTGGGAAGGTTGAGTTATGGGTGGTTGTGTATGATGTTGTGGGTCCTGAGAGGGTTGTGTCTGAGGTGGTGAGTTTGGGTATATGACATCAGGATCCACCTCCATTAGTTCATCATCATCATAATCAACCCTATCCTCAGGTACATCCTCATTTTCAATATCATTTTCCTTACCCCTTTGGTCCGCATCAACCAACCAGCGATTGTAAAGGAGCATTAACTCACTTTCCTTTGATCCATCCTCAACACTAATCACAATCAAATCCTTCCCTTCAAACAAACTTAACATGTTCAACAACTGCCTATCACACACTATTTCTATCTTCTTTCTGCTTTTGGGGTGCTGATACTTAAAAAACTGGGTACTTGGGTATGCTAGACTTGCTTTGGTGTATGATAACATTAAGGCAGTCATCAACCAGTTCGATGACTGAATATCTATCACGATCGAATGGCATTTCATGTCTATATCTGCAACCCTTATACTCTACCTCTAGGTTTATCTCCATTTCTGAATTCATAAACACATAACAACACTTGTTCATTCAACCAAACACAAATAATGTAAACAACAAAGAGATCAACATAATGAATGAAATCGAAACTGTATTACAGAACAGTGTACATGAAACCAGTGTAGACCAAGCAAAAATCGACATGCAACCCAGACGAGAGCATGATATCAGCAAAACCAACAAGGAGTGGATTACAGAAGAATGTACAGGAAGTCAGTGTATACCAATCAAAAATCGAAATGCCACCCATACTATAGAGGACAATGAGTGTACACCAGCAAAAAAATCGAAATGCCACCCATACTATAGAGGAGAATGAGTGTACACCAGCAAAAAATCGAAATGCCACCCATAGTATAGAGGAGAATGAGTCATCAGTAAAAATCGACATGCAACCGAGACGAGAGAATGAATATCAACAAAACCCTAAAATTGTAAACCAAGCGACAGAAGAGAACGAAACCCTAAAATGTCGGGAATAGAGTGTACCACAAGCCTAGGGTATGAGAAGACAGTAGAGCAGGGATGAGGCGCGAAGAAGAAGATGGCGATTCCCTCCACTGTCGAACAAGAGAAATGGGTTGAAAATCGGGAACAAAGTCGACAGTGGGGAGAATGAAGAAGAGCAGAGTGACGATTTTAGGTGAGTGAGTGAATTAGATTGAGGGAAGAACCGGTTTTCACTAACATAAAACCGGCTCATGCTACCAGCCACTCACAAACACACACGTGGAGAGCATGGACGGAAATGGGTTTGTTGGTGACGGACATAAAACGGAGAAGAGTTCGTGGGTGCGCAAAGTAAATATCTAAACCACGTGGTGTTTTTTTAAATACGCTAAACCACATGGGTGCGGGATGTATTTTCCCTTTATTATTTACAACGTTATAATATTGTAACGTTACGTACATGTATTTCGTGTTCGTACATATATAAGTACGTGACTATATTAATATGTAATGTTGTCACGCTTTCGGACATGTATATACTAAATTTAATTGTTCATAAATATTTTTATGTCTATTATATAACGCGATATTTTCGGATAATCTCCTCGCGTTTATAATTTTATTCATATGAGCTTATATTTGCGTATCACGTACCGATATGTATACGCGGTGTAAGTACCCGTTTGGATCTATATTCTAAATACCATAAGGTTTTATTGTAATTGTTGCACATAATTTAATTTAAACTTCACTATTTAAAGTGGTAATTACTCGAGGTATTTCAGTCTACCCCCCCCCTTAAGAACTTCGTCGTCCGAAGTTGTCTCCATCGAATTTCTATCTAACCACCCAACGAATCTCAAGGTTCTAATCCATTCAATCCTATCAACTCTAATGTTCCAACATTTTCCTAACTTCCATTATACCACTGGTTTTCCAATCTAAACCAAAACACATACATGTATATATCACAACATAAACGACCAACATACAACAGTCATTCGTCGCACAGTGTACATCCAATACACACCCACCCAACGGGTAATAACCTAGTAAAAACGCTACGCGCCTACCCCCCTTAAAATGGATTATGCCCACGTAATCCTTATTACCTCATCCTTGAACCTTGGTTCACGATGTTTAGGTCTCACGGGGTTTTCTTGTCTTATAATCCTATCAAATGTTTTAACTATGCTAATGGTCCAGTTTATGTCTCAGGGATTCTTATCAGTATCCATACCGATCTATCAACTGTAAAGGGTGGGATACGGTCCACCAGCTTCTGCTGTGCGACTCTGATTTCGTTTAGGTTTAGGTTTCCCTCACTATGCCTTTCAAGGCAGTGCATGGTTTAATTGTATAGGAGTAATAGTCTCTTGACTGACAAGGGGTATTTTTAATTTATACACAATCTCGGTGGGTTGTAGCTTGTCTATCCATTTACTCTGGAGGTCGGAAGTTGTCCGAATTGTTCTTTCTGGCTGACCTTTTGACTTTAATTCATGTATGCTCTGAAGTAATGATTTAGTTCTTGGTGTTCAAATGTTACAAATGTGTCATTGTTACAACGACATGTTTAGGTTGTATTACCGTTCGTATTATGTGTAACATAGGGTATTTAGTTTCCTTATCATCATCATTGTTCCTATGTTCCGCCAGGAACTAAAGTAATTGACTACTACCGGTTGCATATTGTATTTGATTGCGGTAGTATGTATTTTAGGTAGTAACCATTAGGTTGCTAGTAACATCACATCATTACAAGTCTTCCCAGAGTGGAAATCTCAAATTTTGGAATCATGTACCCATGGGTTCATATGATCGTATCATCTAGTATCAACACCGCTTCCTTTACCCTTTACTAATTCAAGCTCATAAAATTTCACATCTATTTGTAGTTTATGTGTCCACTTGTAGGGGGTTTCGAGAATCATCCAATGCTTAGGTTGGATTCAGTTCCACTTAGGAGTAGAAAGACTCAAGTAGTCACAAGGACTAGGAATGAATGAGAGAAATCCAAGAACCAACAACTCAAGAGTGGACAAACCAATTGCTCACAATGTCCCCTTGGATAGGGGATATACACCCCTCACTGTTCACAATGTCCTCTCTGGACAGGGATATACAGCCCCTCACTGTTCACAATGTCCTCTCTGGATAGGGGATATACAGCCCCTCACTGTTTACAATGTCCTCTCTGGACAGGGGATATACAGCCCTCACTGTTTACAAATGTTCTCTCTGGACAGGGGATATACAGCCCCTCACTGTTTACAATGTCCTCTCTGGACAGGGGATATACAGCCCCTCACTATTTACAATGTCCTCTCTGGACAGGGGATATACAGCCCCTACTATTTACAATGTCCACTCACGTCACACAAAGACTCAGCTCATAGATGAAGCAATATCCAGAGTCAAAGGAAGAATTTACGAAGATTGACACAAGTAGTTCTCCTTTTTGAAATTACTTGTTGTGTTTTTTTTCCCTCAAAAACGTCTCATAAGTCTGTCAGCAAAAGTATCTGATTGTCAAAACCCAATTTGTACACAGTGTCACTTGACCTTCTTTATTTGCACCTCATTTTCTCCTTAAGTTTTATTGATATCTTGTCTCTCTTGATTTGTGTGTATGTACATTTGTACATATATAATTTGTTAAATTCTGTTTAGAGTTCCTCGTGTTTAATTATTCAAGGCTTACTTCTTAGTCAAACCCATTAGTCTTACTAGGTGTTCCTCTTTGGTCTTTTGATTATAATTGTGACTGTTATAGCTTTTCCTATATTAAGGAGGCCGCTCTTCAGAATCTATTTAGGAACTTTTGTCCTTTGAATGGAGTGTGTTTGGAAGGATGATCTCGTAATAGCGACATTACACATTGTTATTTAGATATTTACAAGGAGATCACATTTTGGGGTGATGTTGGATAGTGCGGTAATACCGTGTATGGGAGCAGCTAGTATGCTGATTTTTACGTTGCGTTGGGTACCATTGTTTGTACCAACGTTATTTACTTGATTACTGTTGTTTCGGATCATGTTCCTTTATTTCGTTATTTCAGGGGAGGGTTTACTGGCATTAATCCCCCCTAGTATATGGATTGCATAATTTATTTCCATAGCACTCTTATCCATACTTATCCATTTCACCTTAATTAATTCCTTAGCCAAGCTGCATTTACTTCTTTATTTTTAGGGATATTTTTAGTCCCTATTTTGGCTTAATTAATTGCTTATTTAAGCTTTATTTATTTCATAAATTTTAGGGTATTTCCGGTCCTCTTTGCTTGTGAGGTAGGGTCTATCGACTGCTAAGCATGTCGACCCAAGATGTTGCTAAAATTGGTCCCTCAATGGGTATTTTTCCTTTAGCGATGTCTTTAAACTTCATGCTCTAGTCGGAGCTTCAAACCTTGGGACTGTTATGTGATATAGTCTTTTTCTTCACGGGTTAATAACATTAAGTTACTGCCGGATCGGGTTTTCCCGAGTGTGAGGAGGCTTTCGACCTCTCCGGCGTTCTTTCCCTGAATTTAACTAGGGATGTGGGGGTCGGGTGTAGGTGTCTGTAGGTATCCAGTAAACACTGGTGAAAACCCTAACTATCGCGCCTCACGTACTACCTCAACCCTTAACTCACTGTTAGAATTTCTAACCTCGGTATTTCCTGTTCCAGTCATCAGAGCGTAACTACGCTCTGATACCACTTTCTACTGAAATACCCCGAGTAATTACTACTTTAAATTAGTGAAGTTTAAATTAAATTATGTGCAACAATTACAATAAAACCTTATGGTATTTAGAATATAGATCCAAACGGGTACTTACACCGCGTATACATATCGGTACGTGATACACAAATATAAGCTCATATGAATAAAATTATTAACGCGAGGAGATTATCCGAAAATATCGCATTATATAATTCGGACATAAAAATAATGTATGAACAATTAAATTTAGTATATACATGTCCGAAAGCGTGACAACGTTACATATTAATATAGTCACGTACTTATATATGTACGAACACGAAAATACATGTATGTAACGTTACGATATTATAACGTTGTAAATAATAAATAATAACGTCGCATAAGCACATATAACCAAAACGCGACAAGTATATACATATACGTATATATATAACTAACAACGTAACGAATAAATTAGTCACGTATAAAACTAATAACGTGACATATTATATAGTCGCATCTATATACAAATTAGCATAGATAGTTGGTACAAAAAAAAGGAAAAGGAACAAAAATGCTTCTGCCGAGATTCGAACCTAGAACCTCTCGTACCTTCCCGAATGCCTTAACCGGTTGAGCTATGCTCGAATTCAGTAACTTATACCAACGAATATAACTAGTACTGAGCCTACTAAGATAAATACAACAAAAACAGAAGAAACAAACATACCTTAACATTCAAACAGCACCCTTCCCCGATCTCGGTTGCTCTCTGTGAATAACAGTGGCACTATCAAAATCCACATACCATCATTCAGCCACTGGCTATCGAACATTATGCTCCACTAATACTACTTTCACCAACTCTTAGGCGTTGTCCCCCACATGCTAATACATGTCTCGAAAATCCTCACACCCAGCACCTTCCCTCCACGCCTGATGATTCACTCACCATTAAACCCACTCAACTCTTTCAACCGTTCCCACATATACCTCAGATCTTACATGCCCAGAACCTCGACAATCTTATCTGTGCATAGGCGCAAGTAACTCAGGTGTCTTTGATCTCCTCTGTGCATGCCCGATGTTGGTGCTCAGATTTTGGAAATTTCAGAGCCAACCAACGCAAGGGAGCAAGGTAAAAATCACTGCCTAGTTCTCTCTGCCTTTTCTTACCCCTCTTCTCCCTTTTTCATTGCTGTAAAAAAACATGGGTTCTTGACTCACTTCTTCCTTCCCCCTCACGCGTGAAAGCTACTGGAAATGCCGTCATACTGTGCGCGGAGTCATGAGAAGAAAAAAAAACCCCAGCAACAGTTCAAGAAAACTTATTCACGGTAAGAGCTCAAATCATCCGCCCTCACATTTTCTTCTTCTGTTTTTTTTGTCCTGTCAAGTCTAACACTTTGGAAGTTCTCTTCAGTAATGTCGAGTGACCAAAGGTACTGGAGGTCTCATTTGTGCCAAGAACCAAGCAAGAAGTCAGCTAAGATACTTAAGTGGTGAGTGACCTTTAAACTGATTTCATAAATAGAAAACAAAGAGAACCAAATCTGTCCAGTGCTAACCTGATAGCTAGTTCAGATTTCGCAACTCTTGTCCTTCTGTGCACCCAGCTTCCATAAGTAGTATAGGGGTTGAGTTGGCTTAATGATGAACCTAAAAATGCTTAAACTGTTTTATAATCTGGTAGACACGTAAGATGAAGAAAAAGAGAAAAAGAAACTGATTGTGCAGAAACTAAGCTCCAGTTTCTGTTGTTTGTCGACCTCTGTCTAAGGAAGTTGTAGCGAGTTGTTGTATGGGGCTTTCCTTGTGCTTGAATCCTCTCACATCCATCTATCAGTCCAAGGTCTAAATCGCAACTTTTACTCTATAGACAGAAGTAGGAAGAGAAGGAAAATAGAAAGGAACCCCATCTCTAAGCAAGTAAAATCAGCTTTCAAGAATTGATTTTCAGTTTCAGCATTTTTGTACCTTGAACCCTTAAGTTAACTTCAACTGACATGCCAAGCAAACTAGCCTGATATAAGCTCCTCAATGTCTGTATAATGCTAGTTGAAAACACATATCAAAGAATAAACAAAGAGGGGGAGAGAAGAAACACACAACAAGATCAACAAAGAACAGTTCCTTCTGAAATTTCAACATCCGCAACCCTCTGTATACTTAATTTACAGAGTTGCTAACCAGGTTGTAAAGGTTTAATAAGGGGCCTAAATCATGGCTAATACGCGTACCCCAGTTTGTATCCCCTTTGGAGGAAGTTATAAGTCTGTTTAAAAGAACTAAACTAATTAAATAAGGTGGAACATTGAAATGGAGTTTCAGTTCTGCAGCTGTTCATGCTTCAGTATAGGAACGTATCGGTGGGATTCATGATGTTGCTGTGGATCTATTTGAAGTTAAAACCCTGAGTAAAACACTTAACACATTGGGTAGGCAATTCGGGAAAGAATTGAAGGGAAATTGTGAACAAACACATGAGATAGAAAGGTTATACTGGTTTAAGACCTTCTGTTCTTTATTTTTACAACATTACAGTTTCAGTGTGGATAGCTTCAGGTGGGCTGTCCGTGGCACTTTGGGTCTGGTTTTCGAATTCAAAAGCTGGGTAATAAACTTATCTAAGTAGTAAGCAGCCTGGTAGTATTAAGAAATCAGTTGGCATATTAAAAACAGAAGGAGAAAAGAAAAGAGAAACCAGTTTTCAGTTCCCTCAGTTTCAGATTCTGTGTGATAACCACAGAGGTATTTTGGGTTCACTGGGTTAGTCCTGAGAGTATAAGCTGTACTAAGTTTTAATTAAGCAGCTAAGCCTTTGGAGGGAAGTGGAAAACAAGAACCATGCATGAATAGAAAGAAAAGATAATCTGGTCATGTTATAGTGTATAGCAGTTTTCTGTTTCAATTTCTTTTTTTCTGTGTAACAGAGTCTCGGATACATAGTCCTCGTTCCTTGGGTTGTCTTGAAGTTAAAGGTTAATTGAAACACATAACTAAATAACTCAGCAAGCTGGGGAAAACAGGAGATATATTAGGTGACAGAAAAAAACAACAGAAATGAGAGGGGGAATAAAACATATTAGGTTGTTGTTCAGTAATTCAGTTTCTATAATGCTTGTTTCTGTATAAACAAATTTTCAGAGGGATTAGAAAAGCTGCAGTGGGTTGATAATGGTTATACAATATTGCTCACGTACTGAACTAAGTGGACATGTACATTTGGGAGATTGGGAGTCAGTTAAGTAAGTAGAAACTGAGGTGTAATGAATTAAAATGCAGGATCATGTAAGTCTCTTCCAGTTTCACAGCTTCAGTATTAGACTTTTAAGTAGCTTTAAACCAAGATGTCTTGGGTCTGTTTTTGAAGTTTAAACTGTATTAAAACACTTAACGGATGACTAAACAAATTGGGGCGAATGGGAAGGCAAATTTGTGAACCAAAAAGGAAAGAAAGAAAAGAGAAGGTAGTAGATTTTATGATTCAGTTTTTTAGTTTTTTTCTGGAAATTTGAGTTTCTGTATGACCTTACGTCAGAAGGTTTATAAGGGGTTAATTGAATGACTAATGAACCTAAAACATACCTAAAACACTTAAGAGGGTTATGCACACCTTGGGGAAGGAGTAGAGGTCAGTTTGACTGAGTAAGGAATAAGATGAAGAAGAGAATAGTCTAGCGGTTGTTTCAGTTCCCAGGAACTTGGATTCTCTGTATAACCGAATTATAGGAGTAATAGGAGTGTGCTGAGAGCTGGTTTCAATTTAAAACACCTCTGGTACTGTTAAGTGAGGATTATAAACACTCTTGAGAAGATATAAACCAAAGGAATACAACAGAGAAGAAGTTGGGAGGAAAGAATGCACAGATTTATGTTTCAGATTTCTGAAACTTTTGCCTCTGTAAAACAAATTTCTAGAAGAGTTACCAGCTTAGTCTTAGGTTGATCATGAGTGTAAAACCTTGCTAATACATTAGACTAAGTATAGATAAGAAGGGGAATGCTAGAGAAAACAGTTAGCACATTAAAGAGGGTGATTGATGTAGGAGAATGCAGAGTCCTGATTTTAACTTTTCCTGTTTCTCCAGTTTCAGTATAAGAATGTTTCAGTAGAATTAACAGTATTGTTTTGAGTTTGAAACATGGCTAGAACACTTAGCTACATAGATGAGTACTTGGGACAGATTAGAAGACAGTTAATAACCAACAGAAAAGACACGGAAGAGAGATTGGTAGTTATATGCTTCAGTTCTGCTTCTGAAACTTAGGTTCTGTCTAATCTATTCCCAGAAGTATTACGTGTGTGGTAATAGCTTACTAATGAAACCCAGGACATGCTAAGAGAGTGAGTTAAATGAGTGTACTCATTGGAATCTTAGAAACCAATTGAATAACCCAACATAAAGAATAAGGAAGAGATGCACCAATTGTGCTTTCGGAATTTTCGATAAAGAATGTTTCTGTATAACTAAAATACAAGGAGCACAAGAGAGTTGTATTAACCTGCTATTGAACCCCAAACCCTCCTAATGCATCTAGCTAAACTTATGGAACATCTTGGGAAGCTTAGACACCCTTAGATACATTAAGAGTGTGGCAAGATAAGGCTTTATACAAGAACAGTATTTCATTTTTGGAAACTCTATGTCTAGGTGTAAGTGAACTCCAGAAATATCTTAGGGAGTTATTGTGTTGGTAGTGAGCTGAGAACATAGCTATTTAGTTAAGGAAGAAATACAGCTTAGGGGAAATTAAAATCCACCTTAGTTAAACCTGTTACATGTTGATGCTTATAATACCCTAAAGCATTAGCTAGAAGAACGAACTTAGTTAACTGGTAAAACGATGACGTAAACGTCCTAGGAGTTAAATAAAAGTCTAAGGTGACTACTTGGAAAGTTCTAAGGGTTAGTACAAGTTGAACATTCAACAACTCGCCTAGGGATTAACACCCGATATAAATGAAATAAACTAGGAAGGGGTCACAAAGGTCGTCACATGAAATCATGAACTGACACGTTATTTTTAATTAACGTTAGGGCCGTAACGAGCGCCAACCGGGACCCCGTGTGTGAGGCGACACTTGCTTCTGAATAAGGTAAGGACATGTGTGGTTCGTATGTTTTTCTGTGTTACACGGCTTATGTGTAACACCCCCAAACACTGGCCTAGGAATTAGGGGTATTACACGCCGCATATTATTACATAATAACGCAAGGCTCTAACAAATGAACTTAAACAGATAATCCACAAGGCCCAAAACGAATACTTGAATAAAGTATAATCAAAATGATGTCGTAACATCCCAAAAGTTATTACAGAACCCACCAAAACGAATATCAAAAGCGGAAGCTAACCGAAGGGCCCAAAGGCTCAAAGTCAAATACAAATGCCTCAAAAGAATTCAGAATAACATAACGAACTAAACTCCAGAGCTGAGCAAAGTAACCCTCGCTGATCAATCTGCAATGTTAGATAGAGTAGGGGAATGAGCAAACAACTATGCCCAGTAGATGACCAACATCATCAACCAGAATGCTCAAAACATTTTAAGGACATTAACAAAAAAGAAGGAGTCGCAAGGAGTCCATAAACATGTCAGAAAATAAAAGCAGAAGTCCACACAATAAGGACTAAACAGAGTCAGAAGCAGACAGAATCAGAAAACAGAGCGGGACACTAGTTGATCATGGTATACAGACAGAACGAGCAACCAGCTCGTGAACAGAACGAGGAAACCTCACTCGTAAACAGAACAGATGAAACACCTGTGAACAGAACGGGGAACATCACCCGTGAACAGAAGGATCCTACATAGCGCGCTACGAGACAGCGAGACCAGCCATCCAAAGGTTCAGACACAGAGATAACTAGGTCCCAAATAGAAGCTTAAAATAAATAAGCACATGTGCACCAAAGGCACCAGAAAGCACATAAGTAGCTTGGAAATCAGAAGGGAATCCAACCCCGCAAACGGAAGTCAAAACGGAGTTCAAACGAGCAAATTATGGACAAAACAGAAGCTCGTCCGAGCTTGTGTCCGGACGTCAATGTTCGGACACAGGTCGAACCTTAAAACAGAAGCAGAAATAGAGGTGTCCGAACATCAAAGCTCGGACGGATGTTCGGACGTTCTTCGAAATCAAATACGCGTAGGGTCCGAACATGTGTCCGAACAACGAAGTTCGGACACAGGTCAAAGCAAAACAGAAGAAGGGGAGTGTGTCCGAACTTCTGTCCGGACTTACAAGTTCGGACACCACTCGAGACTTGAAAGTCGGACTCGTCCTCGCACCCCATCCGAAATTCAAAGCTCGGACGGAAGTTCGGACACGGTAAAAAGTTCAGAAATTCAAAGCGCAGAAGGGCATGTCCGAACTTCCAAGGTCGGACGGAAGTTCGGACGCGCCGAAAAACTCAGAGAACAGAGGCGATTTTCACCCAAACAGAGGCACCAAAACAATGTCAAAACATTACAAGTTTGCAGAAAGCAACCTTAGGGGTTTGTAGTTAACAAAACAACGTAAACGAACTAATTCGCAAACACAACGCAGAGACAATTCACACATTGAAACTAGAATTTGAAACGCCCCAAGGCTGAACACACAAGTCAAATCCATAAGCCACCTTCCTCAAATAACAGCAGAGACGAAATCCCACAGTCTGAAGCAGCAAACCCAGCCAACGCAGACCGAAACGCAGATCGAAACGTAATTCCAATCAGCTACTGAATTCCAACAACAACGCAGGGAAGAGCCCTCAATCAAAAACACAAAACTGCTCAAACTGAAATTGTAATCCAAATACTACAACACAATTCTCACCTGAATTCGACAGCAAGGAGACCAACCGGAAGAAAACGAACCAGACACGCAGAGGATTGAAGATTCTGACAATCGGATTGCAGAAGCAAAATTAGAAAGAGGAAGTTTGCAAAACCTAAACCTCAAAACTGAATTGTATTAACCATATACAATTCGCAAACCTGATCGCAATGAAGAAGACGAAGCAAACGCAGAATCCACCACGGCACAGCACAACGAACGAATCAGCAAAGCGCACGCGCAGGAGATGAGAGATGCTCTGAAGAACAAGAGAGAGAAGGGAGAAAGGAGCGTCTGACAGTTCGCACGCAGAACGGGAAATGAGATCGTGAATAGAGAGTGGGGAAAAGGAAATACTGATTAAGGAAATTAATAGGTAGAAGTGCTAATCCTCACCTGAAATAAAATAAGAGAGGAAAAACTCCTTCGTCCTTATCTTAAATCAAAAGGACTCCCATGTCCTGAAGAATTAAACAATCCACACAATCAACTTGTGACGAAATAAAACGCATCGAAAACTATGGGTTATAACATTATGTGTTGTGTGCCTTGTTTGACTAAGACCACAAGACTAATGCATGAAAACGGATGTTTGTTTACCATGCTTATGTGTCTGTTGTGAGCTTGTGTAAAGCATGTGAATGGATTGCTTATTTTCCTTGCTTACCCACTTGCTATTATTGTGCATATTGTTTGCGCGCACACAGTAGTGTTGTCCCTTCTCGTTGATGAACCTTGAGATGAAATACAACGAACTACGTAACGAAACAAAGGAACTATATAAAGGGAACACTCCTGTTAAACTATAGAGGACTTCTAATGACACCCACTATGGTGTCGAACTTATAATGTTAATGAAATGTAAAATACCTATTGGTGGAACATATCCTGAGGTCTAGAGATGACCCCGCCTCCTCGACGCACGACGCCGGGAATGGAGGATTGGCTATGAGAAGACGTTCTTCAACTTGTGGTGATAAGACAAGAAATCACAATAACCCTTAAAGAAACAAGGAAAGATTGGCACCTCTCCATGATATGGTCACGGGATCTAAACTATAACCTCAAACCTGGTGCATGGAAAGAGAAAGAAAGTACACATTATGGGAACAAGAGAAAAGAAATGAAACACAGATAACACTCGAATGATCCCATAGTGAGGATCATGGGTATAACATACCTACGCATACGTTTTATTACTTACATGATTGTTGTTGCTATACTAGCAGCTTGTTGTGCTTGGTTGCTTGTTGCTAATGCCTTGCTACCTTTAAGTGTGTATGATATCATGATGTATTGTGGTGTGCTTTACTGCTTTATTATAGCATGTAAATTGGACTTAATAATATTTGACCAAGTAGTCGTGTAGCCCGGCAACATACGGGCTACACACGTTCATACTCAACGAAGTTTGCTGAGTCCTTCCCAACCCAATTTTTTTACAAGTATTATGCCGGACGATAACGGAGCGTAGGCGGGATGGCTACCATGGGGGTAGTCCATCAGGGCATAACGTTTGAGGATGTAGCTGTATATTTAATGTACCCGAGATGTAATTTTTAGTTTATGACTTGGCAATTTGTTGTAGACACTCGATATTTGGAATTGTATTTTATATTGTATATGAGTTTTTTTGAGAGCTGTTTCCAGTCATGCAGACCGTAACTTAGTAATTGGTAAACGTGGTCTGTAACCACGGTGGTGGTTGGCATCTGTAGCACCTGGATGAAGTTGAGAATCTGCTGCGTAGTTATCTTGTAATATGGCTAGGAGCTTGTTTGTGCTATTGGATGTTTATTCGGGGGTGTTACATAGTAAAAGGGTCAAAACAAAAAAACAGGACCTAGGGGTCTGTTTGGTATTTTTGGACATTTTAAGACCATATTATATATATATAAAAATATATATATATATATTATATGATTTAAATGTTATATATATGGTAAGTTAAGTATGTATAAGATAAGTGGTGAAATTGAAATGATTATAAAGTGCGGGGTTTGAAAGGAAATGAAATGGAAAGTACATGCCTTTTCGGTAATAATGAATAAAGAGATATTAAAACCATAAGTTATATCTTATTACAAAGTTTTGATGTTATAAAATAAGGTATTTATAACATGGTATAAGTTATGTGGTTATTTTATAATTAATGAAAACTATGTGGATAAAGATGTAACAAGTGTAAATATATGTATAATATTTTCGGTAAATGATATTAGTTACCAAAACTATATGTTATAAGTTAATAGCATGTAAGATATCATACTATATAATATTATGATATGGGTGTAACACTAAATAATTATATGTGGTCAAAGTATGGTTTATAAAACCAACATGCTGAAGCGCATGCTTATATATTAAAAATGAAGATATAAACTAGAGTATACAATGGCATAAATACTATGGTTAATGTATGATTTTTTTTGGAATGGTTAAATAAACCTTAAATGAGGAATAATATGTACATAATTCAAAGTTTCTTATTTCATTAAGAAAATAAGATATATATATATATATACACACATGCATATTGGCGCATACAACATGCATATACAATATGGCTTATAAACCATACAATAATAAGTAATGAATGTTAACCTATTGGTATAATTATATACTATAAAGTCATAAGGTTCTAAATGAATACAACTTGTTACGTAAATGAGAAGTTGTATAATGTAAGGTATATTAAAGAATAGTAATAAACCATGCAATATAAACCAACGTTGCATGGAATGCTTGCAACTATAGGTTATAAAATATAACCATGCATGCAACTATAGGTTATAACATATACATATGCATGCGATATAACAGTTGAATTAATTATACGAGAATGAACGAATTTGTATTAAGCGTAACGCTTATAAATACTACGGGATGAGGAAAATACAATTCTTACGTTTGAAAACGATAACCACGACGTTCGAATAAAAACCGACGTCTTTGTTGAACCGAATACTAATACTTACAACGAGTAAGGAGTTTTCAAGGATAATGATACCTTAACTATTAACAGTTGAAATCCGGGGATGTAATACCGGGGTTACTGACGTTATTCAGAAATACCGAATCATTTTGTCATGTGGATTGACACCTAGCGTTCTTCGTATGTTTAGATTGCCTGTCAGACGTGCGCGCTCGAGAAAGCTTAGTGGTCTACACTGCGCATCCTTGGTCTAAGGTGTACGGTATGTAAAGGGGTTTGATCCAGGTCGTCCTGAGGAATTCCTCGGGCTCGGATTTGTTTGATATAATTTGTGTGGCATGTGTGTGGATACATGTATGTGATTATGTGTGTTATTGCATTAATTATTTATGCACGAGCGTCCTACGGGACTAACACTACGTCGACTATAGATCGACTTATATAAACATACATACGTGTTTAATGTGATGACATGATGATTACTTAGAATAATACCCTGAGTATTATAACTAAGTATATGATAACCTAAGGAAAACACTTAGGTATGAGATGCGACATTGTCGATCTCTAGAGCACAGATCTCGAACATGAAATGACCTAGATACTACTAGGCGTGCGTAAGACCCACAGGGCAGCCAAGTTAAATGTGATTACTCCATACCTAAAATTGAACTTGGGTAACCGACTAACTAAGTCTAACGATGGAGTGTGGATGAGTGTGAATGAGTATGATGGTTTACCTTAATCCAGTCAGTCATTGGCTACTGGTCGCGCGTAGAGATCTCTTGAGTTAACCCGGATCGGGCTTACTCTGGTTTGACCTGATCGAGCCTAGATAGATCGACAGGTTTGGTGATAACATGGGAGCCTTTAAAAAGGCAAAATATGGACGCTTTTAAAAAGGCAAAGTGTATGAGCACTTTTGTGTGTATGAGAGGACTACTGTCCATTGGTAAGGTTAATCGGGTTGTCCCAACATGACGCCCAACTGGTAAATAAATAATTAAACATGGTTTGGATGGATGGGGCCTTGAAGGCCAAATAACATTAAATATGGAAAATGTTCGTCAAGGAGATTATGTACAGTACGGTAATTATTCGATACGTTCGATTATACAATTGATGTTTGTGTATTGTAGTGACTGTTTGGATTAGATGGATGGTTATGTATTTATGCATGTTTGTTACAGTATTTATTACATCTGTAAAATGGTAAAGCATGAAACCAATCTAATATCAAGATGGTTAAAAATGACAAGTGACCAATAGGGTCCAGGCCCGGCATACTCAGCGTCTATCGCTGAGACTACACTCATTGTGCAGGTTGCTGATCTTCGTCGAAGCCGAAGCGCAGGAACAGGGTAGTTAGGGTTTACTTTAATTATTGGACATGGGATTATTTGTATAATGTTATTAGTCTGTGGATGTATGACGGTACAGTTGTATTTATTTGGGATTTGGGTAGACGCTCACTTGTCGACTGTTATGGATGTGGACTTAGTATGATGTATAGGAGATATCTTGTTGTCACAGCGGTTAGTAGCGTTGTTTATTTTGGTTGTTGGATTTAGTTTCTGCTTCGTTACTCGCATGGGCGGGTAATGGCAGGTGACACCCGAGTGAGAGTTATGGTTGTTATTCTTCCGCTGTAAGACGTTTTTATTTTATGTTAACGTGAGTGATTATTACGTGTTTATTGAGAAGGGTGTTACAATACAAGTAAATACGAAAACGTATAAATGTTATACGTAGGTATATGCATGCATAAACGTACGAGGAATGAATAACGTTGACCGTTAAATAATTACCGTCACATAATGTTCAACAAAATGACGATGAGTATTACATATACATACGTACGAATCTATATATATATACACGAATATTGATATGTATATATATATATATATATAAACGTGAGTTTTAATACATAGACGTAAATGTTAATATACGTAATTATACGAGAACGAATAACCGCGTTGGATACCATGATAACTGAGAATCCAACCTCCACATAGTGACTAAAATACGGTAGTGAATAATACAATTCGTAAGTTAAACCGTACGGCAAAACAATAAATCCAAAAATGTGGATACTGATAGTTACATATTATAGTAGATCAGACTATGGGATTCGCGCTCTAGGAGAATAGGAGATAGGCGTGCACTCATCACGATAGTGCCACTCATCGGTGTACGGTATGTGAATGTGTGGTCCGAATGCTCTAAGGATTTCATTGGGTTCCGGACATTATGTGTGCTTGCATGACAAGATTTAAAATATTGTGCATGTGTTGTATGTAATTATTGTTCCGACCGTCAAAGCGATTATTAATTGTGCGCATACGTCGTTCGGACTTGTGATAACAATTATCACCTAACCTATACATGTACCTTTAGGAGAGACTCCGAGTATTGACTTACGAGAGCAAATTACTCCTAAATTATTAAGTGAGGAACTTAGTTTAGAGACCTGATATTAACCGTCTCTAGAACGATGACTCCACCTATAAACATCACCTAACAGACTTCTAGGTTGTGTGTAACACCCGATAGGGCATCCATTAAATGTGTCCTCCAATAACAAGATTGAATCTCCAGGAGATTAACAAAAAATATACACTAACTAATGAGAGTGTGATAATTAATGATACATTGTTTAGTAAGTCCTGGTCTACATACGTTCCAACAGGTTGCGCATAGTGATCACTAGAGTTTCGTACCCGTTTAGGCTTTACTCTTGTTAAGTCTAATGAGCCGGATACGATCGTTAGCCGGGATGTGCTACCGTTGGCACCATGGCTTCGGTTGAATGGACGTCTGCCACTATAGACAAGTAAGTTCATCTACCCACTGGTAGATGGCACATGACTACTGTGTATGTGAGTTGTGATGGAAGCGGGGCTTCATATGATGAAATGTAATTGATGAGACTAACCTAATTCGGCTGACTCGTAACTTCGTTATCGACTGGATATTGATTTCCAACTATATCGTCGTATTTGTATATCCTGTGGTGTGAACGATAATGTAATTGTTGTGTGTTTAAATTCCGCTTTTACAGTCATTTATATATCATGTAACCGGAACAACATGTAACGAACCCATATGCTTAACAAGATGGCTAATAGACCTAAGTGACCTATACGGGTCTAGGACTACATTATTAGCATGCTCAGCACTTTGCTGAGCCTTTATGGCCTCACATTACAGGTGCGTAGCTGACAGAGACTGACACGAGAGAGCGGGACAGTTTTTAGATTAGTTAGCAATATACTTATCGAATATACCTTAGGATTTAGTAATCCACTTTTGAACTCTTGGCGTAGATAGGTAGATTGCTCACTAGTCACTTTTGGGAATTAAGCGTTGTATATTAGATTGAATTATACTCCCATCATCACAGTGGTTGTTTTGTATTGTAAAATGTAATTAATTGTAGGATAGTCGTTTCATTGTTCGCATGGGCCAGCAATGGCGAGTAACACCCGTTAGACGTTTAGTTATTTTACCGCTGCGACGTTTTAATTTCTGCTACGTGTATGTTAGTTAATATTGGATTAGGCGTGTGATTACGAGGGGTGTTACATACATAGCTATGATTGTTTGTATATGCATTCGTGCATCTGTATGTATGGGTATGCGGGGCATACCTAATTATGATTGCTTGTAGGTGCATCCGTGCACTAGTACATATGTTAAGTATTCCCTGAAAAACTTAGTTACACATGTTTATGAGGTATCCTATAAGATACTTGTACGGTACGTTATTATGTATACTCTTATCCTCAACACCAACACGTCAAAATAGGTAGCCTAGTGTGTAACACCCTGGATTTTTACCTCAAAACAAAGCTTATGAAAATACAAATCTAATGGCGCAAACGGCACCAAAAACGGACATCAAACGAGTCCTAAAAGAGCAAAACGGTGTTGGTCCGAACTTGTGTCCGGACATGGTAAGTTCGGACACAAGCCGAAGAGAATAGACTGCAGAAATCCGAATGTCCGAACTTGTGTCCGGACATTGATGTTCGGACACAAGTCGAGAGTTAAAAGGGCTGAAACCAATGGCGTCCGAACTTGTGTCCGGACTTTGAAGTTCGGACACAAGCTAGTTTGGAAAACCCGAGAAATTTAACGTGGCGTGTCCGAACATCGATGTTCGGACCAAAGTTCGGACACGCCTAGACAGAAGCTTCTAAAACATTCGGGGCCTGTCCGAACATTGATGTCCGGACGGACGTTCGGACAGGTCCTTAAGTGCAGTTTTAATTACAGAAATAGAACCCAAAAACCGTTAGAAATACTTATGCAAAACATAAATACAACAAGGAATCCCACGAGCAGAAGAAGTCATTAATAAAACTCAATACAACCACAAACTTGATAAAACTGATTCAAAGAGCAATCAACTTAGTTAACAAAAACTCAAATGCACATAACCTTCAATATAGCAGCGGATCTCAAAATATCCAGGGCATTACCGCCACACCCAATACCCATGGGTGCTCAGGCTGATGAACTAAACAACATTAAAACCAAAGTAACTTCAATTATGCGGAAGCAAAATAACGTTAATGTATAAAAACCTTGAGAACATAACAACATCTCAAAACATTGAAATTCAAGATATTGCTTATATTACGTGGTCCTAAACTATGTGATTCGCGTCCCGTTTCCCTCAGCTAGTCATTCATACCTGCGATCATAAAACATAGACAGAAACACAGAAAGGATCGCACAAATCAGAAAAACTGAGTAAATTCCACCTCAACTGTAAAATACATTTTAGAACACATTTGCCTTTAACAATCAGATGAAGGTTACTGAATAGTTAATGAATCTCCAGAAAAGTAATCAATACCGAAACCACAGTAGGGAGCTTCAACAGGAAGTAATAACCACAATTCCAAACACGGGGTCACCTATGGGACCCCAAACCACAATTCCAGGACAGTCACCTATGGGACCGTCAAACAACCACCTCACCCTAAGTCCTTAAGTGTGCACACCCCCTATGAAACAGCAGTAACATAGAGTAGATCATAGAGCTTAACTGCAACAATGTGTGCAGCGCAAATAATATCAATAATGGGGAGCACCTATGGGCTCCCAAACAATAACAACACTGTGAAAGACTCCCCAAAGCCATCATTGAAATACCACAACCTCAATTCAATTTCTCAATTCCAAATCCTCAAACCACAACCGAGATAAAACACAACGAACCCTTTTCCAAGATTTCGCAAAACCACAATCAAAACCATTGAGCATAGAATTTACCTGGAACAACCAAATCCCTCAAGAACCCAACTGCTCCGGACTATTGATAGCACTCGTCGATGTAATCGGCGTCTAGGTAATCAGAATTAACAATCAGGACCCGAACAACGAATAGATAAAAGTAACTAAGTAAGTAGAATACATTACCCAACAAAGCTCCTAATTGGCACCAAGGAAAACGATCCAGCAAGGTGTAGAATGAATAACGCCGAAGGTAGAATTGAGAACGCGAATTAAAAGAACTCAAGGAAGAAGATACGTGAATAAGTTTTTAGTAGAGCAGAAGCGTAGAAGCGTCGTGATGATGGTAGACCGTAGGGGAAGGTTGTTATATAAATAAGTAAATTATAGGAATAAAGGAAATTGAAATTGTCAAACAAGGTAATGATTTCTATTTTAACAAAAGGGTAAATAATTACGAAATACAAATAACTCAGAAAAGGAAATCAAAAACAAATACTTCACATTGCAAAATGTTTTTAGAAACCTATACAACAACTTAACGTTGAGAATATCGGGAAGGAAAATAAAATCTCTAACAACATTTTTTAGAAATTCAGAAATAGTTTCCTAGTTTGAATATTGCGAGAAAGTAGATCGTTGTAACAAGATGAGGATGGAGTAGAAAATCTAGGAAGATAATTAAATAACATTTACTTGGAAGTAGGAAGGAGATTGAAATAAATTAAATAAAGTAAAACAATAATACTAACAAGGGAATTATAATTGCGTTAGAGAGAGTTCTAGAATACTAATAACAAAATATATATAAATTAACTTGAAGAAGTCAAAAGGGATTTGAACTCTGTAATTAGAGATAAATTACTAATAGGAAGTAAAATCAGATTTGAAGTCTAGAAATTAATAATACTTTGAATTAGAACTCCATGTATTTTAAATGAATAAAAGTGAGGAGGAAAGTTCTAGGAAGAGGAAATAAGTTAATATAGGAATATCGTTAGTTTCCCTGGGCCACTATATTATAAACTCGGACTTATTATTCTGACTATATATTATCGTATTCCTAACTTCAAATTCCCGGGTATTTCATCTCATCCCCCTTAAAAGAAAGCTTCGCCCTCGAAGCTAAAACTCATCCATAATGGAAAACTGCTAACTGAGTTACTGCTCGAGTGGTTACCTGATCGAAGAGCTGTGGGTATTTCTTCTCATTTCCTCCTCTACCTCCCATGTAGCCTCTTCGGTTCCATGATTAGACCATAAGACCTTGACCATACGGATGGACTTCGATCGTGTCTCCCTGGTCTTAGTGTCCATAACCCTGATGGGGTACTCCTCATAGGATAGATTCTACTCTAGCTCCAAAACCTCTGGCTGCAACACATGCAAAGGATCGGGAACATACCGCTTCAGCTGGGAAACATGGAAGACGTTGTGAACTTTCTCCAGTTCACAAGGAAGTGCTAGCCGGTATGCCACTTCTCCAACCCTCTCCAAGATCTCATAGGGTCCAACGAACTTGGGACTGAGCTTCCCTTTCTTCCCGAACCTGGTTACTCCTCTCATAGGAGATACTTTCAAGAAAACTTTATCTCCCACCTCGAATTCCTCTGGTCTGCGCTTGAGATCGGCATAGGACTTCTGCCTGTCCTGGGCTGCTTTCATTCGTCTCTGAATCATCCGGACTTGTTCCATAGTCTCTTCAATCAACTGGGGCCCCAAAACAACAGTCTCACTAATGTCGCTCCAACATAACGGTGTCCTACACTTTCTCCCATACAAAGCCTCATAAGGAGCCATCTTGATGCTGGAGTGGTAACTGTTGTTATAAGAAAACTCTATCAGGTGTAGCATATCAGCCCACGAACCCTGAAAATCCATCACACATGCACGAAGCATGTCCTCCAAGGTCTGGATGGTTCTCTCGGTCTGACCATCAGTGGCTGGATGAAACGCAGTACTCAACTTCAACTTGGTACCCATCGCCTTCTGAAATTGCTGCCAGAAATGGGCTAAAAACCTCGAGTCTCTGTCTGAAATAATGGTCTCAGGTACCCCATGATACCTCACCACATTTCTGATGTAAGCATCCACCAACTGGCTCATGGTCCACGTCTTCTTCATAGGTATGAACCGTGCAGACTTAGTGAGTCGGTCCACAATTACCCAAATCTGATTGACTCCTCCTTTCGCTGGTGGTAAACCCATCACAAAGTCCATAGAGATGGAGTCCCACTTCCACTTTGGAACCTCCAACGGCTGCAGTAAACCTCCCATCCTCTTGTGTTCGAATTTGACCTTCTGGCAGGTAAGGCACTTCGACACAAACTCTGCAACTTCTCTCTTCATATTCGGCCACCAAAACATCTTCTTTAGATCCTTATACAACTTATCACCGCCAGGATGAACTGAATAGGGAGTATTATGAGCCTCCCTCATCAGTCTCTCCTTTACCTCCACGCACCCCTGAGGTACACACCATCGGCCTCTAAATCTCAGACTGCCGTCACTGGGTCTCAAACCCCTCAGCTTTCCCTTCCTTCATCCTCTCCTTGATGCGCTCTAACTTCGCATCACCAGGCTGTCCTTTGAGTATCTCTCCATAGATATCGGAAGAGACACTCATGTGGTACAACCTCACCTCACGCTCTACTCCTCCCGCCTCCATCACCTCCAAGTTCAGCTTCTCAAATCGCGGACTAACTCGTCTGGAAGAACCCACATCGAATTCACAGAATGACTTTTCTTCCTACTCAGAGCATCGGCCACTAGGTTAGACTTCCCTTCATGGTATAAAATCTCTAGGTCATAATCCTTGATCAGCTCCAACCATCTCTCTGCCTCATATTTAGTTCCTTCTGAGTGAAAATGTACTTGAGGCTTTTGTGGTCGGTGTAGATCTTGCAGGAAACTCCATACAAGTAGTGTCTCCAAATCTTCAGGGCGAAGACTACTGCTGCAAGCTCTAGGTCGTGCGTCGGGTATCTGGTCTCGTACTCCTTCAGTTGTCTCGATGCGTAGGCTATGACTTTCCCGTGCTGCATCAAGACACATCCCAAGCCATACTTGGATGCGTCGCTGAAAACCTCAAACCCGTCTGTCCCCGAAGGCAAGGTCAACACTGGGGCTGTGGTTAACCTTTCCTTCAATGTCTGAAACGCTTCTCACAGTCATCATCCCACTGAAACTTGGTTACTTTCTTCATGAGATTCGTGAGCGGTCTAGCTATCTTCGAGAAATCCTTCACGAAACGTCTGTAGTACCCCGCTAGACCCAAGAAGCTACGAACCTCCGTCAGATTACTCGGTGTTGGCCACTCTTTCACTGCTTGGATCTTGGCCGGATCCACTGAAATTCCTTCTTTGGTGACGATGTGGCCTAGGAATGCCACTCGGTCCAACCAGAAATCACACTTGGTCAGTTTGGCGTAAAGCTGCTGCTCTCTCAAAATCTGCAATACTGATCTCAGGTGCTCCTCGTGCTCTTCCTCATCCTTGGAGTAGATGAGGATGTCGTCTATAAAAACCACCACAAACCGGTCTAGAAAGGGATTAAAGATCCGGTTCATGAGGTCCATGAAGACTGCCGGCGCGTTCGTCAATCCGAAGGGCATCACCAGAAACTCAAAATGCCCATATCTGGTCCTGAAGGCCGTCTTCGGGATATCCTTCTCTGCAACACGTAACTGGTGGTACCCCGACCTCAGGTCTATCTTGGAGAAGACTCCTGCACCCTGAAGCTGGTCGAAAAGGTCGTCGATTCTGGGCAAGGGATACCGGTTCTTCACTGTAATCTGGTTCAGCTCTCGGTAGTCTATGCACAGCCTCATGCTCCCATCCTTCTTCTTTACGAACAAGACAGGAGCTCCCCATGGCGATACACTCGGGCGAATGTACCCCTTCTCCAATAACTCCTCCAATTGGACTTTCAGTTCCTTCAATTCTGATGGCGCCATACGGTATGGGGCCTTGGAGATAGGCGCTGCTCCTGGCACAAGGTCTACGCTGAACTCTACCTCCCTGTCTGGCGGCATACCCGGAATCTCATCTGGAAAGACGTCAGGGAACTCATTCACCACCCGAATCTCTTCTAATGGGCTCGGCGCTTGTCTCAAATCCTGGACATGGCAGAGATATGCCTGCTGTCCCTTCTTCACTTGGGAGAGAATTGACATGGCTGAAACTATCTTTACTCCCGGTGTCTTCTCCACGCTACTGTAGGAGACTCTTCGGCCCGTTGGTCCTCTCAGGACGATCTTCTGCTCTCCACAATCGATCTTCCCTTATACTTGCTTAGCCAGTCCATCCCCAAAAATATCGAAGTCGGGGAGGACGAACTGGATCAGGTCAATTACAAATATTTCTCCCTTTATGTCTACCCCCACTTCTTTCAATACAGCATTACAAGAAATAACCCGCCCCGAGGGTATAGATACTGCTATGGTAGAAGTCTTACAAGTTTCTAGACCCAATTTCTTAGCAAATTCCTCAGAAATGAAAGAATATGAAGCTCCAGTATCGAACAAAACATGAGCTGAAGTACCATGAACAGAAAAGGTACCTGCTAACACCTCTGCTTCAGCCTCTGCCTCGGCCCGGCTCATAACATTGATCCTCCCAGGAGCTCTACCATTGTCTCGGTTCTCCCTGGGCCTCGATTACCTCCATTTCCACCCCCGCCATTGCCATGCTGGGGAGCATTCCCTCGCTGATTCTGGGCCTGATGCTGGTCTCTACCTCGAGACTGGGGGTCTGCTGGTCTGTAGGTCCGGTCTCCGCCATTTCCTCTCTGCTGAAAGCCTCCCTGGGGATCCTAGAAGCACTCAAAAGCTCTGTGGCCCTTCCTGCCACACCGGAAGCACGCCACCAGGTTCCCCTCACAGTCCTTCCCCGGGTGGTCCTTGTGGCACCTTCTGCAATGGAAGTGCCTGTTATGCATGAACTCTGCCCTCTGAACCTGCCCCTGGGGCCTATCATTCCGCCTCTGGTCATTCCTCTGGTTCCCATCGAACCTCCTCCCATCACCTGAGTTAGGCCTCCACCTCTTGTCCTGATGGGGCCTCTGATGTCGGTCATCTCGACTCCGGGACTCTTCCCCGTCCTCCATCTTCCTCTTCTGGCCGCCTGTACCTCCCTCCTCTTCTGCTGCACCCTATACAGGTTAGCAGCCTTTCCATATGCATCCTGAGGGTGGGTATCGTCAGCACGCTCAAGGCCTCCTGGAGACTCCAGTTGAGTCCCCCACAAATCTCTGCACCTTTGACGCCTCATCAGGGACCATCGTCGGTGCGAACCTCGCCAACTCTAAGAACTTGGAGTGGTACTCCTTCACACTCCGGGCCTGCTGTTTGAGCTCAGAGAACTCCAGGTATTTCTGCATCCGAACATGCTCAGGGTAGAATCGCCTTCGCATGGCCTCCTTCAGTGCCTCCCATCCAAAGTCAGGTCCCGCCAGAAGAGCATCCCTGTTGGCAGACCACCAGATGTCAGCCTCGCTCTTGAAGTAATACACGGCGGCGTTGACTCTCCTGTTGGCAGGGCAGTTGACCGCCTCAAAGATCTTGTCAAATTCACGCAGCCAATCCTCTAGCAGTACTGGGTCCTCCTCCCCCTTGAATGCAGTTGGCTTCAGTGGGCAATTCTTTGTGTAGTCTTCTGGCACATGTCTCGCTGGCTTGGCGTTGCACAATCTGCCCCAGATTCAAAGCGAGCTCCTGGAGCTGTCTCATTGGATCGTTGCCTGCCATAGTAGTCCTCCCGCTTCTACTTCTGGTGTTGTAGGGGAAATTCAGTCGGTCTGCCAGTCTACCCTACTCAAGGTGGACTCCTGATTATGAGTCAAGAATTTCAAAGGATCTTAAATTCCCCATAACAATCCCCTTCTAATTACACTACAATCTCACTACCCCAATCCATGGTTAGATAACTCAGATAGCACAATATTGCAAATAACAAGTATAATACAATACCACAATTGGATAATAAGCAGCAGTCCCTGTATAATCTCCAAACATCACACCAGATGTCCAATATAACTCAACAGCTCACAAATAACACATAATCCATCATGACTTCCCCAAACGGCTTATCCCCACATTATTAATCCGGTTTACTCAAGTTTTATCTTATTTCAAAAACAAAGCTCTGATACCACCTTGTAACACCCTGGATTTTTACCTCAAAACATAGCTTATGAAAATACAAATCTAATGGCGCAAACGGCACAAAAACGGACTTCAAACGAGTCCTAAAAGAGCAAAACGGTGCTGGTCCGAACTTGTGTCCGGACATGGTAAGTTCGGACACAAGCCGAAGAGAAATAGACTGCAGAAATCCAAATGTCCGAACTTGTGTCCGGACATTGATGTTCGGACACAAGTCGAGAGTTAAAAGGGCTGAAAACCAATGGCGTCCGAACTTGTGTCCGGACTTTGAAGTTCGGACACAAGCTAGTTTGGAAAACCGAGAAATTTAACGTGGCGTGTCCGAACATCGTTCGGACCAAAGTTCGGACACGCCTAGACAGAAAGCTCTAAAACATTCGGGGCCTGTCCGAACATTGATGTCCGGACGGACGTTCGGACAGGTCCTTAAGTGCAGTTTTAATACAGAAATAGAACCCAAAACCGTTAGAAATACTTATGCAAAACATAAATACAACAAGGAACCCTCGAGCAGAAGAAGTCATTAATAAAACTCAATACAACCACAAACTTAAAACTGATTCAAAGAGCAATCAACTTAGTTAATCAAAAACTCAAATGCACATAACCTTCAATATAGCAGCGGATCTCAAAATATCCAGGGCATTACCGCCACACCCAATACCCATGGGTGCTCAGGCTGATGAACTAAACAACATTAAAACCAAAGTTAACTTCAAATTATGCGGAAGCAAAATAACGTTAATGTATAAAAACCTTGAGACATAACAACATCTCAAAACATTGAAATTCAAGATATTGCTTATTATTACGTGGTCCTAAACTATGTGATTCGCGTCCCGATCCCTCAGCTAGTCATCATACCTGCGATCATAAAACATAGACAGAAACACAGAAAGGATCGCACAAATCAGAAAAACTGAGTAAATTCCACCTCAAACTGTAAAATACATTTTAGAACACATTTGCCTTTAACAATCAGATGAGAAGGTTACTGAATAGTTAAGAATCTCCAGTATCAATACCGAAACCACAGTAGGGAGCTTTCAACAGGAAGTAATAACCACAATTCCAAACACGGGGTCACCTATGGGACCCCAAACCACAATTCCAGGACAGTCACCTATGGGACCGTCAAACAACCACCTCACCCTAAGTCCTTAAGTGTGCACACCCCCTATGAAACAGCAGTAACATAGAGTAGATCATAGAGCTTAACTGCAACAATGTGTGCAGCGCAAAAATATCAATAATGGGGAGCACCTATGGGCTCCCAAAAATAACAACAACCTGTGAAAGACTCCCCAAACCATCATTGAAATACCACAACCTCAATTCAATTTCTCAATTCCAAATCCTCAAACCACAACCGAGATAAAACACAACGAACCCTTTTCCAAGATTTCGCAAAACCACAATCAAAACCATTGAGCATAGAATTTACCTGGAACAACCAAATCCCTCAAGAACCCAACTGCTCCGGACTATTGATAGCACTCGTCGACGATCGGCGTCTAGGTAATCAAATTAACAATCAGAACCCGTCGACAAGAATAGATAACTAAGTAACTAAGTAGAATACATTACCCAACAAAGCTCCTAATTGGCACCAAGGAAACGATCCAGCAAGGGTAGAATGAATAACGCCGAAGGTAGAATTGAGAACGCGAATTAAAAGAACTCAAGGAAGAAGATACGTGAATAAGTTTTTAGTAGAGCAGAAGCGTAGAAGCGTCGTGATGATGGTAGACCGTAGTGGGGAAGGTTGTTATATAAATAAGTAAATTATAGGAATAAAGGAAATTGAAATTGTCAAACAAGGTAATGATTTCTATTTTAACAAAAGGTAAATAATTACGAAATACAAATAACTCAGAAAAGGAAATCAAAACAAATACTTCACATTGTAAATGTTTTTAAGAAACCTATACAACAACTTAACGTTGAGAATATCGGGAAGGAAAATAAAATCTCTAACAACATTCTTTTAGAAATTCAGAAATAGTTTCCTAGTTTGAATATTGCTGAGAAAGTAGATCGTTGTAACAAGATGAGGATGGAGTAGCAAATCAGGAAGTAATTAAATAACATTTACTTGGAAGTAGGAAGGAGATTGAAATAAATTAAATAAAGTAAAACAATAATACTAACAAGGGAATTATAATTGCGTTAGAGAGAGTTCTAGAATACTAATAACAAAATATATATAAATTAACTTGAAGAAGTCAAAAGGGATTTGAACTCTGTAATTAGAGATAAATTACTAATAGGAAGTAAAATCAGATTTGAAGTCTAGAAATTAATTAAGTACTTTGAATTAGAACTCCATGTTTTTAAATGAATAAAAGTGAGGAGGAAAGTTCTAGGAAGAGGAAATAAGTTAATATAGGAATATCGTTAGTTTCCCTAGGCCACTATATTATAAACTCGGACTTATTATTCTGACTATATATTATCGTATCCCTAACTTCAAATTCCCGGGTATTTCATAGTGGAAGTTAAACCTCTAGGAAGGGGATGAGAAATTAATTTAAGGAACTTAGTTCCATGGCTTGGGATTTATACAATCCTCATATATACAACAATAAGTTATACTAGTTAGACTTGTGTATCGATTGAACACAAGTAATAAGACTAAAACTGATTAAATAAATGGGTTGTTTGAAATTGACGTGGGAGGTCAAACTTGGTCCTAGTCAGATCAAGGGAGGCTAAACACAAATTGGGGTGGAAAGATAGTTCAACACTGACTAGGTCAGGGTTGGATGCTTCTTGAGACTCCATACAAGTGGACACATATATGTATAGATGATTGACTTAGATATTGTTAAAATTATGTTACACTACCCAAGGGGCCATGGACCATAGGTCCTCTGTCGTTAAGACCGCTTCCCCATGGGTAGCTACAAACGTTTAGTTATGTGTGCATATATGCACTTGGTGTTAACGTGTAAGTATCCTTAGAGATACTTATGTTCCTTTATATGGTCCTTTATATGTGTTCCTTTATGGATAGTCATTACAAATGACATTATGATATTATGGAATGAAATGATATAGACACCTCGGGGAGGTTGTCATTACATTAGAACTGATAGGAACTATGGTGCTTATGGATCACCTATATCCATATATGGACAAATTTGCGCCATAGTGTTGGACAAATTTACTTATTCCTCTTTTCAAAGATTGCACAAGCCGGACGCAACGCCGGATTAAACCGACCCGGCAATATTGGAAGAAGTCCAATGCCAGGTGTCTCACGCCCGGCACCGCGTCTGGCATTCCCAATTTTGTTTCATCTATTCATTTTTGCATATTTATTTATGTAATTATTTTATCATTTATTAGTATAAAGTATTATAACGTTATGTCTTGCTCCTCTTGGATATTTAAAAGGTGAATGCTTCTTCGGTCAACGAGTATTCCTGAAAATTTATCCAACTTTGACCCAGAGATCGAGAGAACCCTCCTTCGCTCAATTCGTCAACGAAGAAATCTACAGAACACACCAATGGCAGCACCAACTATCCACAACATAAACCGGCCTTCCAACCAAGGCCAAAAGCCATCAATCGACCTCCCTCTCCTTCCACAAAATGAATACGATGAATGGCAAAAACTTAAGCCATACTGTGGAGGGTGATTTTTCGGTATGAGGGGGGTCTATCTAAATATGGTATGACTGAGAAGCCTAGATCCTAGAAAATGTTATTCTGTGGAGGGTGAAAACCCGTTACTCTGGCATCCCTCAAATACCTACTACATCGTCCGCCTTTCCCAGAAAGCTTATGGGGAATGCTAGTGAGCACTACACCCGCTCTTAATGGGCTCCACGCGGACTTATGCCCTAAGGGCGGAAATTGACTAGAGTCGCCACCTAGTTTGACCTAAATAACTAGGAAGGGAGGAGAAGGGTTCTAAGAACCGATAATTGACTCTGAGATTGTTCCCTATGAATAGGACTTAAGTGGTTGCGTCAGAGATTCTATTGTGGGTTCGCACTGGTTACACCCCTTAGAAGTGGCAACGCACGACTTCGGATTGGTGCCCGAGGAAACCTCGGTCTCCAATTGTCGGGATTGTCTTCTTTCAAAACCTTTTTAGAGAGATTCATTTAAAAGTCAAGGATAGGATTAGGACGAGGAGAGAGAGAGAAAGTGGATGAGGCGAGCTTTTCTGCCAAGCTAGCGCCAAGAAGAAGAATTGATGAATTCGAATGAGTATGGAATGAAATATTAGGAGTCTGATTTTGAGAGTTGAAGAAGTCGAGGGTTTGTGGGAGTTAGAGGGGATTCGAATGTTTGACGGACATGAATATCGCCCTAGAGTTGGGAAAGGGTTTTTTTTATTGGAATGGGGTCGCACCCTATGTGGGCTGCCTACATACTCAACTCCCTGTTGAGATCAGACCTTACGTAGTTCAGGCTTTATTAGGAGATTTTAAGGTTTTGAGGGTTTTGAGGTGTTTGAGAGGTTAGTCTGTGAGACGCTCGGGTCTATGAGACATTTGAAGTGTTATGTAATGAGAGGTATGAGATATCAAGGTCTGTGAGACGCTCGGGTAAATGAGACGTTTGAATCTTAATATGGTGAAGAGGTTAAGATGTTCGAGTCTGTGAGGCGCTCGGGCCGGTGAGACTTCGGAGGTTTGAGAGAAGCTGGAATTTGTAAGAGGATTTGAGTTAGAATGATGATTTGAGCATGAAGTGACTTGGAGTTTTGAAGATGATTTGAGTTTGGATAATGATCTGAGCGTGTGAGGCAATTGAAGTTTGGGTAAAGATCCTAGTTTTTTCGGATTGGAGATTCTAAAAGGGTTGAGGTTCTGGGATATTCCAATTTTAGTGTGAGATAATGATGGACTGAATTGTTTGGAGGAATGATTATCAAAATCGTCTCTTTCAGTTTTTTGTTGTAAAAGGGCGGATAATCCCAAGGGATTACCCTATGTACCCCCTCGAACACGACACTTAATTGATGGTAAGTGCCGAGGCTCGAAAGATGGGGCAATGAATTTATGTCGAAAAATAAGATCCAGAGAGAAACACCATGAATGAGATGTTCTCGGTCGAACCCTAATAACGTCTCTAACTCCCGGGTTTTAAAACGTTAAAAACCGAAAACATTGAAATCGAGCGGAAGGGAGTTAGACGATTCTAAAATCCCGGCTGCGACTAGGAAGGTCATTACTTCCCTAGCACCCCGCCTTGTAAAAATCTAGGCTGCAATTAGGGGAGGTTTGTCACCCCAATGCCCCGCCTAAAGAGATCCAGACTGCGACAAGGGATGTTACGACCCCAGTGCCCCGCCTCGGATTTTTATCTTGGGAAGGGAGACAAGCGATGTTCTAACCGTGGAGGAAATGTTTTGAAGGGGTTAGACATTTCTTGCTCCCCGAAAACAATTTATTTGAGTTAAAAAACTGAATTGGAAAATTTTTTGAAGTTGTTCGGAATTCTCGACGAAGAAACACTGATTTTGAGAAATGTTTTTAGGAGAAAACTTTCTATATATGTGAGAAGAACTTTCTGCATTTGAGAAGAGTTTTCTGTGATGTGAGAAGAGTTTTTCCTTTAAAATTCCACAAAATGGTTTCTTTTGAAAACTTGATGAAGTTTGAATAAAATGATTGTTCAAAATTTGAGAAAGAAGATTTTTTGGGATTTTTGAATTAAAGCTGAATAATGAGGAATGTCTTTGGATTTTTGGAGTTTGAATAGGATTTACAAGTCGAGTTTGAATTGGATGAATTGAATCTGGATTTGAATTGAATAGGGCTGAATGAATTGGGTTTGAATTGGGTTGATTTGAATTCGGGTTGGGGTTGAAAAACGAATCGGGTCAAAGTTAGACCGGGTCAAAGTTGGATTAGGTCAAAGTTAAGATTGGTCAAAGTCAAAGTCCAGATTGGTCAAAGTAGGACCAAGTCAAAGTTGGGTCAAGGTCAAGGTTGGACCAGGTCAAAAATTGGGTCAAGGTCAAAGTGGGGTCAATCAAAGTTGGACCGAGTCAAAGTCAAAGGTCAGGTTGGTCAAAGTTGGACCGAGTCAAAGTTCAGGTTGGTCAAAGTTGGACCGAGTCAAAGTTCAGGTTGGTCAAAGTTAGACCAAGTCAAATGGGCTTAGTGGGCCGAATGGGCTTGATGGCCTTGTTTGGGCTTTGGCCTCGAAATGGGCTTGGGCCTTGAAATGGGATTTATGAACTGTGGGCTGAAGTGGGTTTTGAATTGGGCCCCAAAGTGGCCTTTTGACTTGGGCCGAAGTGGGATTTGAATTGGGCCTGTTCTGGGCTTTGTTGGAAATTGGGTTGAAATTTGGACCTTATTTAGAGTTGGGCTGAAAAAAAGGGCCTTGCTTGAAGTTGGGCCAAAATTGGGTTTTGTTTGGATTTAGGCCTAAATTAGGCCTTGTTTGGATTGGCTGAAGTGGCCCCCTTTTTTTTATGTGGCCTTTATTTGTGACTGGGCTAAAAAATTGTTGGGCTGATTTGTGAGATATTAACAAATGAGAGGAATTGATTTATTGATTTGTTTATTAACTCTTGATTAGGGGTGTGTTGAAGGCAAAGGAGGATTCCACCCACATAAAACGAATGAGAGATCCGCTAGGCATGGGGTGGTTTCACATCCTAAACCCTCCTAAAATAGCCTTAAGGGCTTGTTTTTTGAAGTTTTTGTTCTTATATACATATAAGGGTGATTTGGGTGTTTTCTGAAGTTATAGGAGATTATTGCCCCACGAAACGAATGAGAGACCCGTTAGGTGTGGGGCGATAATACATCCTAAACTTTTCTGTCAGCGGAAGGGTCCTGGGGGATAATAACTAGGGCTTAGACATCAATAAGCAATGAGCAAGGGGCAATTAAGTATCAAAGGCAGTTGAATTAATAGTAACGAGAGAGGTAAAGATTGAAATTTCCAAACCCATGACGGAGAATCAAGCCCAAAACGCATCAGCAAGATCAATTCACATGGTTCCCATGTCGACCTCCAAATTAAGCGAGTGCGGCCTTAGTCAAGTCCAGCCCGCATCATCCAAACATATGTACCTCAGCCAATAGAAAAGCAAAGGGCATCAGACATAAAGGTAGACGGACCCATAGAAACCAGTGTGATGTAATAATTCCAACAGAAGCATATCTGGGCTTGCGAACCTTAAACTATCAGCACTGAACCGATAACAACCAAAGCATGACCCAAGTCTAAAAGGATAAGGTCGGCGTTAATAGATAAATGGATTCTCACGGTCGGATTCACAAATGGGTCATCTTAGACCAGAATGGATATAAAATCCCCAAATATCAACCACGAATGTATTAATGCCATGACAACAGATTAATCAGGGGATCTCAAACGAGGATAGTGGCAGATGGGCAAGGAGACAAGGACTTGGACCAGGAACATACAAGTCATAGGGGTAATCAATTAAATCAAAATATAATAAGGTCCAATATGACTCGTGCAAAATCATTCGCTGATCACCTTTCAAAGCACCGATTGAAATGCCACAGTCCTCTAAGTCAAAATCAACAAGCCATCCGCAGGGTCAAACCGCAATCCAGTAGGAATGAGATTTTCAGCGAACACCACCGACAAACCCTAGAGAGTTTAATGAGACCAAATGCTCCCTAGCTCAAACCCAACATAGCGTAATCAAGACGACCCAACAAATTATCGCAAGGTCTAGCACAAGTTCAAAGATGCTCAGAGGAAGCTCCAAAAGAAGCTTAGAACATATAATAAAGCATCATGCCAGCGAATCGGCTCATACCCAGTCTCAACAACGACAAACCCAGACAATTAAATCCAAAAATTGAATAGCTATTAGATAGAGTCCAAACACACAAAACTGGAGAAATATCACCATATCGACACGCTCAGCGCTGAAGGAGAACACCATCGAAAGCCACCACGAACACCACGAATAAGGCGATAGGGCTGGGAATCGCCAGATTGACAACAAACTTGAAAGGCCGGGGACAAGTGTCGTCAATCCATCCGGGTGGAGGGCGTCGATTTCTTAGGGACAAAAGAGTTGTTGAGCTGCGACAAACAGAGGACGAGGTGGATTTCGTTCCCGCCTTCAATACGAGAAGATATCGAGGAGGTGCACAGAACGTGCAGGTTCTTTGGTCGCTGGTTTCCAGTTTCAGATAGGAAGAACGAAGAGAGGATCGGGATAGGTATCAACACCAGAAGAGAATGAATACTACGCGAGATTGAGTGCCGGTTTTGGTTTGTTTTTTTCTTTTCTTTTTTGCCTGAGGATGAAGGAGGATTCAAGCCTAATCGAATTTTTTTGAGATGAAGATCGAAAGGAGAACCGGTGGGGAGAGGCGACCGAGAGTGAAGCAAGGGTGGATCCAGATTTTTGTTAGTTTTCTTGAGATGAAGAAAACGAAGGGAGGTGGTGGCAATCACTAGTGCCAGAAACAGCAGTTAGGTTTGCAAATTCAATCGAGAATTAAGAGAGGAGTTAGGTGGGTGTCGGGAGAGATGAAGAGAGGCGAGCCCGTACGTTCGTGTTCGCCAGCCAGGTTGCAAAATTACCGTCGTGCAGCTAGGAGTAAAACATGGATCAATTGAAATGAAAACAGGGGAATATTTTAGGGATTGATGTCGAGAATGGATGGGGGAAATGATCGAGCCAGAGCTGGAGGAAGGAGACTGTTCTTGAAACCGGTGAAGACGGCACTATCCTCCTAGGTTTTTATTTTGTTGTTGTTTTATACAGAAGGGATTAGGGTTTAGAAGGTGGGTTGGGTTTTAATGTGGGCTTTTTGGAGCCAAGGGCTGAAAATAGAGTGGGTTTAAGGAATTGGGCTAGCACAAAGTGTGGATTGGGTTTGTAAGATGAAAATGAGTGTGTATAAATATAAATGAAAATAAAAATACTAATGCTAATAGTAGAATAAAATAAAATATAAGAAAAAGTGGATAGATGAATAAAAATATAATAAAGTAAAATAAAATAAAATAAATAGAATATAAACAAAACAAAATAAGATAGTAAAATAAGTGAATAAACAAAAGGGGACGACCTTGAAACTGGACTGTCGATGGAAATTCATTTTCGAAGAATTGTGTTTTTTTTTCTGAAATGTTTTGAAAAGGATTATAAAATATGGTTTCGTCTTAGCACGCACGTTAATATGTTTTGAAAAAAAGAAAGGCGACGACCCCTCTTATTATTTCGGAATTTGCTTTATGGGGTGAGAATTTTGGTGTCTACAGATGGCTCCCCTTGATTCAATTCTGCAAGCCCTTGCAGAATTGGATCAAGGTTGACGGGACGCCACAAATTCTCACTACGGGTTTATGATCTGTTCTTATGAATGCGGGTGCACGGGACTTATGACGGGCCCCAAATTGCGGTGATTGATGGTATGAGGACTAATGACGGGCCTCAACTAGATCTCGGTGTCTAGCTCTAGGACTAATGACGGGCCTAGAATACGATCAAACAACCTATGCATGAGGACTAATGACGGGCCTCAGCTAGAACTCGATGTCTAGCTCTAGGACTTACGATGGGCCTAGAATGCATCTTCGAAATGTATGAGGACTAATGACGGGCCTCAACTAGATCTCGGTGTCTAGCTCTAGGACTAATGACGGGCCTAGAATACAATCGGTATATTGGTTATGCATGGACTAATGACGGGCCTCAACTAGAACTCGATGTCTAGCTCTAGGACTTATGACGGGCCTAGAATGCATCTTCGAAATGTATGAGGACTAATGACGGGCCTCAACTAGATCTCGGTGTCTAGCTCTAGGACTAATGACGGGCCTAGAATACAATCGGTATATGGGTTATGCATGAGGACTAATGACGGGCCTCAACTAGAACTCGGTGTCTAGCTCTAGGACTTATGGGGCCTAGAATGCATCTTCGAAATGTATGAGGACTAATGACGGGCCTCAACTAGATCTCGGTGTCTAGCTCTAGGACTAATGACGGGCCTAGAATACAATCGAATAAGGGTTATGCATGAGGACTAATGACGGGCCTCAACTAGAACTCGGTGTCTAGCTCTAGGACTTATGACGGGCCTAGAATGCATCTTCGAAATGTATGAGGACTAATGGGGCCTCAACTAGATCTCGGTGTCTAGCTCTAGGACTAATGACGGGCCTAGAATACAATCGGAAGAAGGGTTATGCATGAGGACTAATGACGGGCCTCAACTAGAACTCGGTGTCTAGCTCTAGGACTTATGACGGGCCTAGAATGCAATTGAAAGTACGAGGACTTATGACGGGCCTCAACTAGACCTCTTGACATCTAGCTATAGGACTTATGACGGGCCTAATACTTTGATTGAGTTGTACGAAACTTGCTGTGGTAAAAGTTTGATCTGAAGTTGTTTGTGGTGGTAGATTGATTTGAGGATGACCTTGATTGTGGAATGATCCGGGATTGGATGTTTTTCAGTTGTTTTATGAGGGATGTGATAGACAAATGTCTTCTGTTGATGTGGCCCTTGACTTTGTCAGTGTGGGACTTGTGTTTCGGTTTTGTTTTGACAGTCTCGCCCGATGTACATTATAGTTTCGGGATTTGGTAGGACTCTTGGCTCCGAAGTTTCGAGATGGCTCCGGTATGGCTCCTGAGTTTTTGTTTTGGTTTTGTGATTTTGTGGTCGTTTTCGAAAGGATGGTTTTGTGAAGGAGTGACTTTGGGGACTGGATGGTCTTGATATGACTGGATGACTTTGGTATATTCAGATAACTCCGATGTGATTGGATGGCTCCAGTGCCATCAGATAGCTCCGGTTTGATATGTGACTCCCTTGTGAGCAACGACTCTATGATGGTTGATAGGTTTCGGTTTGGATTGAGATTTTCGGGATGGTTGGTGGGTTTCGATTTGTTTTGGATTTTGAGTCGAATGGTGGGTTGATGTGATTGGTGGGTTGTGTTATGTTTGACGTATTTTGATGTGGTGGATACTTTTGTCGTGGTTGATAACTTCTTGGTCATGGATAGACTGCTTCGGTCCGGTTATGACTTCAGGGTTCTCTCATGATGGCTCCAGGATAGCTAGGGATGGCTCCGGGAAGGGCTACGAGATGGCTCTATTTGGTGATAGTGAGGGACAAAAGGGGATTTTTCCTTTGAGGTGGTCGCACCCTAGGCGGGCTGCCTACGTACTCAATTTCGTATTGAGATCAGACCTGACGTAGTTCGAAACTCTTTAGGCACGACCCTGGTGACGAAATGGCTCCAATATGGATTTGAGGTGGCTCCCGTATTATTCTCGGACTGTTAGGATGACCCCTGTGTAGTTCCAAGGATGGCTTTAATGTTAGATGACGACTCCCGCATGGCTCCAGTTTGGTTTTGGATATGGTGTTGATGAGGCCCGATGACGCTGGATGGCTCCGGGAAGATCGTCGTATGGCTCCGGACGGCCTCGGTTTTGATTTCTTTTGATTTTGAGTTGAGCTTCGATAGTAGGAAACTAAAGTCGACCTTCCACGAGACTAGGCATGGTTCTTACCAGTCGGATGTTGAAAATGAAGTGGTTAAGATGCATGCAAATGCTAACTGCTAGAAGAGATGCAAAATGCATATGCGTTTTTTGAAAAGAAGGTATGATTCTATCTCTATTACTATGAGGTTTACGAATATAAGACATCTTCGGTTCGATCTTGAGTGATTGTTGAACTGGAATGTGTGAATCACTTTCCTCTCATGGAGGGATGCGGGTTAATCTCTCGTGAGTATGTTTGTGTGTGCTAATGCCGTGATGATGCTCTCAATGGTCGGAGCAGTATTTCCCTAAGAATTTCTTTTGAGGTTTTGGACTTTCCGATCCTTACAAATTCCTCACCTGCAACGGGGTAGGCTGTTTATGTGTGGTGCTTTAATCAATGAGTCACTCGCACTCTGAAGACCTTGTGAGATAAGGTCACACTCATTCGCTCATGGTCCCTTTGGAAAGACGGGACATGTTGATAACAAGTACGAAGCTTATGATTCATGTTTCAGATCCGATACTTTCAGTTAACGCTCATCAACTAACGAGTCAGAGGTCTTTTATTGGGTTATAACAGGGCTGAGGGGTATGATGTATGTCACATGGGTTTGGAGGATTTATTTGGGAATTGTGGAGCTTTTGTGCAATGGAGGACATGTTTCACCTTTGTCATGGGTGGAATGATTAGACGGGTTTTGATTACCCCTTATCAGTTTCTTCGGGACATCATTGGTCCTTTTGGTTTGGATATCTCCTTCTTTCCTCTTCTGGTGTACGACTTGAATTTTCTTCTCATTTTTGCGTTTTTGAAATTGCGTTTGGCTCATCAACTTTCTCAAACATTCTCTGCTTTGTATTTTGGCTTTCATCTTTAGAGTTGCATTGATTCATCGATCTTCTTGAACATTTTCGGAGTTCTTTTCGGTGTTTGACTTTGGAGTTGCATTGACTCACTGATTTCTATGGACATTTTTGTTTGTTGTTCTTGTGAAAGATGGTGGGGAGGGGCCATGGCTCTGGCTCTTTTGAGATCCTCTATTGCAAGGGTAGGTAAGTGTATGTGTAGATTGGCATATTGTGGAGTTCGCACAAAAAGGTTTATCTTGGAAGGCTCATCGGGGCTCACTTTTAATACCCCGGATCTAAAAATGGTGATTTAATTACTCTAATAAGATTATTAAGGGCCTAATTGTGCCTAGAGAGTATTGGTAAAAAGAATAAAACCAAAAGAAGAGAGAAAACGCTTGAAAAGCGAAAAACGCTAAAACGCGTATTAAATGAATAAAGGGAAAATATGATCTCGTTAGGGTCCGAGATGGATTCCTAAGGCTTAATTACGCCTAATTATTATGTGGGAATAATTCCCGAAGGAAACGGATCCAAATAATGGATTAAAAATGCTAACGGAGTTTTAAGCACGTTTTTCGAGAAAACCCGAAAACGTGACTTTAAGTGGTCAAACGGACCCGTAAAAATTATAGTTGATTAAATAACTATAATTAAGTATTAATGGAAGCTTAATAACCATTAAAATTAATTAAACGAGAAAATTCCGGAAAACGGACCCGGTAAGTGAATAGTGACGAAACCGAGAGACAAAACGCGTTTAATTCGAAAAGTCGAAAAACAACCCGGGTCACTACTAAGGTAGGGCCGGTTTTAATTGGTACACATACACACATTTAAATAAACAAGCTATTTTATTTAGTCACAAAAGGACAAAATAATAAAGTAAGGGAGTGAATAGTTAAATGGGGCTTTAATACCCTCACTCCCCTATTCTCTTCTAACACTCACGGTAATTTCTTTCCCCACCAGAGCCTTCTTCTTCCTCCTCTGTCAATCGACGATTTCACAAGTGAGCACACAGCCCTCCTTCTTCCTCCATTAACTCACTCATCTCTTCACCAAACCTCACAAAAATACTACCGTTAGATTCGTATCGACGAGAGCTACGTTTTCCACCCTTCAAAAGCTTGAAACATTCATCTTCATCTCCATGGAAGTAGGCCATTTTAGAGCTTAAAGAAGTGTTTTTGAGTCTCCAACACCTTCTTGATACTCAAAGGTAAAAAGAAAGTGAAAAGCTCTTCATTTCTAGCTAGTTCTTCCAATTTTGGGAAATTCCCTCACGTTGAAATTTTTCCCCATGTCCAGCCGGTTCTTCTTGTTTTGAGGAGTGCTGGAACTTCACCATTTCGATTGCCTAGGCCCTTCACTTGGACACTTGAAGGTAATCTCTAAGCTAAACCCTAAAAACTAGCTCTTGTAATACTAGTTTGTGAGGGAAAAAAATTGAATTAATGAGCTTAATTGTGTATATGGGGATATGATTGTAGATGGCAATCTAGACCCCCCCCCCCCCCTTGTGTGTTGTGAAAACCAGGAAAGAAAGAGAGAGCAAGAGAAAGAGAAAGAAGAGGAAGAAAACCGAGAATAAATAAGGTAATGAGTAGGATGGGGACAGCTATGAAGAGTGGGTAGTTAGATCGTAATTACTTATGCATTTGAATGAGGTGTAAGTCCGAGTATGTTGTCGGCATCCGTATACTGTAGACTCGGTATAGTAAAGAAGTGAAATGAGTATTGTATTTGTATGAAGCACTCGGTTGATCCAGTTCATCAGACCGTTACGGTATGTAAGGAAGGCCTGGTTAGCCATATGGGTGGCTATTGGCGTTGTTTCACCCCTCGTTGTAATTAGAGTTCCGCTGCGTGAGTAAGAGTAATGGGTGACAATTTATGAGGTAATGATGAGCTTAACGGTTGGGGTGTTACAAAAATGGTATCAGAGCGAAGTATCGCTCTGATGACTGGAAATACCGAGCTTAGGAAATACCGAGTTAGGATATAGAGACTTAGGGCTAAGGGTTGAGTGGTAGCGTGAGAGATGCGCTAGATAGGAACTTCCAGTATGATCTGGATACCTACAATACCATACCCGCCCTCCGCAACCCCCCGTATTAAAAGCTCGGGAAGGAACACCAGAGAAATGGGAAACCCAATCTGGCAGTTAGTAAATATTTCAATATGAACTAGAGCCTGACATGCGGTAGATCCCGAGAACCGGAAATCCCGGAGGCGGATCCCGCTGGAAAGACAATAACCGCACTTAACGACGGAAGGTCGAGACATCCTGATCCAAGGAGACCAGAATTTGTGGCAGCCTGGGGCGACATGCTTAGCAGTCGCGAGAACCTAGCTAGCCGAGCAGTAGCAAGAAGAAAGCACTAACCGTGCAAGAAGGCGGATTAATGAGAAGCAATGATAATAACAAAAACCGAGACACATGTCTACGGACCGCCATAACTAAACAATTCCATCAACGGTACACTAACCGACTAAGAATCTAGTCAAGAGTGGATACACCCACCCTGCCACACCCGAAGAGGTTGCAATACCTAACGGGCACAGCTTAGACAGCTACGAGCATAGCTACGGGATATACCCGAATAGGACTACAAAAGTGGTACCTAAATAAGTTAAACCTCGGTAACCACAGTAAAGACGTGGGAACGAGCAACGAGGTAAAGCCTAGAGTTAAAGTAATTAAGGAACTCCGAGAGTGGAGGAGCACCTAAATGAACGACAGTCATGTCAAGAGGAATGAGAATCAGCTCCAAGGAGCAGTTAACCAACTAGAGGATCAAGGAAGAGCCAACGAGGCTACCAAATACAATGTGAACAATACCGTGACCGGTATGAGTTAACCTAAAAACCGCCTGTACCGCGCACTTGCCTCGGCAAGTGCAGTATAACGGACAGCTAAGAGGAACTTTGACACGCAATAAGTACTTAGCAGAGTACGTGGATGGCTAAGGGAGCCGACATAGCACCACAAACCCTAAGAATTGTGAAACGAACCCTTGAAAAGGCCTAATGGCTTGATCGTTGCATAAAGAATATACCAGTCAGCGAGAAGCTGCGGCATTGAAATGCCATGAACATTTATTTTCAAACCCAAATTTTTCTTTCAAACAGAGAATTTTCCAAAAACTCCTAAATTTTTAAAAACCAAATCAGAGAATGACGGTAAGTTATCATAGGACGATATAAGAGGAGTTGGCAACAGAATACTTCACTTAGGCGTGTGACCGACACTACGGTATACTAAACGAGACATGGAACGACCGCACTCCGAAGGAGCTTGCGGGCCTGACAGACCAACTATGAGTTAGTCGGGTAAGTGGCAACGTATCAATAAGATACTCCATGTATGTATACAAGTAGAGTACGGAACACGGGAAGTAGCCACTCCATACTACGGACGAAAGAGCCAATCCAAACCAAGACAGTTGGACATCTCGAATGATCGAAGAACACAAAGAAGTTTACGAAGCTAAGGAGTCTGGAAACCAGTAAGGTAACGGACCTAAGGACATAGCGGGGAGATGTGCGAGAAGCACAGAGCATTGAGCACAGACATTGGATATGTCTCAGGAAATACCTAATAACTGGAATATATACCAGCGTAAGTAATATGGCAAATTCCTAAAATGATCTTATCGATGTTTGATGAACGGGATAGAATCCCCACAGTATATCTCACTAAGAGAATAACGACCTAATTAAGTAGGTAAAGGAAAAGTACTAATACTCTACCCAATAACGGGAGACATTACAACCCTAAGCGGGATAGTTCGAGTTATACATAGCCGCAAGGCGAAGTCGCAACTGAACATAACCATAAATACAAGCCTGATGTAATGGCATTACTCAGTAACACCCAGGAGCAATCCGAGAAGGGTGCCGAAGTCAATGGTAGTTGAACAAAACATCGTGTTGAGAATACAAGTGTTAAAATCAAACACTCAGGTAGAACCCGAAGGGATCCCACGTAAAAGGGAACACCCTAACTTACCAGAGGGCATGAATTAGTATCAAAATACTTTAAGGGTCTTCCATGTTCGGAAGCGTGATGAGACAACCTTATCGAGAAACCCAGCAATACCTCCAAACCATTTAATGGTATACGGAGAAGCAAAAACCTATATAAACAGCCCGCATGGAGCGTGACTCGAGGCAAGGTGGCTTGTAAGCCGATAAAACCAACTACAATACGTAGATCCAAACGTTGTAAAACATATGCATAAAGGCATAAGAGTTACTGTGGAGCACGAACCACTACCTTAGAGTGGGGACACCACTTGTTATTGTGGAGCCTACGGAGCGGTAATTGCGTGAATCCTCCAGAGAAAGGCTACCGCCTATGTATGTAATGTGAAACCGCTAAAGCGGTGTAGTGAAAACTTGAGCATGTGTATATTGCCAAGGAGCATATGAACTATAGTAGTGCGTAAAGAGGAACCTTGATAGCGGTACAAAGGAAACCGATAGAGTAATCGGATGAGTAGTGAACGCTGTATGTGTACAGTATGAACTGCAGAGTAAGCAGCGCGCAAGTGCGCAGAGAGATTTTAAGAATAGCGTATTTCATTGAGCTAAGTGAATGGCAAGCCATAGTATAAATGGCGGGAGTACATGGGCGGAAGCTAAAGTAGTAGCGGATGCCATATAAGCGAATGTTGTAACGAGTAGAACATGGTACGCAGCAAGCGACCGTTGAAAGAGTATAATTAGTTAGTGATATGAAGCTGATGAGAAAATGTGGTATAGGAGACATAATCATTCCTATCCCATGAGAGATTTACTGTCAAGGGTTTACGCTTCTGCACTCTGTATGACTGAGTGTTTTGGTATTGCACTTGTGCGGTAATGATCGAGTGGGAGAGCCAGTAATTGAGAAATGTCAACGAAGCCTGTTGAGTGAGAATCTACAGAGATAACCGTGCGGCTATTGGCCAAAGATGCACAAAGAACGTGGGCAGTAACCCACAGGGCCCAGGATCCATATGTGGAAAAAGGCAGAGTAGTATGAATGAGGAATTCTTGTACAGAAATAAATAAACAAACATGATTCAGAAGTCATTATCAAATGAGGAAGCACTACATGCTAAGTAACAGCTTGACCTCAACCGACAATAAGTCGGAAAAAGGTAGTGAATAACCACAAAAGTATACAGAGTATACAAAAATATAGATTTCCAGAGAATTGGAGAGAAAATCTATAATTCATCGAATTCGCATACGGTAAGAGATACCAAGCGACGATTGAAATACATTGAGAATACCAAAGGGCGAGTTAAGCTCTAGTTATCAGGTCACGCAGCAGAAGCTAGTGGGTCGTAATTCAAGGTTAAGTATACCTGGCGAACCTGATTGAAGCCTTATAGGCTAGAAGCGAACCCGGTTATGAGTTATTTAACCTCATTGAAGTCAAAACGCTTCATAATACTTGAATTAGCAAACCAATGTTCAGTGATAACATATGGTTGGTTACGCGGGCGTAACCCCTTTTAAGGGGGGTAGGGCGAGAAACCGCTTAGAGTATGTCTTACGTACAGATGCGTAAACTACTATGTGCATAGCACAAAGAAAATTGTTTTGATGTTTGGAACTCATGTTACATAAACATGTGTACCCATTCATTGTGTAATTATGATTATCGTGCATGAGTGATGCAAGTAACGAGTATGTAATATTTATGAAAAGAGGAGTAGAGAGACTCCTGGGGAATGAGAATCCCTTTAGTATTTGTCTATTGAGATTAGACATGAGATATGACAAGTATAAATCGGCATGAAACCGATGTGTAACCTAAGAGGGAGTGAGTTCCCTAGGTGATTTTATTTGAGAATGATAGATGGAGTGAGTTCCATCCTTTGGAGTTGTATGTTATGTGTTTTAAATTGAGCAACAATTTGAGTAAAAGAAGCCATAAGTATGGAATACCTAGATAAAGTAGTGAAGTAACGAGAATGACAAATGACCTAAGTACTAGGAACTAGAGATTAATTGAAACGAATTGTTTCGTGAATATGACTAGAAAGAGTAAAAGATAGAAAACAAAAATGTTTGACTATCTGATTGTTTGAAACTGACGTGGGAGGTGGAACTTGATCTGCTAGCGATCAAGGGAAACCGAACACAAATTGGGGTGGAAGGATAGTCCAACACTGATGCTGATCACATCAGGGTTAGATGATTCCTGAAGCTCCCTATAGTGGTCACAAGTAATCACGCTAAGAAAGATACAGCTACCATAAATCTGATTTGGAGTTGTGTGATGTTTTAAAAAGAATTTTCAAACAGATTTTGAAAAAGAATTTTCTTCAAGTATGAAGATGGAAATGAAACTGGTTTTTAAACCGCTGTCACCGCCGATGGCTACGGCCTTAAGTCTTGATGACGGTAGAACGGTGGGCGTGTACTAGTTTTGAAACCATTGCACCGTACGTGCGGCGGTCCTAAGTGACCGGTTGGGGCGGTGTCAGTGTGTGATTTTTCCAAAGGCAGCGGGACGGGGAGAGTACCCTGAGATGTTCCTGTGTTGAGTGAGTCAACCAGAGTGCCTGAGGATATGTATATGTGTAACGTTTTGATCAGAACCGAAGGGACCGTGGGCCAGAGAGAGTAAGTGCCCATTTGTCATGAAACGGCCGTGAACCAGAAAGAGTAAGTGTTCAACGTGACCGGTACCTGAGGGATCAGTAGTATATTACTCAACATGGATTCGAGGACTGTAGTGCCTTCTTGTCTTCGGACCGATTCCATGGAGAGAGAACAAAAAGTATTTTTGATTGCTATACATGCTGTGATATGTGTGAGGTATGTGTAGTATGAAATGAGACAGACTTGTGAAGTCTGTAAGGTTGTACATGTATTATAACCTTGGCATAGTACGCCCATGAGAGTAACCATCTAGATTCACCAACTTTGAGGACAAAGTTCCTAAGGGGGGTAGATTTTAATACCCCGGATCTAAAAATGGTGATTTAATTACTCTAATAAGATTATTAAGGGCCTAATTGTGCCTAGAGAGTATTGGTAAAAAGAATAAAACCAAAAGAAGAGAGAAAACGCTTGAAAAGCAAAAAACGCTAAAACGCGTATTAAATGAATAAAGGGAAATATGATCTCGTTAGGGTCCGAGATGGATTCCTAAGGCTTAATTACGCCTAATTATTATGGGAATAATTCCCGAAGGAAACGGATCCAAATAATGGATTAAAAATGCTAACAGTTTTAAGCACGTTTTTCGAGAAAACCCGAAAACGTGACTTTAAGTGGTCAAACGGACCCGTAAAAATTATAGTTGATTAAATAACTATAATTAAGTATTAATGGAAGCTTAATAACCATTAAAATTAATTAAACGAGAAAATTCCGGAAAACGGACCCGGTAAGTGAATAGTGACGAAACCGGGAGACGAAACGCGTTTAATTCGAAAAGTCAAAAACAACCCGGGTCACTACTAAGGTGGGGCCGGTTTTAATTGGTACACATACACACATTTAAATAAACAAGCTAGTTTATTTAGTCACAAAAGGACAAAATAATAAAGTAAGGGAGTGAATAGTTAAATGGGGCTTTAATACCCTCACTCCCCTATTCTCTTCTAACACTCACGGTAATTTCTTTCCCCACCAGAGCCTTCTTCTTCCTCCTCTGTCAATCGACGATTTCACAAGTGAGCACACAGCCCTCCTTCTTCCTCCATTAACTCACTCATCTCTTCACCAAACCTCACAAAAATACTACCGTTAGATTCGTATCGACGAGGGCTACGTTTTCCACCCTTCAAAAGCTTGAAACATTCATCTTCATCTCCATGGAAGTAGGCCATTTTAGAGCTTAAAGAAGTGTTTTTGAGTCTCTAACACCTTCTTGATACTCAAAGGTAAAAAGAAAGTCAAAAGCTCTTCATTTCTAGCTAGTTCTTCCAATTTTGGGAAATTCCCTCACGTTGAAATTTTTCCCCATGTCCAGCCGGTTCTTCTTGTTTTGAGGAGTGCTGGAACTTCACCATTTCGATTGCCTAGGCCCTTCACTTGGACACTTGAAGGTAATCTCTAAGCTAAACCCTAAAAACTAGCTCTTGTAATACTAGTTTTGTGAGGGAAAAAAAATTGAATTAATGAGCTTAATTGTGTATATGGGGATATGATTGTAGATGGCAATCTAGACCCCCCCCCCCCTTGTGTGTTGTGAAAACAAGGAAAGAAAGAGAGAGCAAGAGAAAGAGAAAGAAGAGGAAGAAAACCGAGAATAAATAAGGTAATGAGCTCACCTTGAATTGGTGTTATTTGACTTGTAAAACAGATTTTAGAGTTGGATTAATGCTCTTGAATTGGTGTAGTCTTGGTACTACAATATTGAGTGGGAATGAGAATGTTTTAATGTGGTTTATGTGTGCAAATAAATCTAGAAACCAAGCTAGTGTACATATGTGAGCAAATGTGAATCAAATGTGTTGTAGTTGTTGGTGCCTCATTAAACAGGGGTGAAGAAGTGATTGTGTGTTTATATGGTGTGGTGTGAATGCATAGAAAGTAGGCAAGTGCTGTCAAAACTCGTTTAGGAGAGTATGGACTTGGGTGCTACATTAAGAGGTGATTGAAATGCCTTGGAAGTTTTGGAAAAGGATGAGAGTTTAAGGTTTGAGAGTTAGTCGTGGAACTTGGTATGTGGTGTGCATTATCTTGGAAGTTTTGGAATGGCCAAATGAAGAGAGAACAATAATGCAAGTGTCAAGAAAGGTTAGAAAATGCACAAGGGTGCAAAGTGTTGAAGTGAGAATGTAAAATTGTGATTTTGAGTAAGAATTTGAGTAGGGGTTTAACCCATGAATTGAAGAGGTTTAGGGCATGATTAAAGGTGATTAACCATGTAGGAATCTTGTGGAAAGATTAGGGAAAGATTGGGTGTGGATTAAGGATTGAATTGGGGTTGAAAAATGTTGTATGTTGCAGGTTTTAGCAGGGTCCGGGACCTAGTCCATGGACAAAGTCCCGGACCACCCCCTATTTTTATGTCGAGAGTGCACACCCATGTTGGTCCGGGACTTGGGATAGGGACAAGGTCCCGGACCATGGTAGAAAATTCGCCGAGAGTTGCATCTTCAGTTGGTCCGGGACTTAGGGTAAGGACCAAGTCCCGGACCACCCCCAGAAACCTACGGAGAGCATTTTAAAGGTTGTAAATGATGGGGGTTTAAATGTTAATGATGTTATAAGATGTTAAGGCCTTGTTTGGTGACATGTTAAGGCCCTAGAAAGTGTAAGAAAGTGTTAGAAGTGTTTGAGAAGTGAGAACTCAAATTAACAAGAGTGAAACCAAGATAACGGGATGACGGGGTAAATACGGGAATAGCATTTTATTTTGTACCATATGAGTTTAGTATTAACAATAATGTTTGAAACATTATCAGAGAATCGTGCGTGACCTGAGCATGGTGATATGACACGGTAAAAGTGAAAACCCCGGTGAAAGGTATGATTTTCTCATGCCCCGTATGCTAACCGAGTTACTCTGATTTGTGAGTTTGTGTGCCGGCTTAATCAAGATTAAAGCATGAAAATAATCCCTTGTTTGATTATGCATGTCTTATTGTATGTTGTGTGAGCTAACATACTTGTATGCCGGTGTGGTCTAACATAGTGAGCAGACCGACTCAAAGTGAGTACCGATTGACTAGAAACCCGTAGATCGGGTAGTCTCATAAACAATGGAAATATGCAAACACACACAAGCTATCGATTAGAGTATAACGATAACGTAACATACGAACCCACTAGAATGTGAGGAGATGCACGGGTTGAGTAAACACCCGATACCGGTGAGAAAACCAATGTGAACAATCCACGAAACAAATGGAGTGGAAAGATAAGTGAACCTCCTTCAAGAGGATTAAAGATAGTTCGAAGATGTGAACTAGTAAAGAAGGTAAAAGAGACCTAAGGGATTAGTAATTCCCTTGAGACATGGTTGACCTCCTATGTGAGGATTTCACCTGGTATAAGAAAACAACCGAAAGTATGAGTAAATGAAATGTATTGGTAACTCTTAAAACCTAAGATTAACCGAACTTGAGTAATGTTCCCTAAGTCATTAGAAACATCGAGAATGATGCTTCTAGACTAATATACATGATATAATTATAACTCCGAGAGAGGAGTATATGGGAATGCGAGTAGTCCGAGAGTAGTCGGACTTATGTAAAAAGAGTTAGGAACTAAGAGAGAGTTCCGGGAGCTAGTTGAACCTTCCCACCATGCTAGACCCAGAGTAGGGTCGAAACCGGGGAAGTAAGACTATGCTCGAGAGCCATGAGTTTTGGCTTGAGTATGTATTAAGAGTAACAAGCGTGACGTAGGAGACCTGTAGTGTCTCGAGAATCTACAAGAGCTTGAGTATAATAACCCGAGAGCGTGGGTGAGATAATGAGTATAATAACCCAAGAGCGTGGGTGAGATAATGAGTATAATAACCCGAGAGCGTGGGTGAGACAATGAGTATAATAACCCGAGAGCGTGGGTGAGATAATGAGTATAACAACCCAAGAGAATGGGTGAGTACAAAATGAGTATCCCAAGAGAATGGGAGTGTATAAAAATAAGTAACCCGAGGGAGCGGGCAAGTTATTGAGTGAGTAACCAAGGCAAGTGAGGTATAACCCTCAAGGCCTAAGAGTAAATAATACAACTAACAACCTTGTTATGTTTATTAGGAATTGTGTTCCATGATTGGATGTAGATTCCTTGTGTTATATACATATATATTGTATTGCTGTGATGCATGTCGTTTGATTAAATTGAACTCCATGTATAACCGACCAAAAGTAGTCGGCGTACCGCGGTTAGCACACGGTATATGAATTTCATATTCAGCGTAAGCTGACCCCCTAGGGGGAACGTTTTTAGTGTGCAGGCACTTGAAGCTGACCACCGTTCGAGAGAGTAGGATGGGGACAGCTATGAAGAGTGGGTAGTTAGATCGTAATTACTTATGCATTTGAATGAGGTGTAAGTCCGAGTATGTTGTCGGCATCCGTATACTGTAGACTCGGTATAGTAAAGAAGTGAAATGAGTATTGTATTTGTATGAAGAACTCGGTTGATCCAGTTCATCAGACCGTTACGGTATGTAAGGAAGGCCTGGTTAGCCATATGGGTGGCTATTGGCGTTGTGTGAGTAAGAGTAATGGGTGACAATTTATGAGGTAATGATGAGCTTAACGGTTGGGGTGTTACTAAAGATTACGTGCAGGGCAGTCAAAGCTTTTTGGTTTTGTGGAGATTTTATTCCTAAGTGCCTCGTCATTCACATTAGTCAATGATTGTTTTCTTACTATTCTTGAATCTTTGCATGAATCACCGTTCATATCTTGTTTATCGACATCGATCTCACTATGAGTTGTGCCTCTCAATGTGCTGAAGGAATACACATGTCTCTCGTGGTTTTACCTCCATGGGATCTCTTTACCTTCCCTTATCGTTCATCGGATTGTCCAACACCCTCATTTGAAATTCAAGGGAAAATACCGCTTTTTGCACGCTACTCACTTTGTTGTGGTGCTGATTTTGATCAAACCTTTGTGTGAAATGACGGGTCGAGAGTTCAGTGATTCAAGCATTTTGTTTAATTAATCTCTTAAGATTTTTCGAAGATGTCATTTCGATATGGGAGTATGCAAATGCGATTGTCTACCATGCGATGTATTGTGGTAATATGGAATTACTATGTATAGGATGCATGAGATGCTGAAAATGATGAATGGGGATGGTTGACAGAATGTTTTTTTTTTGTTTTTTGATGCAATGCATGAGTGGTAAGGCTACACCTAGTCTCGCTTGAGTCGAATTCAGCTCATCCCATTACTGTTGGCCTTGAAGATGGTCTAGCTGTTGGGGTCGTTGTCGGGGTAGTGATTCTCAAGTGAGGTTGGGTTAGTGATTGGCTCCTGAATTTTGGTACTTTTAGGGAGTGGCAACTCCCGCATGGTGACCCTACGATATGGAAAGGACTGCTTCTTTTCTTCTCGGGCACTGATGCACATGGTAGAGGTTTAAACTCCCTGGTGTTTTCTACTATCCCTTTGAAGATCAGGCGTTGGATATTGAGGTGTTGGGATGAAAGCTGATATGTGATGAGGTGAGGATGGAACACGCGATAGTGCAATATTTTTTTATGGTAGACAGGACTCGTACATGACAGATGTTTTTAAATGGACTAAACGTGCTTGTGACTTTTTTTTGTCATGTATGCAATGCATGTGTTTTGCTTTGTGCTCGGTTGCATCTTGTTGATGTTGTTTATTCGGGGGATGCCTCATGTAGATACCGTGAATTCTCGCCCCATAAAGCAAATTTGATGAAACTGTGAGGGGTCGTCCTTTATTCGCTCTTTTATTATACGTGCATGCCAAAAGAAACCAAGTTTTAGAAAACAATTTTGAAAACGCGTGTTTTCAAAGTGGTGGATTTTCTCGATATGAATTCTGACGCTCGGTCACTCGCAAATAAAATAGGGAGTGGGGAACCCTATACACATTGATCTAAATAAATTCAGAGGGAATGTGTAAACCTGTACATGTAATCTATTCAGAAATGGACAAGAGAGAAAAGAATGCTAGGGAAAACTTATACATCAATTCTAAAAGTCATTAAATGGGGAGGTTTGAGCTTAAAAACTTCTCCCGAATTCTTCTGCTTCGTCTTCGAGCTCCTGACTGGCTACTCACGCTCGTGCGGTTCTTAATTGGCTGCTCGCTCATCTTCGGGCTCTTGATCGACTGCTCGCTCGATTTCGGGCGCTTGACCGACTGCTCGCTCGTTTTCGGGCGCTTGACCGGATGCTCGATCGTTTTCGGGCTCTTGACCGGCTGCTCGCTCGTCTTCGGGCTCTTGACCGGATGCTCGCTCGTCTTTGGGCTCTTGACCGGCTGCTCGCTCGTCTTCGGGCTCTTGACCGGATGCTCGCTCGTCTTCGGGCTCTTGACCGGCTACTCGCTTGTCTTCGGGCGCTTGCAGTGAAGCGGTACTATGATCAAACAAAACGGGCTGGTGTTCCTCTGATTTTCGATAGTTTGAACTTGAATCGGTGTTGCTAATCTTCATGTCGCTTGACCCAGGTTAGTACATCTTTGATTTGGTATTTGAACAGTTGGTGTTGACCTTCCTGTTGCTCGGCTAACTCCACGGGCTGGTGCGCCATCGGCTTTCGGCTCGAACCGCGCATTCGAACTTCGTGCTGCTCCACTTGCTCCAACGATAAGATTGGGGGATATTTTTGAGAAAGAAAAGGTGAATGATCGAGCACATAATCTCATGTAAAAATCCACCACTTTTGTGAAAACACGAAATGACTAGAACACTCCAAGGTAATGACCGCTGCTCTTGAAGGTGGGTAGAATTTCAAAAATAGCGAGTCACAACATGGGGACTAGGTCATTTATTTTGAAATACATTTGTGAAAATCAACTTTGAAAACTGCTTTCAAAAATTATTTTAAAATAATGTTGGTGAAAAATGCTGTTTGAAATTCGTTTGTAGAAAGTAGGTTTTCGAAATCTATTTTTGCAAATCGTTTTGGAGATAACATTTAGTGAAAGAAAGTTTTTTATAGATGAAGTGAACGTTTATGAGCAAAACTAAGGTGGGGCTCTATATTGAACAAGCTCGTAAAACAGCTTTAAAAGATATGCAAAAGAGAATTCCGAACGTTTTAAAACAGATTGGTTTGAAAAAAATGGTTTGCACACATGTATAAAATAAATCGTGGCTATATTTGATGTGGAGCTATAAGTGTTGATGTTGGGATAATCACTTTCCAGGTCAATTATGATTCCGTTTCACCGGGGGAATCATCGTCCCTTCACTGTTCATCTCTCAGTTTTTTCTCTGTTATGCCTTTGTGGGGCACATTATCAAGAAAGTCCGGAGTGCTTAAGTTCAAAAGGTCAGGATACCCGAGAAACATACGCCACGGCCAGTGATGATCCGACAACACCCCACTTTTCAGGAAACTCGGGGAAGCACTGCATGGGAACAGGTCTCTCGTCATCCGCACGGTCAGGTGTGTCTAAAGTCCAATTTATTCACTGACTACGTTGTACCATGTATGGGTATCCGGTAAATACGGGATCCTCTATGGACGTGTAGCGTGACATTGGGCTTTAGAGACACCCGTGGTGCAGAGAAACAATGGAGAACTGAGCCCATGCAATCTTCAAGGTAAGGCAAGAGGGTGGTCAGACAGGCGGCATACAAGGGGGTGACTACCCATAAACCCGTCTTAGACGCTGGATAAGGCAGCTGGACACTGAAGGCTCATGGCTCACTATATGCTGGTTTTGACTCGGGTAATGGAGGATATTTTTTGGATCATGAGCTTCAAAGCGTTAGTCGGAGACCATACCGCCTCGTGGGTTTGTTCACTGAGAGAGTGACCCAGCTCATGGGGAATCAACCGTGGACCGGTTGGGGATCCCGCGACATCGTGGATAAAACGGGTGACACAGAGGAATGCATGTCCTAAGCTACCCACCCAATGCACCCCACAATCATATAATGTAAATAAAGCAGAGGAGTTAGCACCACCCTAATTACTAAGGGTTTTGTCTTGAGATTAGTGATTCCAAATTGGTTAGTTATTAACCTAAAGGGAAGTTAGCTTCATTCACGCCTAAGTGTTTCTTTCTAAGTGTGAGCTAATTATTAACCCAATTGTTGCAATGTTTGTTGAGGATCTAATAAATCCTATCTGTCCTCGTCAGATACACACTCAAAGTGTGGAGTAGAATAATCCTAAAGGCTTTGAAAAGGATCTCTTGAAGGTTTTGAAAGAGTTGGGGAAGTCCCGACAATTTTGAATGGAGTTCAGTCTTCCTTGAGTTTGAGAAAAACTTACTCAAGTTTTCCCCAGCAGAGTCGCCATGCTGTGGAGGGTGATTTTTCGGTATGAGGGGGGTCTATCTAAATATGGTATGACTGAGAAGCCTAGATCCTAGAAAATGTTATTCTGTGGAGGGTGAAAACCCGTTACTCTGGCATCCCTCAAATACCTACTACATCGTCCGTCTTTCCCAGAAAGCTTATGGGGAATGCTAGTGAGCACTACACCCGCTCTCAATGGGCTCCACGCGGACTTATGCCCTAAGGGCGGAAATTGACTAGAGTCGCCACCTAGTTTGACCTAAATAACTAGGAAGGGAGGAGAAGGGTTCTAAGAACCGATAATTGACTCTGAGATTGTTCCCTATGAATAGGACTTATGTGGTTGCGTCAGAGATTCTATTATGGGTTCGCACTGGGTTACACCCCTTAGAAGTGGCAACGACCACGACTTCGGATTGGTGCCCGAGGAAACCTCGGTCTCCAATTGTCGGGATTGTCTTCTTTCAAAACCTTTTTAGAGAGATTCATTTAAAAGTCAAGGATAGGATTAGGACGAGGAGAGAGAGAGAAAGTGGATGAGGCGAGCTTTTCTGCCAAGCTAGCGCCAAGAAGAAGAATTGATGAATTCGAATGAGTATGGAATGAAATATTAGGAGTCTGATTTTGAGAGTTGAAGAAGTCGAGGGTTTGTGGGAGTTAGAGGGGATTCGAATGTTTGACGGACATGAATATCGCCCTAGAGTTGGGAAAGGGTTTTTTTTATTGGAATGGGGTCGCACCCTATGTGGGCTGCCTACGTACTCAACTCCCTGTTGAGATCAGACCTTACGTAGTTCAGGCTTTATTAGGAGATTTTAAGGTTTTGAGGGTTTTGAGGTGTTTGAGAGGTTAGTCTGTGAGACGCTCGGGTCTATGAGACATTTGAAGTGTTATGTAATGAGAGGTATGAGATATCAAGGTCTGTGAGACGCTCGGGTAAATGAGACGTTTGAATCTTAATATGGTGAAGAGGTTAAGATGTTCGAGTCTGTGAGGCGCTCGGGCCGGTGAGACTTTGGAGGTTTGAGAGAAGCTGGAATTTGTAAGAGGATTTGAGTTAGAATGATGATTTGAGCATGAAGTGACTTGGAGTTTTGAAGATGATTTGAGTTTGGATAATGATCTGAGCGTGTGAGGCAATTGAAGTTTGGGTAAAGATCCTGGTTTTTTCGGATTTGAGATTCTAAAAGGGTTGAGGTTTTGGGATATTCCAATTTTAGTGTGAGATAATAATGGACTGAATTGTTTGGAGGAATGATTATCAAAATCGTCTCTTTCAGTTTTTTGTTGTAAAAGGGCGGATAATCCCAAGGGATTACCCTATGTACCCCCTCGAACACGACACTTAATTGATGGTAAGTGCCGAGGCTCGAAAGATGGGGCAATGAATTTATGTCGAAAAATAAGATCCAGAGAGAAACACCATGAATGAGATGTTCTCGGTCGAACCCTAATAACATCTCTAACTCCCGGGTTTTAAAACGTTAAAAACCGAAAATATTGAAATCGAGCGGAAGGGAGTTACGCGATTCTAAAATCCCGGCTGCGACTAGGAAGGTCATTACTTCCCTAGCACCCCGCCTTGTAAAAATCTAGGCTGCAATTAGGGGAGGTTTGTCATCCCAATGCCCCGCCTAAAGAGATCCAGACTGCGACAAGGGATGTTACGACCCCAGTGCCCCGCCTCGGATTTTTATCTTGGGAAGGGAGACAAGCGATGTTCTAACCGTGGAAGAAATGTTTTGAAGGGGTTAGACATTTCTTGCTCCCCGAAAACAATTTATTTGAGTTAAAAAACTGAATTGGAAAATTTTTTGAAGTTGTTCGGAATTCTCGACGAAGAAACACTGATTTTGAGAAATGTTTTTAGGAGAAAACTTTCTGTATATGTGAGAAGAACTTTCTGCATTTGAGAAGAGTTTTCTGTGATGTGAGAAGAGTTTTTCCTTTAAAATTCCACAAAATGGTTTCTTTTGAAAACTTGATGAAGTTTGAATAAAATGATTGTTCAAAATTTGAGAAAGAAGATTTTTTTGGGATTTTTGAATTAAAGCTGAATAATGAGGAATGTCTTTGGATTTTTGGAGTTTGAATAGGATTTACAAGTCGAGTTTGAATTGGATGAATTGAATCTGGATTTGAATTGAATAGGGCTGAATGAATTGGGTTTGAATTGGGTTGATTTGAATTCGGGTTGGGGTTGAAAAACGAATCGGGTCAAAGTTAGACCGGGTCAAAGTTGGATTAGGTCAAAGTTAAGATTGGTCAAAGTCAAAGTCCAGATTGGTCAAAGTTGGACCAAGTCAAAGTTGGGTCAAGGTCAAGGTTGGACCAGGTCAAAAATTGGGTCAAGGTCAAAGTGGGGTCAATCAAAGTTGGACCGAGTCAAAGTCAAAGGTCAGGTTGGTCAAAGTTGGACCGAGTCAAAGTTCAGGTTGGTCAAAGTTGGACCGAGTCAAAGTTCAGGTTGGTCAAAGTTAGACCAAGTCAAAGTTTAGATTGGTCAAAGTTGGACCGAATGGGCTTGATGGGCCGAATGGGCTTAGTGGGCCGAATGGGCTTGATGGCCTTGTTTGGGCTTTGGCCTCGAAATGGGCTTGGGCCTTGAAATGGGATTTATGAACTGTGGGCTAAAGTGGGTTTTGAATTGGGCCCCAAAGTGGCCTTTTGACTTGGGCCGAAGTGGGATTTGAATTGGGCCTGTTCTGGGCTTTGTTGGAAATTGGGTTGAAATTTGGACCTTATTTAGAGTTGGGCTGAAAAAAGGGCCTTGCTTGAAGTTGGGCCAAAATTGGGTTTTGTTTGGAGTTAGGCCGAAATTAGGCCTTGTTTGGATTGGCTGAAGTGGCCCCCTTTTTTTTATGTGGGCTTTATTTGTGACTGGGCTAAAAAATTGTTGGGCTGATTTGTGAGATATTAACAAATGAGAGGAATTGATTTATTGATTTGTTTATTAACTCTTGATTAGGGGTGTGTTGAAGGCAAAGGAGGATTCCACCACATAAAACGAATGAGAGATCCGCTAGGCATGGGGTGGTTTCACATCCTAAACCCTCCTAAAATAGCCTTAAGGGCTTGTTTTTTGAAGTTTTTGTTCTTATATACATATAAGGGTGATTTGGGTGTTTTCTGAAGTTATAGGAGATTATTGCCCCACGAAACGAATGAGAGACCCGTTAGGTGTGGGGCGATAATACATCCTAAACTTTTCTGTCAGCGGAAGGGTCCTGGGGGATAATAACTAGGGCTTAGACATCAATAAGCAATGAGCAAGGGGCAATTAAGTATCAAAGGCAGTTGAATTAATAGTAACGAGAGAGGTAAAGATTGAAATTTCCAAACCCATGACGGAGAATCAAGCCCAAAACGCATCAGCAAGATCAATTCGCATGGTTCCCATGTCGACCTCCAAATTAAGCGAGTGCGGCCTTAGTCAAGTCCAGCCCGCATCATCCAAACATATGTACCTCAGCCAATAGCAAAGCAAAGGGCATCAGACATAAAGGTAGACGGACCCATAGAAACCAGTGTGATGTAATAATTCCAACAGAAGCATATCTGGGCTTGTGAACCTTAAACTATCAGCACTGAACCGATAACAACCAAAGCATGACCCAAGTCTAAAAGGATAAGGTCGGCGTTAATAGATAAGTGGATTCTCACAGTCGGATTCACAAATGGGTCATCTTAGACCAGAATGGATATAAAATCCCCAAATATCAACCACGAATGTATTAATGCCATGACAACAGATTAATCAGGGGATCTCAAACGAGGATAGTGGCAGATGGGCAAGGAGACAAGGACTTGGACCAGGAACATACAAGTCAGAGGGGTAATCAATTAAATCAAAATATAATAAGGTCCAATATGACTCGTACAAAATCATTCGCTGATCACCCTTCAAAGCACCGATTGAAATGCCACAGTCCTCTAAGTCAAAATCAACAAGCCATCCGCAGGGTCAAACCGCAATCCAGTAGGAATGAGATTTTCAGCGAACACCACCGACAAACCCTAGAGAGTTTAATGAGACCAAATGCTCCCTAGCTCAAACCCAACATAGCGTAATCAAGACGACCCAACAAATTATCGCAAGGTCTAGCACAAGTTCAAAGATGCTCAGAGGAAGCTCCAAAAAGAAGAAGCTTAGAACATATAATAAAGCATCATGCCAGCGAATCGGCTCATACCCAGTCTCAACAACGACAAACCCAGACAATTAAATCCAGTAAAATTGAATAGCTATTAGATAGAGTCCAAACACACAAAACTGGAGAAATATCACCATATCGACACGCTCAGCGCTGAAGGAGAACACCATCGAAAGCCACCACGAACACCACGAATAAGGCGATAGGGCTGGGAATCGCCAGATTGACAACAAACTTGAAAGGCCGGGGACAAGTGTCGTCAATCCATCCGGGTGGAGGGCGTCGATTTCTTAGGGACAGAAGAGTTGTTGAGCTGCGACAAACAGAGGACGAGGTGGATTTCGTTCCCGCCTTCAATACGAGAAGATATCGAGGAGGTGCACAGAACGTGCAGGTTCTTTGGTCGCTGGTTTCCAGTTTTCAGATAGGAAGAACGAAGAGAGGATCGGATAGGTATCAACACCAGAAGAGAATGAATACTACGCGAGATTGAGTGCCGGTTTTGGTTTGTTTTTTTCTTTTCTTTTTTGCCTGAGGATGAAGGAGGATTCAAGCCTAATCGAATTTTTTTGAGATGAAGATCGAAAGGAGAACCGGTGGGGAGAGGCGACCGAGAGTGAAGCAAGGGTGGATCCAGATTTTTGTTAGTTTTCTTGAGATGAAGAAAACGAACTGAGGTGGTGGCAATCACTAGTGCCAGAAACAGCAGTTAGGTTTGCAAATTCAATCGAGAATTAAGAGAGGAGTTAGGTGGGTGTCGGGAGAGATGAAGAGAGGCGAGCCCGTACGTTCGTGTTCGCCAGCCAGGTTGCAAAATTACCGTCATGCAGCTAGGAGTAAAACATGGATCAATTGAAATGAAAACAGGGGAATATTTTAGGGATTGATGTCGTGAATGGATGGGGGAAATGATCGTGCCAGAGCTGGAGGAAGGAGACTGTTCTTGAAACCGGTGAAGACGGCACTATCCTCCTAGGTTTTTATTTTGTTGTTGTTTTATACAGAAGGGATTAGGGTTTAGAAGGTGGGTTGGGTTTTAATGTGGGCTTTTTGAAGCCAAGGGCTGAAAATAGAGTGGGTTTAAGGAATTGGGCTAGCACAAAGTGTGGATTGGGTTTGTAAGATGAAAATGAGTGTGTATAAATAGAAATGAAAATAAAAATACTAATGCTAATAGTAGAATAAAATAAAATATAAGAAAAAGTGGATAGATGAATAAAAATATAATAAAGTAAAATAAAATAAAATAAATAGAATATAAACAAAACAAAATAAGATAGTAAAATAAGTGAATAAACAAAAGGGGACGACCTTGAAACTGGACTGTCGATGGAAATTCATTTTCGAAGAATTGTGTTTTTTTTTTCTGAAATGTTTTGAAAAGGATTATAAAATGATGATTTCGTCTTAGCACGCACGTTAATATGTTTTGAAAAAAAAGAAAGGCGACGACCCCTCTTATTATTTCGGAATTTGCTTTATGGGGTGAGAATTTTTGGTGTCTACACATACCATCAAATCCAATGCATCAAGGAATGGGGTATGTTCGACGGTACAAATCTGGACGATGTCTTGCTCCAGATCACCATATTTCTACAACATACAAACAGCCTAACCTCCACAAATATGTCCTCCAATACGCCAGACTTTCCCTCTTCCCCCATAGCCTTACGGGGAATGCCAGCAAATGGTACCACAGTCTGACCCCTAGTACCATTACCACATGGGAGGACATGGCAACCAAGTTCTATGATAAGTTCATGCCTCCAAGTCGCACCCTGGAGATGATCGCCGAGATTTACAATTTCAGACAACCTAGCTCGAAGAACATCTGTGAGACTTAGGACAGATTCAAAGGGTTACTGTGCACATGTCCACACCACGGCCTCACCAAGGAACAACTATCTCAGTTGTTTTACAAAGGATTGATCAATCAATACAAGACGATGATTTTATCCTCCCTTGGTGCAGACATATTGAAGAAGCCTGGAGATCAATTCCTTAGTGGGGTTGAGTCTCTTTGCGAAGAGATTAGAGATTGAGCCACAGGTGGAATCAGGGGTGGTACCGCTAGTTTATATCAAGTGAGAGAGGGTGATGCAAAATTTGACAAACTAATGCAAAGTCATGAGCAGTTGTTCGAGAGCAATGCTCAAACATCCACAAAGGTTAGCGCTCTACAGAAGGTTGTGGAGCAAATAACGATGAATAAACTTCCTCAACAGGTGAACGTGGTAAGTGCACGACCACACGCTCCGAGCCCTGACATGCCCGACTTTCAGAATGTTGAGAAATCCAATTATGTGAGTAACCAAGGGTATCGGCAGCCATGGCAACAGGGGAACCAACCCCCTCAACACTTCCAAAGTCAAGCCGGCTACCAGGGAGGTCCAAGGCAATACAGACCATCCCATCCTGTATCATCATCAGAGGCTGAAATGGCTGAACTTCGTGACATGATGTCAACCCTGATGAATAAAACCCAGGGCGCTCACAACGAGATCTCGGCCATTCACAAAGATCACAAAACGTTGCAGTTGCAGCAACAACTTCTGACGCAACCACGACAACAAGGTCATCTCCCTTCCCAAACACAAACCAATCCAAGGGAGCATGCGAATTCGGTCACTATCCTGCCAAGGATCTCAGGTAATGCCAAGTAGCTTAAAAGGCTAAGTGTAGGGCGGGTCCTCCTCACGCCTTTAATATCAAACAGGGGAGCCTTTCATTCCCTATAATCTTTCTCTTTTATTCTTATGTTGATATATTTGTTATTTGATTTATGGTAAGTAGTTTCACTATAGTTATTTTTCAAAGTGTCTTTTTTTTTAAAACAAAAAAATTCAAATTTCTTTTCGTCTTTTGAACACTGGGGACAGGGTTCCTACCAAGTGTAGGGCAGGGACCCCGCAGGGACCCCCCCTTTAAAAATAAGTTATAATAATATGCATAAGTTGTGAGTTTTGTCAATGCTTTACTAAACTTTTGCATGTTTTTGATTGAGATGAGATTAAGAATGAATAGATGCTTGTTCTCTCAAGAGGTAAGCTTTCTAATGACTCATAGATTCTGTTATACCCAAAATTTTTACCGCATTGGTTAGGGTCTATGAGATTTTGGTGTTGTGAGAGGCATTTCAATCAATAAGTGAGAGATCCCGGCTCGATCGGTGCATTCCAGGGCATAGGTTTCAGCTCCGTCATTGTCAGGGGCGTTTTTGTAATTTTTAAGGCTCCTAAGACCTCCTATAAGCTTTCTCTCTCCTTCTAAGGACGCCCAAATCAGCTTGAAACGCTTTGATATTTTAACCCATGGTAAAGGATGACATTCTAAGCATAATGGCGTTGGAATTTTGATTTTTCGAATTTCCAATAATTTTCTAGCAATTTCTGGCTGAATCTGACGAGAAATTCAATTTAAAAATATTCCAACATTTAAAAAATCCGATTCCACTTCAGAAAATTCATAATTGTCATCCTTGACATGTGGTTAAAATTTCACAGCAAAATTCCTTTGGGAAGTCACTTAATTAAAATATCAAAAAATCTTACTTTTATTAGATTTTCTTTATCTTTAAGAAAGTCTATATAAAGGATAGGTTTTTTTGATAAAATCAGAACCTCATATGCTCAAGAACCCTAGAGAGTCAGAAAACACAGCCTCCTCTCTCTCTCTCACGTTTTCCAACACTCGGCCACCCAAATCATACCGAAAATCCCCCGAAATCACCATCTAAACACATTTTTCAATCCCCAAAGCATCAATAATCATCAAAACCCCACAAAAACATCACTAAAACGTGAAAAACAGCAAGAACAACCAACAACCAGAAGCTTGGTTCAAAATCCTTTCGGGTCTGCCATCAACGGAGCACTCGACGAATCCCGGTGTGAAGAATCATCGTGAATCCGAAGGTAAAACAGGTAGAAATTTCACTTTCCTAACTCCCCACGATATTATCAGTCTTGCCTCAAAATTTGGGCTTAAACTAACGCTTTTCCGCTTCTGTATCATTAATTGTTTCAGCTACTGCCTTGTTACTTGTTTGCTAAGTTTCGTATTAATTTTGATGTCAAATTGAGTTCTTTCAATTACTAACGTGTTTAAAATCTTTCAGGCTACACACCCATAAAATTTGAGCTCAAAACACCCTCGGGAACCATCGAAAACCCACTGTCCGTGGGCTGTCCGTGACCTCGAACTCATTGTCCGGGACCACGGACGGGTTGTCCGTGGCCACGGACACCCACGAACAGTGGCGGGATTTTATATTTTTCAATTTTTCAAATTTTAGGGTTTCTGTCAACACATGTCCGGGCCCACGGACACCCTGTCCGTGGCCCCGGACTCTTCAAGTTTGCTTTTTATTTTATTTAGTTCTGTTTTTGAAATCACTGAATTCAACTGGGGTCCGTGGTCTCGGACATTAGGTCCGTGGCTACGGACGTAATTAAAATTTGACCTAATCCTGCCTCCAAAACCCTAGTTTAGGTAACTTTCAATTTCACTTTAATTTTCTGTCAAAAAATGTTAAAAAATAAAAAAACAGAAACGCACCTAGGTTAAAAACAACTTTGTAGAAAGCCGTAAATAAACCAAGTAGAGGAAAAACGACCTAGGAAGGGTAATGAAAGTAATTTGAACCCTAATTAAGTGAATATCAAGCCCCCGAACCCGAACTCTCCTTTCCTAATTTGATCTAGGTTAAAATTAGGTGGCGACTCATAATAGGTTCCAGTGAGCTAGCTTAGGTTTTAATAATTTTTGTTATATGACATAGTTATTAATCTTAGGTTATAAGTGGACCTAAAACCCGGTTAGATCCAAATCAACTTAATCAACAAGGGATAGGGTTTAAAAATCGAGGCTCACAGACTGGCGACTCTACTGGGGACAACTTCTTAATTTTAAGAAAGAGGGCTTAAATCGAAATTGTTTATTTATGGCTTTATTACATTGTTTGTTTACTTTTGTGCGCAATTTAATTTTATGCACCCTTGCATCATATGAGAGCGAGGGTCCACTTAAACCGATTTCACCCCGGGACCCGTTTGAGGGTCCCCTGTCAGGGACTCACACCTTTTAGGTGATGTGAATAAGTGGGGGAAAAGAGGAGGATGTCGTCTAACCACATCCCCTTAATACCTGGGCTTTAGCCCTAAGCGTTTTCCTGGCAGTGTCCTTACCTAGCCCATTGTTTGGTCAGCCAAAGACCCGACCCCAACTGCTAATCTCGTCATTACCTCTTAATCTGTCACAATTTACCAATAAACTCGCAGCAGAACACTAATGCAACAGAGGGTGATACAACGCCGTTAGCCACCCATATGGCTAACCAGGCCTATTTCACATACAGTAACGGTCTGATGGACTGGAACAACCGAATACACAAAACAAATACTTTACTCAAATCATCTCTTACTATACCGAGTCTACAATATACGGATGCCGATAACATATTCGGTCTTACACCTCGTTCAATACATAAGTAATTAAATCTAACTACCCATGCTAACTACCGACCCCGTCCTACACTCGAACGGTCTCATCTCTGGTGTACCTGCGAATAAAAACGATGCCCCTAGGGGCTCAGCTTAAAGCTGCATATGAAATTCGCATATACCGCGTGCTAACCGCGGTACGCCGACTACTTTTGGTCGAGAGCATGGAGATTCATTTTAATTCAATCAACATGCAAATAGTAATACATTATATGTACACTACACAAGGATTCGACAATCAATCATGGGATACAATCCCTAACTAACATGACAAGGTTGTTAGTCGTTTCATTACTCTTAGGCGTTGAGGGTTATACCTCACTGCGCCTTGGTTACTCATTCTATAACTCACCCACTCTCTCGGGTTACTCATACTTTTACTCACCCGTTCTCTCGGGTTACTTATTCTTATACTTACCCATTCTCTCGGGTCACTCATACATATACTCACCCTTTTTCTCGGGTTATCTATACTCATTATCTCACCCACACTCTTGGGTTATTAATACTCAAGCTCTTGTAGATTCTCGAGACACTACAGGTCTCCTACGTCATGCTTATTACTCTTAATACATACTTAAGCCAAAACTCATGGCCCTCGAGCATAGTCTTACTTCCCCGGTTTCAACCCTACTCTAGGTCTAGCATGGTGGGAAGGTTCAACTAGCTCCTGGAACTCTCTCTTAGTTCCTATCTCTTTTTACATAGGTCCGACTACTCTCGGACTACTCACATTCCCATACACTCCTCTCTCGGAGTTATAATAATATTACATATATTATTCTAGAAGCATCCCCCTTGATGTTTCTATTGACTTTGGGAACATTCTTCAAGTTCGGTTAATCTTAGGTTTTAAGAATTACCCTTATATTCATATACTTATACTTTCGGTTATTTTCTTATACCGGGTAAAATCCTCATATAGGAGGTCAACCGTATCTCAAGGGAGTCACATAGTCCCTTAGGTCTCTTTTACCTTTCTTATAAGTTTACATCACTGGACTTAATTCAATCCTCTCGATGGAGGTTCATTTATCTCTCCACTTAAATTTATTTCGTGGATTGTTTCAATAAGGTTTTCTAACCGATATCGGGTGTTTACTCAACCCGTACATCTCCTCACATCCTAGGGAGTTCATATGTTTACGTTCGTCATACTTAATCGATAGTTTATGTGTGTTTGCACATTTCCATTGTTTATGAGACTACCCGATCTACGGGTTTCCAGTCAATCAATACTCACTATGAGTCGGTCTATGCACTATGTTAGAGCACACCGGCATACAAGTATGTTAGCTCATACAACATACAATAAAACATACATAATCAAACAAGGGATTATTTTCATGCTTTAGTCTTGATTAAGCCGGCACACAAACACACAAATCAGAGTAACTCGGTTAGCATACGGGGCATGAGAAAATCATACCTTTCACCGGGGTTAGCTTTACCGTGTGACCTCTCATTCCTCGGTTCACACTTGTTCCACTAATAACATTCAAATGTTTTATTAACATCAAAGCGTTACGGTATGTAAAACTAATACTCCCGTACTTAACCCCGTTATCCCCTTTAACTTAGTTTTACTCATTTGTTCTTAAACTCACAATTTTCTCAATCACTTCTCAAAATTTTTTACACTCCTAATGACCTTTAAACATCATTATTCATGTCCTAACTACCTTATACTATCATTACCATTCAATTCCCCATCATTAGAATGCAAGAAAAAATTTTGTACAATTTTTGGGGTGGTCCGGGTTTGTGTCCGGGGATACAAACCCGGACCAATACTGGAATGTGCTCTCGGGTGACTTTTATGTGTGGTCCGGGTTTAGGGGTGGGTTTACAAACCCGGACCATACCTGTGTAAACCTCTCGGGTGGAATTTTGGGGTGGTCCGGGTTTAGGTCTTGGTTTGCAAACCCGGACCATCCATTCTGGAAAACATTCTGCCGTGTTTTTTGACATGTCCGGGTTTGTGTACTTGTTTGCAAACCCGGACAAGTTGCAGTATTGTAAAATATATATGTTTTTGATTATGTTTCAACTCCAAATTTCTACCATTCTCTTCCCTAATATTCCTACATATATTATAACATGTTTTGACCTTGTTTAGGCATTCAAAACTAACCTAAGCTACTTATACATTCATCTGTTACAAAACCCATTTCACTGTAATTTTCCCCTCTGTTACAGAGTCTAGTTCTTTTTTCTGTTACAGTTTTCAATCCCTTCCTTCTTACCTCATCATAAGTATCACCATGGTGATTTTCTAAGCCAATCCAACCACCACTCTTACCTAGCCACTCCTAGGTTATCCTCCACTCAAGACAACACTTAATTTACTTAGATTTCTACACAAATTTTGCCATAACTTGGCTACTTTCCTCACATTGCCCAAAACTCTTTTCTTCACATAATTCATCCTAGAACTAGCCAAACCACAAGGGTTCTACCAGCACACATGTAATCCATCAATACTCATCAATTCTCCAAATACAATACAATGCATAATTCATAAAATGCATAACACTTAATCAAACACTAAATTCACAATGTTTTCTCACTTGCATTATTTATACAAGCACATTGCTACCACAACACATGTGGGGTTCATTCATTCATTTATTTATTTTTTTCCCTTCCCAAATTTCTAAAAGCATTACACTAGGCTCCAAGGTAAGTTACTTACCTCTTGTTCACAAGCCTCTCCTCTTTTCACTCCTCTTCTTTCTCTTATCTTTTCTTTTGCTTGGAAATCGGCCACCGGCCAAGAAATTGCCCATCTCCAACTCAATATACAAGGCAAGGAATGAGTTTAAGTAAAAACACTTAACCTCATTATTTAGAAATGCTTAAAGTTCTAAAATGGGTGATTACCTTGAAACCCTAGGACGGGGTTTTGATCAAGAATCAAAGAGCAACTCCCTCCAAGCTTTTAGGGATTGAAACAATGCTCATAAAATAGAATAAACAAGGCTCCATTAGAGACCAAAATCGGCCAAGGTATAAGATGGAGAAAACAAGCCTTTTTCATGGATATTTTTACCTTGGTAGAAAGAGGAAGCTTCGAGCTACAAAATGGTGTGCTTTTCTCTTCAAATGCCTAAAACCCATGGAGGTCAAACTCCTCCATTTGAAATTTCGGAAAGAGGGAATGATAGGGCTCGAAGAGAGGAAGAAGAATATGCGTTCGGTTTTTCATTTGGAGCTCTAACATGGCTTGAGCTTGGAGAGAAAGAGAGACCTCCATTGTTGTTGTTGTTGCAGCTCAAATCGCCAGAGGAAGGAAGGAGAAGGGGAGCATACGGATGAGAGAGATGAGGGAGTCCGATCAGAAGAAAGGAAATGAGGAAAGAGGAAAGAGAAAAGTAACATATTACTTTTACACTTTTTACTATTTGCTTTATGACTCACCACTTAATTAGCTAAGTTACAGTGTGAGAGAGAGCTAATTCATGCTCTAAAAATCGGCCCACCTAAGTAGTATAGGCTGAGAGTGTTTTTGATTTTTTTTACAGAAAACACTCATTAATTTACCCGGTTTAGCACTATTCACTAACCGGCCCGTTTTTCGGATTTTTCTCGTTTCTTTATTTTTAATGGTTATTAAACTTCCATTAATACTTAATTATATTTATTTAATCAACTATAATTTTTACGGGTCCGTTTGACCACTTAAAGTAGCGTTTTCGGGCTTCCTCGAAAAGCGTGCTATAAAACTCCGTTAGCATTTTTAATCCATTATTTGGATCCGTTTTCTTCGGGAATTATTCCCGTATACTAATTAGGCTTAACTAAGCCTTATGAATCCATCTCGGACCCTAACGAGATCATATATCTCTTATACTCATTTAATGCGCGTTTTAGCGTTTTTCACGTTTTACGCATTTTCTCTTTTCTTTTGGTTTTATTCTCTTTACCAATCCTATCTAGGCACCATTAGGCCTTTAATAATCATATTAGAGTAATTTAATCCCCATTTTTAGATCTGGGGTATTAAAATCTACCCCCCTTAGGAACTTTGTCCTCAAAGTTGGTGAATCTTATATCGTTACTCTCGTTGGTACGCTATGCCAAGGTTATAATACATGTATAACCTTATAGACTCCTCAAGTCAGTCTCATTTTACACTACACATACCACACATATATCACAACGTGTATAGCAATCAAAAATACTCTTGTACTCCCTCCATGGAATCGGTCCGAAGACAACAAGGCACTACAGTCCTCGAATCCATATTGAGTAATACATTACTGATCCCTCAGGTGCCGGTCACGTTGGACACTTACGCTCTCTGGTCCACGGCCGTTTCATGACTACTGGGCACTTACTCTCTCTGGCCCACGGTCCCTTCGGTTCTGATCAAAATGTTATACATATACATATCCTCAGGCACTCTGGTTGACTCACTCAACACAGGATCGTCTCAGGGTACTCTCCCCGTCCCGCTGCCTTTGGAAAAATCACACACTGTCACCGCCCCAACCGGTCACTTAGGACCGCCGCACGTACGGTGCAATGGTTTTAAAACTAATACGCGCCCACCGTTCTACCGGTCATCAAGACTTAAGGCCACAGCCATCGGCGGGTGATAGCGGTTTTGAAACCAATTTTCATTTCCACCTTCATACTTGAAGAAAATTCTTTTGTAAATTCCATTTGAAAATTCTTTTTAAAACATCACACAACTCAAAATTCGGTTTATGGTAGCTGCATCTTTTCTTAGAGTGATTATTTGTGACCACTTATAGGGAGCTTCAGGAATCATCCATCCCTGATGTGATCAGCATCAGAGTTGAACTATCCTTCCACCCCAATTTGTGTTCGGTTTCCCTTGATCGCTAGCAGATCAAGTTCCACCTCCCACGTCAGTTTCAAACAATCAGATAGTCAAACATTTTCGTTCCCTATCTTTTACTCTTTCTAGTCATAATCATCAAACATTTTCATTTTAATTTTATCTCAAATACCTAGAACTTAGGTTATCTGTCATCATCGATTTACCTTGCTTACTTACCTAAGCAACTCATGACTCATTTTCTCAAATTATTACTCAATTTAAATCATATAACATACAACTCCAAAGGATGGAACTCACTCCATCAATCATTCTCAAATAAAATTACCTAGGGAAACTCACTTCCTACTAGGTTACACATCGGTTTCATACCGATTCATACTCATAATATCTCATGCCTAATCTCAATAGACATATACTATAGGGATTCTCACTCCCTAGGAGTTTCTCTACTCCTCTTTTCATAAATGTTATATACACATTACTCGCATCTCTCATGCACAATACTCATACTTACACGATGAATGGGTACACATGTTTATGTAACATGAGTTCCAATCATCAAATTAATTTCTTTTGTGCTATGCACAAAGTAGTTTACGCACCTATACGTAAAACCTACTCTAAGCGGTTTCTCGCCCTACCCCCCTTAAAAGGGGTTACGCCCGCGTAACAGACCATATGTTATACTGAACATTGGTTGACTAATTCTGGTATCATGAAGTGTTTAAACTTCAATGCGGTTAATTAACTCATAACCGGCTTCGGTTCTAGCCTCTAAGGCTTCAAAGCATTTAGGATTTGCCAATTACTCACAATTGCTATGTATACTTAACCTTTGAATTACGGTCCACAAGCTTCTGTTGCGTGACCCGATAACTAGAGCTTAACTCGCCCTTTTGGTATTCTCAATGTATTATCCACTCCCTTTCTATCCCTTTTGACTTGGGAATAAAGGTTTGTCAATCGTCGCTAGGTATCTCTTACCGTATGCGAATTCGATGAGTTATAGATTTTCTCTCCAGCTCTCTGGAAATCTATTTTGTATAACTCTGTATACCTTCGTGATTATTCACATACTTTTCCCGACTTATTGTCGGTTGAGGTCAAGCCACTACTTAGTATGTAGTGCTTTCTATGTTATTAATGACTTCCAACTCATGTCAATTCATTTGTTTCTATACAAGAATTCTTTCATTCGTACTACTCTGCATCGGTCCTGGGACCTGTGGGTTACTGCCCACGTTCTTCATCCATCTTTGGCCATCGGCCGCACGGTCATTTCTCTAGATTTTTGCCCAACAGGCTTCGTTGACATTTCACAATTCCTGGCTCTCCCACTCGATCATTACCGCACAAGTGCAATACCAAAACACTCAGTCATACAGAGTGCAGAAGCGTAAACCCTTGACGGTAAATCTCTCATGAGATAGGAATGATTATGTCTTCTTTTACTATCTTTTACCATGAACTGGCTATACTCTTACAACGGCCGCTTGCTGCGTACCATGTTCTACTCATTAACAACATTCGCTTATATGGCATCCGCTACTACTTTAGCTTCTGCTCATACACTCCCGCCATTCATACTATGGCTTGCCATTTACTTGGCTCAATAAAATACGCTACTCTTTTAAATCTCTCTGCGCTTCTTGCCGTTGTTTACTCTGCAATTCACATTGCACACGTACTGTGTTTACTTCTTAACCGATTGCTCTCTCGGTTTCCTTCCATTGCTATCAAAGCCTTCTTACATACTATCTATGTTCGACTTACTCCTTGGCAATTAACACATGCTCAAGTTTGACTACACCGCTCTAGCGGTTTCACATTACATTCTTTGGTGGTAGTCTTTCTCTGGAGGACTCACGCAATTGCCGCTCCCTAGGCTCCATAATAACGAGGGGTATCCCCACTGTAAAGTAGTGGCTTATTCTCCACCATTCCTTTTATGCCTTTATGCATAGGTTTGTCACGTTTGGATCTACATATTGTAGTTGGTTTACCGGCTTACAAGCCACCTTGCCTCGAGCCATGCTTTGATCGGCTGTTTATACAAGTTTCTGCTTCTCCGAATGCCATTAAATGGTTGGAGATAATACTGGGATTATTTGATATGGTTGTCTCATCACACTTCCGTATATGGAAGGCCCTTTTAGTATTTGATACTAACTCACGCCGTCTGGCACATTAGGGTATCCCGTGTTACGTGGGATCCCTTCGGGGTTCTACCCGAATGTTCGCTTACACTTATGTTCTCAACACGATGTTTCGTTTAACTACTGTTGACTTTGGTACCCTACGCGGATTGCTCCGGGGTGTTATTGAGTTGCGCCATTACATCTGGCTTGAACTCCTGGGTATGTTCAGTTTCTTACTCCGCCTTGCGGTTATATATATCTCGAACTATCCCTTTTAGGGTTGTAACATCTCCCGTTATTGGGTAGATCATTGGTACCTTCTAATACCTTCTGGGTCAGGTCATTATTCTCTTCAGTGAGGTATAATGTGGGAATTCTATCCCGTTTATCGTAACATTAATAAGTTCATTTAGGCATTCACCGTATTGCTTACACTGGTATTCATTCCAGTCATTATGTATTTCCTAAGACATATCCAATGTCTATACCTAATACTCTGTACTTCTCGCACTTCTCTATGCTATATTCTTAGATCCGTCATCTTACTGGATTCTTGACTCCTTTAGCTTGGTAAGCTTCTCTGTGTTCTTCGGTCATCCGAGGTGTCCAACTGTCTTGGTTTGAATTGGCTCTTCCGTCCGTAGTATGGAGTGGGCTACTTCCCGTGTTCCGTACTCTACTAGTATACATACATGGAGTATCTTAATGATACGTTACCACTTGCCCGACTAACTCATAATTGGTCTGCAGGCCCGCAAGCTCTTCGGAGTGCGGTCATTCCATGTCTCGTTTAGTACACCGTAGTGTCGGTCACACGCCTAAGTGAAGTATTCTGTTGCCAACTCCTCTTATATCGTCCTATGATAACTTACCGTGATTCTCTGGTTTGGTTTTTAAAAATTTGGGGGTTTTTGGAAAATTCTATGTTTGATAGAAAAATTTGAGTTGAAAATAAAATCTCCACGGCATTTCAATGCCGGTTGCTTCTTACCAAGTCTGACTTCTTGTAGACTGGTATGTTCTTTATACAGTGGTCAGGCCGTTAGGCCTTTCCAAGGTTTTGTTTCAGAATTCTTAGGGTTTGTGGTGCTATATTGGCTTCTCTTGCCGTCTTGGTACTTGCTAAGTACTAGTCACTTGTCAAAGCTCTTCTTAATAGTTCCCGTTTTTACTGCACTTGCCGTGGAAGTGCGCGGTACAGGCGGTTTTTAGGTTAACTCATACCGGTCACGGTATTGTTCACATTGTATTTGGTAGCCTTGTCGGCTCTTCCCTGATCCTTTAATTGGATAACTGTCCTTCAGGGCTGCTTCTCATTCATCTTGATATGACTGTCATTAATTTAGGTCCTTCTCCACTCTCGGCGTTCCTTAATTACTTTAGTTTTGTGCTTTACCTCGTTTCTCGTTCCCACGTCTTTGTGTGGTTACGAGGTTTAACTCTTTTAGGCACTACTTTTGTAGTCCTATTCGGGTATATCCCGTAGTTATGCTCGTAGCTGTCTAAGCTATATCAGTAAGTATTGCAACTTCTTCGGGTGTGGCAGGGTGGGTGTACCTACTCTCAACTAGGTTCTTAGTTGGTTGGTATACCATTGATGGTATTACTTAACTATGGCGGTCCGTAGACACATGTCTCGGTTTTTGTTATCTCTCATGAATCCGCCTTGTTGCACGATTGGTGCTTTGCTTCTTGCTGCTGCTTGGTCAGCCGGGTACTCGCGACTGCTAAGCATGTCGCCCCAAGCTGCCACAGATTCTGGTCTCCTTGGATTAGGATGTCTCGATCTCCCGCCATTGAGTGCGGTTATTGTCGTTCCAGCGGGATCCGTCTCCGGGGTTACCGGTTCTCGGGATCTACCGCATGCCAGGTTCTAGTTCATATTAAAATATTTAGTAACTGCCAGATCGGGTCTCCCCGCCTTTCTGGCGTTCTTTCCCGAGCTTTTAATACGGGGATTGTGGAGGGCGGGTATGGTATTGTAGGTATCCAGATCATACTTGAAGTTCCTACCTAGCGCATCTCTCACGCTACCACTCAACCCTTAGCCCTAAGTCTCTAATTCCTAACTCGGTATTTCCTAAGCTCGGTATTTCCAGTCATCAGAGCGATACTTCGCTCTGATACCATTTTTGTAACACCCCAACTGCTAATCTCGTCATTACCTCTTAATCTGTCACAATTTACCAATAAACTCGCAGCAGAACACTAATGCAACAGAGGGTGATACAACACCGTTAGCCACCCATATGGCTAACCAGGCCTATTTCACATACAGTAACGGTCTGATGGACTGAACAACTGAATACACAAAACAAATACTTTACTCAAATCATCTCTTACTATACTGAGCTACAATATACGGATGCCGATAACATATTCGGTCTTACACCTCGTTCAATACATAAGTAATTAAATCTAACTACCCATGCTAACTACCGACCCCGTCCTACACTCGAACGGTCTCATCTCTGGTGTACCTGCGAATAAAAACGATGCCCCTAGGGGCTCAGCTTAAAGCTGCATATGAAATTCGCATATACCGCGTGCTAACCGCGGTACGCCGACTACTTTTGGTCGAGAGCATGGAGATTCATTTTAATTCAATCAACATGCAAATAGTAATACATTATATATGTACACTACACAAGGATTCGACAATCAATCATGGGATACAATCCCTAACTAACATGACAAGGTTGTTAGTTGTTTCATTACTCTTAGGCCTTGAGGGTTATACCTCACTGCGCCTTGGTTACTCATTCTATAACTCACCCACTCTCTCGGGTTACTCATACTTTTACTCACCCGTTCTCTCGGGTTACTTATTCTTATACTTACCCATTCTCTCGGGTCACTCATACATATACTCACCCTTTTTCTCGGGTTATCTATACTCATTATCTCACCCACACTCTTGGGTTATTAATACTCAAGCTCTTGTAGATTCTCGAGACACTACAGGTCTCCTACGTCACGCTTATTACTCTTAATACATACTTAAGCCAAAACTCATGGCCCTCGAGCATAGTCTTACTTCCCCGGTTTCGACCCTACTCTAGGTCTAGCATGGTGGGAAGGTTCAACTAGCTCCTGGAACTCTCTCTTAGTTCCTATCTCTTTTTACATAGGTCCGACTACTCTCGGACTACTCACATTCCCATACACTCCTCTCTCGGAGTTATAATAATATTACATATATTCTAGAAGCATCCCCTTGATGTTTCTATTGACTTTGGGAACATTCTTCAAGTTCGGTTAATCTTAGGTTTTAAGAATTACCCTTATATTCATATACTTATACTTTCGGTTATTTTCTTATACCGGGTAAAATCCTCATATAGGAGGTCAACCGTATCTCAAGGGAGTCACATAGTCCCTTAGGTCTCTTTTACCTTTCTTATAAGTTTACATCACTAGACTTAATTCAATCCTCTCGATGGAGGTTCATTTATCTCTCCACTTAAATTTATTTCGTGGATTGTTTCAATAAGGTTTTCTAACCGATACGGGTGTTTACTCAACCCGTACATCTCCTCACATCTTAGGGAGTTCATATGTTTACGTTCGTCATACTTAATCGATAGTTTATGTGTGTTTGCACATTTCCATTGTTTATGAGACTACCCGATCTATGGGTTTCCAGTCAATCAATACTCACTATGAGTCGGTCTATGCACTATGTTAGAGCACACCGGCATACAAGTATGTTAGCTCATACAACATACAATAAAACATACATAATCAAACAAGGGATTATTTTCATGCTTTAGTCTGGATTAAGCCGGCACACAAACACACAAATCAGAGTAACTCGGTTAGCATACGGGGCATGAGAAAATCATACCTTTCACCGGGGTTAGCTTTACCGTGTGACCTCTCATTCCTCGGTTCACACTTGTTCCACTGATAACATTCAAATGTTTTTATTAACATCAAAGCGTTACGGTATGTAAAACTAATACTCCCGTACTTAACCCCGTTATCCCCTTTAACTTAGTTTTACTCATTTGTTCTTAAACTCACAATTTTCTCAATCACTTCTCTAACTTGTTTACACTCCTAATGACCTTTAAACATCATTATTCATGTCCTAACTACCTTATACTATCATTACCATTCAATTCCCCATCATTAGAATGCAAGAAAACACTTTCTGTACAATTTTTGGGGTGGTCCGGGTTGTGTCCGGGGATACAAACCCGGACCAATACTGGAATGTGCTCTCGGGTGACTTTTATGTGTGGTCCGGGTTTAGGGGTGGGTTTACAAACCCGGACCATACCTGTGTAAACCTCTCAGGTGGAATTTTGGGGTGGTCCGGGTTTAGGTCTTGGTTTGCAAACCCGGACATCCATTCTGGAAAACATTCTGCCGTGTTTTTTGACATGTCCGGGTTTGTGTACTTGTTTGCAAACCCGGACAAGTTGTAGTATTGTAAAATATATATGTTTTTTTATGTTTCAACTCCAAATTTCTACCATTCTCTTCCCTAATATTCCTACATATATTATAACATGTTTTGACCTTGTTTAGGCATTCAAAACTAACCTAAGCTACTTATACATTCATCTGTTACAAAACCCATTTCACTGTAATTTTCCCCTCTGTTACAGAGTCTAGTTCTTGTTTCTGTTACAGTTTTCAATCCCTTCCTTCTTACCTCATCACAAGTATCACCATGGTGATTTTCTAAGCCAATCCAACCACCACTCTTACCTAGCCACTCCTAGGTTATCCTCCACTAAAGACAACACTTAATTTACTTAGATTTCTACACAAATTTCGCCATAACTTGGCTACTTTCCTCACATTGCCCAAAACTCTTTTCTTCACATAATTCATCCTAGAACTAGCCAAACCACAAGGGTTCTACCAGCACACATGTAATCCATCAATACTCATCAATTCTCCAAATACAATACAATGCATAATTCATAAAATGCATAACACTTAATCAAACACTAAATTCACAATGTTTTCTCACTTGCGTTATTTATACAAGCACATTGCTACCACAACACATGTGGGGTTCATTCATTCATTTATTTATTTTTTTCCCTTCCCAAATTTCTAAAAGCATTACACTAGGCTCCAAGGTAAGTTACTTACCTCTTGTTCACAAGCCTCTCCTCTTTTCACTCCTCTTCTTTCTCTTATCTTTTCTTTTGCTTGGAAATCGGCCACCGGCCAAGAAATTGCCCATCTCCAACTCAATATACAAGGCAAGGAATGAGTTTAAGTAAAAACACTTAACCTCATTATTTAGAAATGCTTAAAGTTCTAAAATGGGTGATTACCTTGAAACCCTAGGACGGGGTTTTGATCAAGAATCAAAGAGCAACTCCCTCCAAGCTTTTAGGGATTGAAACAATGCTCATAAAATAGAATAAACAAGGCTCCATTAGAGACCAAAATCGGCCAAGGTATAAGATGGAGAAAACAAGCCTTTTTCATGGATATTTTTACCTTGGTAGAAAGAGGAAGCTTCGAGCTACAAAATGGTGTGCTTTTCTCTTCAAATGCCCAAAACCCATGGAGGTCAAACTCCTCCATTTGAAATTTCGGAAAGAGGGAATGATAGGGCTTGAAGAGAGGAAGAAGAATATGCGTTCGGTTTTTCATTTGGAGCTCTAACATGGCTTGAGCTTGGAGAGAAAGAGAGACCTCCATTGTTGTTGTTGTTGCAGCTCAAATCGCCAGAGGAAGGAAGGAGAAGGGGAGCATACGGATGAGAGAGATGAGGGAGTCCGATCAGAAGAAAGGAAATGAGGAAAGAGGAAAGAGAAAAGTAACATATTACTTTTACACTTTTTACTATTTGCTTTATGACTCACCACTTAATTAGCTAAGTTATAGTGTGAGAGAGAGCTAATTCATGCTCTAAAAATCGGCCCACCTAAGTAGTATAGGCTGAGAGCGTTTTTGATTTTTTTACAGAAAACACTCGTTAATTTACCCGGTTTAGCACTATTCACTAACCGGCCCGTTTTTTGGATTTTTCTCGTTTCTTTATTTTTAATGGTTATTAAACTTCCATTAATACTTAATTATAGTTATTTAATCAACTATAATTTTTACGGGTCCGTTTGACCACTTAAAGTAGCGTTTTCGGGCTTCCTCGAAAAGCGTGCTATAAAACTCCATTAGCATTTTTAATCCATTATTTGGATCCGTTTTCTTCGGGAATTATTCCCGTATACTAATTAGGCTTAACTAAGCCTTAGGAATCCATCTCGGACCCTAATGAGATCATATATCTCTTATACTCATTTAATGCGCGTTTTAGCGTTTTTCACGTTTTACGCATTTTCTCTTTTCTTTTGGTTTTATTCTCTTTACCAATCCTATCTAGGCACCATTAGGCCTTTAATAATCATATTAGAGTAATTTAATCCCCATTTTTAGATCCGGGGTATTAAAGTAGACGCACACCTTCAGGTGATGTGAAAAATGTGGGGAAGCCCAAAGAGAATAGCGTGCAAGCCCTATTCCTTTGTGGTGACCTTGGCCCGTGCCCCGAGCACCTCTCCGGATCGATCCATACCCGGTTCTATTTAAACGTCTAGTGAGGACATGTTGAATTTGTGTGGGCCTTTTTTGCTTGTATGATCAGCCCACTACCCAGCCTAGAGATTGATAGGAACTTTTCCCTACGTCAACCTAGCTCAACCCGAATTGGCAGCTTTATTTGTTTACGCCCCAAAGGCCCTATCTGTTTGATATGTGAGTCATCTGGGCTTCAGCCTAAAATTTTAGACTTAGGTGATTTCTCTTTCAGCTTAGTTTGAATTATCAATTTAGTTCCAGGCCCATGAAAAACAAATCTACCTAAAGTAGTCCATAAGACATGAAAATCAATCAGGCTTTTCCATTTCGGCCCAAGGTCTATTCTAGTCTAGGTAAACTTTTTGTTCGGGCCCTGGCCCAAAGTCCTAGATCTAGGTGTCATACCTCTTAGGCCCACTCAAAACCATTTGTTTAGGTTTCAACCCATTCGAATTCAAGATAGTTTTTCGTAACTCATTCATCAAACAAATCTTAGACTTCAAAGTTTCTCTCTTGGCCCAGTGGCCCATTCACAGTTCATGTGGCTTCCTTCAGCCTGTATGTATCACTACCAGATTAAGGGCATTCAGGCCCACACATCCATTCTAGTCAAGAAGTCCCTCTGGCCCATATGTCTTACTTCACCCCCAAATCATTTCGGCCCAAGAGCCACATTCCCAAATCATTCCGGCCCAAGTGCCACCTTCCCAAACACATTCTGGCCCAAGCGCCACATCCTCAAACACTTTTTGGCCCAAGCGCCACGCTTTCAAATACTTTATGGCCCAAGTGTCACATATTCTAAACATTCCGGCCCAAGTGCCACAGTCTCACAACATGTTATGGCCCCAGTGTCGCATCCTCATTCCGGCCCGAGTGCCAACCCGCTTATGAATCATTCTGGCATGTGTGCCTCACTTTCAATTCATCCAGGCCCAAGTGCCTATCCACATCCATGAAAATCATCCAGGCCCGAGTACCTAATCCACATTCATGAAACCGTTTCAACCCATGCACCTCACGTCCAGGCCCAAGTGTCTCATGCGTCATCCATAGGCATTCATAGGAGCCTACTAAGAGTCCAAGAAGAAGACGATCACAGTCATCTTAGCGACATCTCGGCGGTCAAGAGATCGAGTCTTCAGCATGCCAACTTCAAACGGTTCAGCAGGATTTGGATTCAACAGAAATTTTAGGGTTCACATGCATTCTACTGCATAACCTGCCATAACACTCATCTTTCAAATGCACCTCTCATATTTTTAAAGAATGATCATTTTCATACCACTAATAAGAAGCATCTATCTTGTTAAATCATATTCTTCCTCATGTTCACAAATGGATGACTTTTTCAAGTCTAAATGATAACACAAAAAAAAGAGAGAGAAGGTTTTGTTTCACACAAGTTTCTTTTGAGAAAATGGTTCATGAATTAATTATCTCTCGACAATGGAATACAAAGACTTGTATTTTGTTTCTGAAGTTTTGAACATGCCTTACCAGACCCCACAGCTTATCCCAAAACATCCAAATAACCCCCAAAGCGGTTCCAAATCCATATCATTTAAATTGTTGTCATTAACCCCAAATCAATACTGGGGGCAATCTGAGTTCAGGATCGTCATCTTTAATCTTTCGTTTAAGCGTGTGAACTAGTCTCTAAGTGAAATTCACGAGAGTGTCTTGAGTGGAAAAACCATGAGTGAATGAGCGTGTCATTTTTACACGACTCTGGTGAGACCACATTCTAAGGTGAGGTGAACGCATAACTCCAACCGAAGGAGATAATTTGTAAATTTACACTTAGAATGCGAAAAGTAACAAAGAACGGATACACAACTATCAGGAATGACGAAGCACCTAGGTACAACACCACATTGCCAAAAGCTTGTAAACCCTATCATTAAACCCTAGGCACCCTCGTTGAGCCTTTCGTATATCCCTTTTCATATTATGAGCTCCACAAAATAACCCAGCCAATGATGAATGTCCGACCCGGTGACCAAAGGAAGCGAGGAGCCCGACTCTCAAATAACATTCTCATCAGTCCAAAGAAGCAATGCCGTTATAACCATGACGAATTGATCCGCAAATGGTCCCAGAGTGACACAGGATCAAAAGATCTCACATCAAAATAGCTCTCGAAGCCCAAAACTGGGAAACACAAGAACCCCGAAGGCAAAGTCAAGAAAGGATAAAACAAAAAGGCAAACCCGAAGAAGTCCAAATGACAAAAAGAGAAATGGTGTAAAGGACAACTTCAAAAGTCCAGGTCCAGAAGCTCGAAAACAACATCAACATGAAGCAGCCAGACGACTTCAAGACAAGGAAGATGAATCCGAGAGAAGACGCAAGTTGCAGCTTTGGTCACCCATTTAAGCTCCACATACCTCAAATATCCCTCCATGATCTTGTCGTCTTTCATCACACCCTATGGCCACGTTATAAGCTTTAAAGACTTCCGACTTGATAGTTGTGTGTCCAATCATGTGAAAGTAACAGATCAAATGCGTAAATCCATCAAATATCGAATTCAATGGTCTAGAAGTTATGACCATGAGCGAGAAATGAGTGCAAACACGAACCACGTCGAGTGGATGTTAGGAAGCACCACATCAAAACATAAACCTTGACCCTGTAAGGATAAGACTTGTTCGCACGTTTAACCAAAGAAAATACTGGGGGCAATCGATCGTTCCGATCGATTGCCATGAATTCTAGCTCAGATTGTCTATAGGAAAATACTGGGGGCAATTATTGGTTCCAACAATTGCTGTGACAACGCCAATTGGAACCCAAAGCTCAAACATCACCACCGCCATCGTACATCACACAGGCCTGTCCTAAGCCCTACCTCCACATTTAAACATCCTCAGGCCCGTCCTAAGCCCTACCTCCACATCCAAACATTCACAGGCCCGTCCTAAGCCCTTCCTCCACATCAAATTCCCTCAGGCCCGTCTTAAGCCCTACCATCTCTAGGTTTGACATAAACTCTAATCCTTCTACATCCATTTAGACCCATCATACATTTTACTCACTTTCACTTAGAATAACCTTTAGGCTCGTCATAAGACCTAGACCCATCCTTTAGGCTCGTCATAAGACCTAGATCCATCCTTAGGCTCGCCGTAAGACCTAGAACCGTCCTTTAGGCTCATAAGACCTAGTTGCATTCCCTTAAGCTCGTAGTAAGACCTAGCATTACCTTTTAGTTTACCAACTCTCGTCAAACACATTGCATTCATCTCATCCATATAGGCTCGTCATAAGACCTAGTTGCATTATCCATGCGCGTCACAAGACCTGATGACAGAAAGTTGGCGAGGTGATGGCAATAAATCCTCCTTTTGCGATATCAACTTATTTTTGGGATCGACGAATGGTGGGCGAAGGCAATAAGTCCCCAGGGTTTTTACCAAGAGTTATCCTTGCACACCGGCTTGGGGGGCGATGGCAATAAGTCCACATTGGGTCCAGCCAGGAGCATTGGCACGGGTTTCGGTCCAGAAGCAGCATAAGCATCATCGAGCATCATCAGCATCATCAGCATCATTAGCATCGTTAGCATTTCAGCATTCTTGCATTTGCATACCACACAGTTTTCACATCCCAGGTAGTCAACGCCTTAGAATCGCTTGACATTGCTTTATTTCATTTATAACAGGTAGTCAACGCCTTAGAACCGCTTGACATTATTTCATTTTCGTCACCTAGGTAGTCAGCGCCTTAGAATAGCTTGACACATTTTCACTTACCGGTAGTCAGTGCCTTAGAATAGCTCGACAACATTTTATTGCTTAGGTAGTCAGCGCCTCCGAATAGTTGGACGTAGTCAACGCGGTTTCAGACAACATGGAGGATTTTGTGGAATCCAAAATTTTGGGGCATCACTCAAGCATCAACCAGACTTTTCTCATCCACTACAAAGTCTAGTTGACGGGGGGCAATCTGTTATACCCAAAATTTTGACGCCACTGGTTAGGGTCTACAAGATTTTGGTGTTGTGAGAGGCATTTCAATCAAGAAGTGAGAGATCCCGGCTCGATCGGCGCATTCTAGGGCATGGGAAGCAGCTCCGTCATTGTCAGGGGCGTTTTTGTAATTTTTAAGGCTCCTAAGACCTCCTATAAGCTTTCTCTCTCCTCCAAAGGACGCCCAAATCAGCTTGAAACGCTTTGATATTTTAACCCATGGTAGAGGATGACATTCTAAGCATAATGGCGTTGGGATTTTGATTTTTCGAATCTCCAATAATTTTCTAGCCATTTCTGGCTGAATCTGACGAGAAATTCAATTTAAAAGTATTCCAACATTTAAAAAATCCGATTCCACTTCAGAAAATTCATAATTGTCATCCTTGACATGTGGTTAAAATTTCACAGCAAAATTCTTTTGGGAAGTCACTTAATTAAAATATCAAAAAATCTTACTTTTACTAGATTTTCTTTATCTTTAAGAAAGTCTATATAAAGGATAGGTTTTTTTGATAAAATCAGAACCTCATATGCTTAAGAACCCTAGGGAGTCATAAAACACAGCCTCCTCTCTATCTCACGTTTTCCAACACCCGGCCACCCAAATCATACCAAAAATCCCCGAAATCACCATCTAAACATGTTTTCCAATCCCCAAAGCACCAATAATCATCAAAACCCCATAAAAACATCACCAAAACGTGAAGAACAGCAAGAACAACCAACAGCCAGAAGCTTGGTTCGAAATCCTTTCGGGTCTGCCATCAACGAGCACTCGACGAATCCCGGTGTGAAGAATTATCGTGAATCCGAAGGTAAAACAGGTAGAAATTTCACTTTCCTAACTCCCCACGATATTATAAGCCTTGCCTCAAAATTTGGGCTTAAACTAACTCTTTTCCGCTTCTATATCGTTAATTGTTTCAGCTACTGCCTTGTTACTTGTTTGCTAAGTTTCGTATTAATTTTGATGTCAAATTGAGTTCTTTCAATTAGTAACGTGTTTAAAATCTTTCAGGCTACACACCCATAAAATTTGAGCTCAAAACACCCTTGGGAACCATCGAAAACCCACTGTCCGTAGGGCTGTCCGTGACCTCGGACTCATTGTCCGGGACCACGGACGGGTTGTCCGTGACCACGGACACCCACGAACAGTGGCGGGATTTTATATTTTTCAATTTTTCAAATTTTAGGGTTTCTGTCAACACATGTCCGGGCCCACGGACACCCTGTCTGTGGCCCCGGACTCTTCAAGTTTGTGTTTTTATTTTAGTTCTGTTTTTGAAATCACTGAATTCAACTGGGGTCCGTGGTCTCAGACATTAGGTCCGTGGCTACGGACGTAATTAAAATTTGACCTAATTCTGCCTCCGAAACCCTAGTTTAGGTAACTTTCAATTTCACTTTAATTTTCTGTCAAAAAATGTTAAAAAATAAAAAAACAGAAGCGCGCACCTAGGTTAAAAACAGCTTTGTAGAAAGCCGTAAATAAACCAAGTAGAGGAAAAATGACCTAGGAAGGGTAATGAAAGTAATTTGAACCCTAATTAAGTCGAATATCAAGCCCCTGAACCCGAACTCTCCTTTCCTAATTTGATCTAGGTTAAAATTAGGTGGCGACTCATAATAGGTTCCAGTGAGCTAGCTTAGGTTTTATAATTTTTGTTATATGACATAGTTATTAATCTTAGGTTATAAGTGGACCTAAAACCCGGTTAGATCCTAATCAACTTAATCAACAGAGGATAGGGTTTAAAAATCGAGGCTCACAGATTCCTGTTTTTAACTTCTGATTCTTTTTATTTAACATGAGTACATGATCTTTCTCCTAATTCTTTCCTTTATGTACTTCTGGGTATTTGTTTCGTTTCTTTTCAAATTGTGAAAAATCTTTTGGGTGAAAAATCTTAAAAGGGTTTTTGTGGAAAAAAAGAAAGAAGAAAACAAAAAAAGAAAGAAAAAGAAATCTTCTTCCAAAGGAAAAGCATTATATTCCTTGAGGTTGCAAAAACTGCCTCAGAATAAAAGCAATAAACGAGAGTTTTTCATTTTATTTTTCTCCTAAATTCCCCGTTCTTCAATGCAAAAAAAATCTTGGTTGATTCAGAAACCCTTGCAAAATAGGGCTGAACATAAAAACCATCGATGAGTGTCTTGGCCACATTCAGAAACTCTTGAAAAATAGAGCTAAATGATGGAAACCGGAAAAATGAGAGATTACAAAAATCCCTTATACAAAATAGCCCAAAAGTTTTTGATCAGTTTTGAAACTTCTTTATGTTTATACCCATTAGTAAGTTTTGATGGATAAGGATGATTAAGTGATACTTATGGATTAGAGTCAGATAGCTGGGAATATTTATCTAATTGTCATTCTAAAGTTTATCTTTTTTGTGCATAAGTGATTACTCCTTTCTAATCTTGTTTTGCTCGAGGACTAGCAAAAGGTAAGTGTAGGGCCTTGATAAGCCGCAAACTTATCATATTTTAGGTGCTAGATTTAGTATTATATTTATCTAAATAAGGTTATATATATGTTATTTGTGCTATATTAGGTATTAAAGTGATTTATTAGTTCAGTCTTATGTTTCTATATGTTTTTATGTGCAAGGAATGATTTTCTAGCCAAAAGATCATTGATGTCGGACTCCCTGCCGGATAACTTCTGCACGGCACGAACACAGAACAGAAAAGAGGCCTTGCCGGACACAATGCCGGGTAGATTCCATCCGGCATAAGTGAAGAGTCGCCACGGTTGACCAAGCGAGAGCAGTTATTGACCGTTGGTGAATAGGCTGGTGCCGGGTATGATGTCGGGTATCTCCTACCCGGCATATGCACTGTTTCACACGGATTTTTGCGGTTTCGACCGTTGAGCAGTTGGCACGTTTTCCACATGTGCCGGCCGGCTACTCGTCATCCGGCACAACGCCCGGCAACAGACACAATTGAGCCCTATAAATAGGCCGAGATTCTACATCATTTGAACACACTTCAACATACCAAATCCACACCATTCACTTCTATATTTCCACCTCACTCCATTGTTGGTGTCCAAAGAAGTCTACGGATCCATCCACGCAAGAGAAGAAGAAGACCTTGTCGGGTTAAGGCTATCAACATCTCTTTCTCCCTCTTTGTATTATCTTCTTGTAGTTGTGTGGATGGTGATGTAGAATTCTTTGTCTTCTCTGGTTAGAAATGGTCCTCTTTGTAAACACACTATGTTTATTCAATAAATGATATAAGTCAACTTGGAATTTTGTGGTGATTGCAATTAGGAATGAAGTTGCTCCTTCTTCCAAGTACTTCAGTTCTGACCTTGGCAAGGCAGAAAGGTTGAGGAATTCCAAGTGGTCTTTTTATTTGTCTTTTATAACTTAAAGGATGAAATTCAAGATTTAGAATTAACCATGTTATTCTCCCCTTTTTGGTTCGTTGATTACCTAGATATTGTTAGTTTTCGATAATGATTTGGGAGTACTTAGTTCGGCTTCGAACTGGAAGAGTAATTTGACATTTTGAGCATGCCGGGTACAAAACGTCCGACACATTCAAGGTTCTTGTCTTTGTCATGCGCATCTTGTCCGGCATAATATCCGGCAGTCTCAGGAGTTGGCTAATTCTTGATTTATTCTTTTCTTTGATGATCATTTGAGTTTTTATGACGTTGACCATTCGAATCTTGGGCAGATCATTATAAATACTATTTTAGATTAGGTTTTAGATAGTTTTTCTTAATTTGTACTTACACACTTACTTTTCCCCCCTTGTTATAGACTAGGCTTTTGCCCGGATTAGGAGTAGCTTTCTATAAGTCCCTTGGGTACGATTCTCTCGGTCGTAATATATTTACACTATACTCCGACCGGGTTTTTATTTGCTACCCGTAGTAGAGTTGTAGGTTTAGTTTAACATTTTATTCTTTTTATATATAGTTTTATCCTATAAATTTTCCTATTAGCAACTTTAAATGTATCATAGACCCAAGTGTCTCACAGACTTTGTCATCCCAATGATTCGAATGTCTCACAGACCCGAGCATCTCATAGACCCGAGCGTCTCACAGATCCGAGTGTCTCATAGACTTTGACATCTCAAGGTTTCAAGTGTCTCATAGACCCGAGCGTCTCACAGACTACCACCCCAAACCCCAATCTTCTCGAAACTCGAAACTCCTCTGAATCTTAAACCGCTCAAAACCTCAAAACTCCTAAAACCCAAAAACCGTGAACTACGTAAGGTCTGATCTCAACAGGGAGTTGAGTACGTAGGCAGCCCATCTAGGGTGCGACCCCTTTCCAATCAAAAAACCCTTTTCCCACTCTAAGGTGTTCTTCATACCTCTCAAAACACTCAAACCTTCTTCGGCTCCCACAAACTTCATACTCTAAGTCTCGTCTATTCACTCATCTCCTAATTTTTCCACAATCTTCATTCTATACTCATCTGAATTCATCAATTCCTTTTCTTGGCGCTAGCTTGGCAGAAAAGCTTGCCTCACCCACTCTTTTTCTTTTCCTGTTCTAATCATATCCTGGGCTTTTAAACGAATCTCCTTAATAAGGTTTTGAAAGAAGGCAATCCTAACAGTTGGAGACCGAGATTTCCTCGGACACCATTCCGAAGTCGTGGTCGTTGCCACTTCCAAGGGGTGTAACCCAGTGCGAACCCATACAAAATCTCTAGTATGATCAGATAAGTCCTATCCATAGGCAACAAATCACAGAGTCAATTAATGGTTCTTAGAACCCTTCTCCTCCCTTCCTAGTTCCTTAGTTCAAACTAGGTGGCGACTCTTGTCAATTTCCGCCCTAAGGGCATAAGTTCGCGTGGAGCCCATCAAGAGCGGGTGTAGTGCTCACTAGCGCTCCCTTTTATGCTTTTTGGAAAAGAAGGACGATTTGGTAGGTATTTGAGGGATGCTAGAATAACGGGTTATCACCCTCCACAGAATGGTATTTTCTAGGATCTAGGCTTTTAGTCAGATCATATTTAGATAGACCCCCCTCATACCGAAAAATCACCCTCCACAAGGGTTTATTCTAATATTATATTATTCATTTTTACTCATTTAAAGACATTCAATTCCTCAACCTCTCATTAATTACTTTTATTTAATTAATTCATTTTTAATTAAAGTAATTAATATTTAGTGTATTTCATGAAGAGTGTCAGTGTCATTTCCCTTGATATCTATGACACTATACTGAAGGAGCAGTGGACATTCGCACATGATGGTGGGCATCGGTTTGGCATGATGACTACAAATTTGAGCTAGAGTTACAATACGGTTTTGCTCGGTAGTAGAAACCTGCCTATTGTTGCGCTGGTCGAGAAGTCGTTTTATAATTGTGTGAAGTACTTTGACACACGAAGGGGTCAAGCATCGGCAGCTTTGGCTAGAGGATAGGTGTAACACCCCTCTCCATAATCACGATATAATCTCTCACGTAGCAATAAATAAAACGTCTTGCGCGGAAAAACAAATAACCATTACAAAACTCACTCGGGTGTCACCGGCCGTTACTCGCCCATGCGAGCAACGCAGCCAAACTACACATCCAACTTCCAATACAATAACTGCTAACCGCAGTGATAACAGAAACTCCTATACATCACACTAAGTCCATCACCATAAACATCGACAAGTGAGCGTCTACCCAATCCTGAAAAATACTTAACCTTACCATAAGACCATACACCATCTTCATTACAATACCACATCTCCAATTACCCTGTTCCTGCTCTTCAGCTCCGACAATGATCAACAACCTGCATGAGTGTAGTATCAGCGATAGACGCTGAGTATGCCGGGCCAGGACCCTAATGGTCACTTGTCATTTTAACCATCTTGTTACTAGATTGGTTACATGCTTTACCATTTTACAGATATATTCAATACTATAATAAACATGCAGCATAATAAATCCAACCATCCATCCAAATATCCATAAACATTCAACCATCCAGTCCAAATATCCAAACATTCATTTAATATTCCATACAACATTTATATATCGAACGTATCGAGTAATAACAATGTAATGTAAATGTACATTCGCCGTAGCGTACAGTTTTCTTATTTAATTCACCTTAGCCTTGTAGGCTCCATCCAACCATCAACACACAATGAATAACCACAAGTATAACCAATGAACAACAAAGCGAAATAACGAGATTAATAAACAAGTATCAAGTCTCGTCCATAGTATTGTTCGCCACTGTATAAGTCTCAATTGTTTTAGTTGTTCAGTTATACCTAGTGACAATGTCTCGTTAAAAACGACATGTCTCTAGTTACCCATGTATTATGGCGGGTCACCCACGGCAGTAGCCACTCCAACGTAGAGTCTCCGACCAACGAGCCATTCTAGCTCACGGGAAATTTTCTTGATACTTACGGACCCGTACGCGGACATCCTGGTATCGTTCTTGTGATCACAGCGCACCACACAACGCGCACCACGATCCACATCCTCTTGGCTTTACTTCCATTCCATTAATTAATTATAATTATACCATCGCATCGCATTACCAAATTTTTCTAACACAGCAGACTAAGGTCATTAGTCCAATCCGGAGTCTGTAAACTCGGGATCCAGTGCTAGATACGAGAGCGGCGTATAGAAAAGGCAATGCTCCGTACAAAAGTCTCGATAATATGTATATGTTATTATCATAGTGCTACAACGTTTTACTTACGTTCCTTATATTTCATATAAGATAGCACCATAGCCGCTAGTTCGTTTTATATATATAGGTTCATATATACGACCAATACTGTTAACTCTCAACAACAGTAAATAATAAGCAGCTATAAATATACAGTTCCTGCATATTAATTATCACATTCGACAAACAATCTTATCACAGATCACACAGATGTCTGAACTGAGGAAGCCCTCAGTGACAATCAGAGACACATAACAACATACAAGTTATATCAACCAAATCCGAGTCCAAGGAGCAACCTTAGGTCAACTCGGCAAACCCCTTTACATACCGTTCACCCTGACTGTATTACGGTGGAGTATGAATCAGCAAGATCCTACACTCCGTGTAGTTCGTTAGCTCGTCAAGCGTCCTTGTCAGCAGTATACTCTAAACGGTAATAAAACTATAAGTCAGTCTCCATGACTAACTACATCCGGTATTTCCGAATTATAAGTAACCCCGACAGTTCACCCTGTTTTCTACAGTCGTTTGTTACGGGTTTCTCTAAAACAGTCGGCTTCGTTACTTAAAACGCGTACGTCAAAACTATTTCAACTGTTAAGTTTGATTCCTTATATTTCTTTTAATCTTATCCATATCTAGTTTAGGTACGTAACCTATAGTTGCATGTATGCATGCATTCTTGTATTAAATTGCATTCTAAAATTCATAACTTATAGTTCGTAACTATATATTTTTTTAAATAACCACCACCATTAAATCATATGGTTTTCAACCATAATATATTTATCTACCTTATATACATTATTCTTGTGTATGTATATTTTTTACCACGTAGGTAATTCTCATGAGTTTCATAAACTCTTATATTTTATGTTACATTTTATCATCTTTATTAGATGATTATTCCATTAGTTGTATTACATTATACAACTTATATAAGATTATTATCCTAACATGTAACATTTTATGTTGTATAATTACAACTCCTAAGGTTTATTCCATAAACACCTTAGCTTATAAATCCCATTTATTTATAGTTTGTCACATTATTTTATGTGAGTACCCTTCCTTACACTAATTCCATTAAACCACCTTAATACCATATAATTGTCATAACATTTATGACATTGTAGACCTTAGTCTAAAATTCATTTCCCAACTCTTATTAATTCGTATAGCCCCTGAATTTATTTAAATCCCTTTTTGACCACATGACATTATGTAATGTTATACAAAAATGCTAATATCATTTGATATGATATTTTTATTTCCTTTAACTCATAACCTATAGTTTTTATACAAAACTATTTATTATTGCCTCTTAGGCACCATAAGAAAATCTTATTCTTTTCCATAAACCATAGTTTCCTTAATTTACAAAATCCACCCTTAAATCATAACATGTTATATATTCCATTTAATATAACATTTCTAACTTATAAAAGAGCATAACCTATGGTTATTTTTTTAAATTCCGAACAGCCCTTGTGCTGTTTTATAATTGCCATTTGGCCCTATTTATAACATATAGTTTTATAATATCCTTAAACCATATATTATACACATATCTTATTAAATACTCTTATACATTCTAAAAATCTCCAAATTTACCAAAGGGTTATAAATATCCTTATTAACCCTATACTCTGGTATTTACCATTCCACCATCTATTTTTCTCCAAAGTGTCATAATGACATAATAACTATATATTATACATATATAGTTTATTTTAATTCCAAAAACAACTCAATAATTCCTAAAAATTCCTAATAGCCCATAGGTGTTTAAAATACCATTGTACACCCTTTATTTTTGGTAATAACATATTTACCACATATGTTATAAAATATTACCATAAAATACTTATCTTATTATAAAATCTTAAATAAGTTATTTAACTTATCTAGTTTGGTCAAAACCTAGCATATGGTCAAGGTTGACCCCCTTAATATTTCCTTGACCACCAATTCCTTATAATTACGGTTTAGTACCCAAACTTTCTAAATTCACCATTTAACCCCAAAACTTTTATAATCTTATAAACTTTATTTTAACTCCTTTTAACCTCTAATTTTCGGCTTAATTATTATATAGCCCCCAAATTTACTTTAATTACACCTAAAACCCCTTTTCAATTCGGTAATGCATTTTTACTACTTAAACTTAAATAAAGCTTGTAAATGCATAAATAAAATGGCCTAAAATACATGGCCTTATTACAAACATTTGCTCACAAAATAAATTACACATAAATGTCCCAAAATATACCCTTAATTCTCGGCCTCCCTCACCACACACTTTCCTTTAATTACCAAACTTCCACATAATGTCTTAAATTTGACAATTATGCTTGTTTAATTAGTTATAAAATTTATTAAACCATTCCTTAAACATTTTAAGGTCAATCAAGACCTTATTTTACCCTTCACTCACGGCAATTTAATTAGGAGTAGTTTAAGAACACATTAACTTAGCAAAGTTAATGTTTAAGTGATTTATACCTTGATTTAGCTTAGGTAATCCTTGTTTGGTTCGGCCACCTTAAGTAGAAATTCTCCACAGCTTGTTTTACATGTTTTCAAACAGAAAACAAGGCCTAGTTAGTCTCCAAGCAAGATCTAACCATAAGAAGTAATTTAATGTAAGATTTAAGGCACAAATTACCTTAAGAGTGCAAGGAGAGTTCAAGATGGTTTCGACCTGAATCAAACACACCACAAGTGTTAGATCCACCATATTGACATAGGAAATAGCTAGATCTCAACAAGCTACCTTGTTATTAGGTTTTACCTTGGAAAAAAATGCCTTAAAAGAGGGTATTTCCTTTGGATCTCGGCCACCCTTGGTCCAAATGGATAACCCACAGACTCTACATGAAAAGGAGAAGAATATGAGGCTATGACCAAAGTTTCACACATCCGAACTTGAAGGGAATCAAAAGTTATGAGCTTAAAGCACATTTTTACCTTAAATGGTCAAGACTTGAACTTTCCTCCTTAGATCTGGTTATGAACGAGATTGAACCTTCCTTTAACCTCCAAAAACACTCTACAGATGTATAGAAAAGGTTGGAGTGTAGATCAATCGAAAAAGGAAGAAAGATGAAGAAAATGGGCATTTTTATGCCTTAAGAGCTTACCTAGAGCTTGAGATCTCATCAATGGTGCTTGGGAACCTTACCTACGGTGGAGGAGAGCCAAAGAGAGCTCAAGGGTGATCCATCTCGGCTGAAGAGGAAAGGAATGAGGGAAAGACCTATTATTGCCTTAAAGCACTTTTTTGAATATTTTAGGTCATTATTGGTTTGATGACTCATCAATGCTGATTGGAGTTGGATAATTGAAGCTCAATCAGTGGAGACAAGAGGAGGGGGCAGCCGTTGAAGATAAGAGAAAGGTAGGGCTTGATTGATTCAAATTTTGATTGAAAATGGAGTAAATATGTTACTTTAATTCATTTAATGTAAGGTGAGTCACTCTCCTTGTCTTGTTCCTACATGGAGCAAGAAATGCAAGGGAAAAGAGGAGAAATTGGAGGCTCCAAATCAGATGGCTCACATGGGAAAGGTAAGTGGAGCCCACCTTTTTGTTTTATAGGTAAGTATGTCTTTTTTGTTTATTTTATGCTAAAGTAAAGGACTATATTAATTGTCACATGGGACTTGTCTCTTGGTCTGTTAAGAGACTTATTTATCTGATTTTATGTAGTCCATTTCGTGGTCAATGGTCAACATTGACCAACTTAGTCAATGTTGACCCAAACGGGCCCCACATTAGGGTTTTATTAATATTTTAATATTAATTTTGTAAAAATTCGTAAATTTCTGGAATTAAATTCCTAATATCATATAATATGATATTTATTATATTTAAAGGTATTATAAACTTTTAGCTCATTTAAAACCAATTTAAAAGACATTTCACAAAAACGTGCTTTAAGGAGTTTTAGCGCACATTTTGTGTTGCGTGGTGTTTCTGAGCTTGGTTTTCTTTTTGACAACGGTCTTGTTGTGTACCTTACATGATATTTGATCATGTAACTCAATTTTATATCATTTAAAGGTCATTAGACCTTTAAGGTTTCTTAGAGTACATCTTTGCCCTTTTGACCTTGAAGCATGAAAGTGCTTGTTCTTTGTGTTGGAGTGTTGTCCAACGGTTATAATATGTTTAATATTATGTTAATAAACTTAGGACAAATTTTTTTAGGTCCTAAGAAGTTCATTTGGGTATTTATTTCCCTTAACAGTCAAAGGGTGCAACATATTGTTTTGTGTTGACCACTATTGTTCTCAGTTGACTTTTAAGGCATGTTTAGGCCTTATTATGTGATTAAATATTTAATCCATGCTTTAATAATTTGGGGTATTTCACAGGGGAGTTGGGTCGGTCGTGGGTCGGTCGAGTAAGACATCCAAGCCCGCCACCTGCTGACTTCGACCGACCCAGGGGTTTGGGTCGGTCCGTGTCAAAGTCGTGGGTCGGTCGGGTCAAACAAAAAAAATGGCATTAGTAGTAAGCCATTGGTAGAGTAATGATGGTAAGAAGATATCCCCCAAGAACCTAAGTAACGGGTGCTTGAAGTGAATGAGAAGTTGTAAACTTAAGTACACTTGAGTAAACCTAAGATTAACGGGATAACGGGGTAAGTACGGAGTAGTAGTTAGTTATTTACATGTCGTCATACCTTAATGTTAATAGAAACATTTGGAATGTTATAAGTGGATCAAGTGTGAACCAAGGAACATAAGGTGACGTGGTAAAGTAACCCATGGTGTAAGGTATGATTTTCTCATGCCCCGTATGCTAACCGGATTACACTGATTTGTGTGATGTGTGCTTATGTGCCGACTTAATCAAGATAAAAGCATGAAAAATGTTCTATCGCTTTTTTTGTATATCTTGATGCATGTTGTGGTGTTACTAACCACCCTTGTATGATTGTGTGGTCTAACTTCGTGTTATAGACTGACTCGTAATCGAGTAACAATTGGTTAGTGACTCGTAGAAAGAGTCGTTTCGTAGAATAATGAAAACGGGAAACCACACGAAAACTATCGAATTAAGAATAACGATAATGTACATGTAAGAACTCACTAAAACAGGAGAGAGTTGTACGGGATTAGTGAACTCCCGATAACGGTTTAGAGAACCGAAAAGAACAATCCACGAAATAAACCAATGTGGAAAGAAATGATGAAACCTCTATTAAGAGAGTGAAGACAGTTCTAAGATATGAACTTGGAGAGAAGTAAAATTAAAGAACGATAAGGGACCATCAAACTCCCTTAGAAAGAACCATCATCCTACAATATGAGGATCCGACCTAGTATGAGAAAATGACCTGAACATAAAAGTATTCGAAACGTTGGGGAAACCCTTAAATCTGAGAATACTGGAAATTGAAATAATTCCCTAAGCTATTAGAGGATATCGAGAGAGATACTTCTAGGCTGATCTTTATGATTATAATGTAACTCCGGAGAGGAGTATTTGGGAAATTGAGTAGTCCGTTAGAGATACGGACGTTGAGTATTTGAGGAGCTAAGTTTATAGTTCCAGTTGATGGTCGAACCTTCCCACTATGCTAGACCTAAGTGAAATACCCCTAACTAAAATATGGTAATTAATTATTCTAATAGTATTTAAGGGCCTAAGTGCCTAAGTAATTTTGTAGGAAAATAAATCCAAAAGAAAGAGAAAACGCTTAAGTGAAAAACGCTAAATAAGCGTTATATAACTAGGAAGGTCCAATCGGTTTAAAGTATTAGGATTCTAAGGATATTCTGCTTAATTAGTAACGGGAATGATTCCCGAAGAAAACGTCCAAATAAGTCCAACGCTAATAAAAAGTTTAGCGTTTTCGAGAACCAAAACGTGAAGTGGTCAAACGACCCGTCAAATTATAGAGCTATATTAAGTTAATGGACTTAATACCATAGAAACAAGAAAATTCCGGAACGAGCTTAGTGAATAGTACCTACGGGACAAAATAAGTAGAGGATGATCGCTGAAAAGGATAAAAAACTGCATGCAATAGTTGGTATTAGTCGGCCTTTTTAGAAATATATACAACGACACTGAAAGCACGGACCAAGCCTTATAGAAATTATAGTAGACATGAAAAATAGTACGATAAAATTAAGCAAGTAAACAAGAATAATTTCGTTTCTACACTTTGCCTAGTTGACATCCAAATAACTTATAGACTTATCGAACACTCCTAAGATTCCCCTGAAAGGAAAACACATGATTCCTGGATGAACTAGTAGAAATAACCGCGACTAACTCTCTCCTAAGAAACAAAAAAACCCAACAAGTTCTTGAGTGTCAAACGGCCTAAAATTTATATGTAATCTACAACACATAACATACTCCCTAATAGTCATCCCTAATTATAAGAGGAGCTACAAAAACTAGAACAAGTAAACTAACATTTCTAGGCATCAAACTCAATCTTAAAAGCACTTTTTCCCCCCTTTCACTTTTTTAAATCGCAAATTCCTATCGATATCTAAGGAAGCACACCGTTCTCCTTCTCCTCCTTCTCTTCACTTTGAACATTCTGGATTTTTTCTTAACAGCGCCCTACCATCCGTCCAAGACAATCTCTATTCATCTCATTCTCACTTGACCATTTTCCTCTAGCTTTCCCATCCATTAACAAAACCGACTTCTTCATTTTCTTGGATTCCTCATCAAGTTTCTACCCTACCCCACATCCTTCTCTCTCTCTTTTCAAAATTCGAAAAGGACGAATTTCATTTTTGTGGGTTTTGCCCATTTGAAGAGAAAAAGGGCACCACCTTGTAGCTTGGAGCCTCATCTTTCTTCTAAGGTAAAAAGTTCCAAAGAAAATTCATTTTTTCTTCACCTTTCTCTCTTGACTGATTTTTGCTCTTTGTAACACCTTGTTTTCTTCTTGCTTTGAGCATTGTTTCAACCCTCCAATGGTGGAGTAATCCCCTTCTTGATTCAAGGGTGAGAACCCTCTCAAAAATCTCCAAAGGTAAAACCCTAATTCGTGCTCTAAGCCCTTTTATTGAATTAGAATTCTCTAAGGGTTTAGAAGGATAATTAAAATGCATTTTTGTGTTTCTTGGTGTTGGGATGGAGTTTGACAACTCCATTCCCATTTGACCGATTGGTGCAAGAAAGAGAGGAAGATGAGAATTGGAAAAGAAAGAAGAAAATTATAAGCTCAAGGTAAGAGCTCCTTCTTAATGCTTAATTTTAATGTATTAGAGTAATGGGAATGGGTAAACAAATAAAAGAACCTAAACTATTGTATTAGTAGTGTAGTTGTGGAAGTCTTAGTATTTGTGAGCAAGTATGTGAATTGTAGGCCTTGAAGCCAAGTAAATTGTGTATGAGTATTAGTATTGTTGTTTAATGGAGTATTGATGTATTAAGATTTCTTTGATTGATGGTAGGACCCTTGAATGGGTGTGGCTATATTAGGAATGAATTTGATGAAAAAGTGAGTATGTGGTTATGTGGAAATTGTAGGTGAGCTATTGCAAAATTTGGTAGGAAATGTACATTTATGGATGACTTGGTGAATGGGAGAACCAAGGTGTGTATTGAGTTAAGTATAGATGTTTAGTAACCATGGAATGGTAGTTGGAGGATGAGAATAAAGGGTGTAAAAATCTGTAGCAAAATGGGTTATAAAGACCTTGGAATTTCAAGAAAAAGAGTTAGTGTTTGAAATCTTGAAGATGGAGATTTGACTTGGGTCTAGGTAGTGCATTTGTCTTGTATGGAATTGTAATGGTCAATAAGAAATTTGGTGAAGTTGGTAGAGGGTAGTAACCCGCCAAGAGAAAGTTAGGAATGCACAAGTGTGCAAAATGTAAAAATGCAAGAATAAAATGTAGAATTTAAGCAATTGAGCAAGGATTGGACCAACGATTTAAGGTGGTTTAAGGAGTGTTTTATGGTGTTTAAACATGTAGGAAACATGTGGAAAATTTACCTTAGTAGTAGGTTTTAGCAGGGTCCGGGACCTAGCCCTTGTATAAGGTCCCGGACCGCATAAAAAAATAGGCCAAGAGTGAATGCAGGAATTGGTACGGGACTTAAGTCCAGGACCAAGTCCAGGACCAGGTGAAAAATCAGGCCGAAAGTCAAGATAAGTGTTGGTCCGGGACTTAGGGTCCGGACCAAGTCCCGGACCACCCCCAAAATTTAGCCGTGAGTGTCTTAAAGAGCTCTAAACATGGGGGATTGATTGGTAATGGTTTTAGAAGTTGTTAAGGCCTTGTTTGGTGATATTTAAGGTCCTAAGAAGTGTAAACAAGTGTAGGAAATGAGTGGGAAGTAAGGACATAGTTTGACATCAGTGAAACTAAGTATACCGAGATAACGGGGTAAGTACGGGAGTAGTAATTATTTGTGTATCGTATGAACATAGTATTAATAACAATGTTGGAAACATTATCAGTGGAACAAGTGTTGTCCAAGGAATAAGGGAACACACGATAAGCTAACCCCGGTGAAAGGTATGATTTTCTCATGCCCCGTATGCTAACCGAGTTACGTTGATTTGTGTGCTGTATGCCGGCTAATCAAGACTAAAGCATGAAAATGGTTTATTGCCTTTCATTGTATGTCTTGCTGTATGATGTATGAGCTAACCCTTCTTGATTGATTGTGTGGCTTAACTTAGTGCGTAGACCGACTCATAGATGAGTCTTGTTGTTTAGTGACTCGTAGTAAGAGTCATGTCGTGAATTAACGAAAACGTAGAAACGCACTAAAGTAAAAAACCAAGAAACGATAACGCAAACCAATGAACTCACTAGAATGTGAGAGAGTGTACGGGATTAGTAACCTCCCGATAACGATAAGAGAACCGAAATGAACAATCCACAAAACAATATGTAGTGGAATTATATATAAGTAACCTCTAATGGAGGTATTGATGGTAGAGCAAGTCAAGAACCATGAGAGTAGTAAATAATGATGAAGGATTTTCAAACCCCTTAGCAACTAGTCGACCCAATATGAGAGGACCCGACTGATGTAAGTAATGTCCAGAACATGAGAGTATTCGATACGTTGGGGAAACCCTTAAATCTGAGAATACTAGACGGTGGTATTTCCCTAAGCTAGTGGAGGTTATCGAGAGAGATACTTCTAGGCTAATCCATGAGATTGTAAGATACTCCGAGAGAGGAGTGTGGGGAATTTGAGTAGTCCGGTAGAAATGGACATTTGTATATTTGAGGAGCTAAGTGTATAGCCTTTGAATTTGTAGGCCCGGTGGCGAGTCTTGTGTATGACTCCGCCCAGAGACCAAAAGTATTGAGTATTGAGTATTGCGTATGTATGAGTAAAGTAATGAGTATTGAGTAATGAGTAAGTATGAGTATGTAAGGAGTATAGAGCAATGAGTAAGTACGAGTAAGGAGAAGAGTATGGGTACTGAGTATGAGAGAGCAAGTGAGGAGTACTGAGTAAAAGTAAGTAATAGTAGTAGTGAGTACTGAGTAGAGCATGAGTAAATAACGAGTAAGGTATAGAGCGTAGTGTGAGTAAAACAACGAGTAAGTAAGATTAAGCTTGGTGTAAGCTTTGTGAACCCGAGTAAGGAGAAAAAGAGCATCCGATGAAACCGGATGAACGAATAACTAAATGAACGGTTGACTAACAAATTGTCTCCCTTGGTAAGTAACGAACCTTGTATATGTATGTAAGTATGGTTGATTGTATTGTTGTAGTATGAGTATGTGTGTATGCATGTCAAACGAACTCCATGTATATCCGACCCAAAGTAGTCGGCGTACCGCGGTTAGCACGCGGTATATGCGAATTTCATATGCAGCAATTTTTGCTGAGCCCCTAGGGGCACCGTTTTTATTTTATAGGTATTTGAAGCTGACCGCCGTTCGAGAGTGTAGGACGGGGCTGCTATGCAAGCATGAGTAGTTTAACTATAGGATTTGTATTCGAATTGTAATGCGAATTTGGAAGTCCAAACTGTATCGGTAATTTAGGATTGTAGTAGACTCGGTATAGTATTGTATTGGAGTTGTAATTTGCTGATGGTTGAGTATGCAAGGGAAAGTAATGTATTGAGTAGAGTACTCGGTATGTTCAATTCATCAGACCGATAGTATGTGGTAGTGTAGCTGGCCTTGTTAGTCACGTGGGTGACTAGCGGCATTGTACACCCGCCGTTGTGTATGTATTATCCGCTGCGAAGGTGAGTATTTGTACAGTAATGACGGTATTAGCGGTAGGGGTGTTACAAAAGTGGTATCAGGGCGAAGTATCGCTCTGATGGATGAAATACCGAGTTTTGGAAAATACCGAGTTAGGAATTAGAGACTTGGGGCTAAGGGTTGAGTGTTAGCGTGTGAGGTACGCTAGATAGGAACTTCCGTGTGAACCGGAAACCTACCACAACCATACCCGCCCTCCGCAACCCACGGTATTAAGTTGGGAGAAGAACGCCAGAGAGATGGAAAGACCTCTCACACTCGGGTAAAACCCGATCTGGCAGTTGCAAGAACAAACCTTATTAGAAAAGAACCTGTCATACGGTAGAGTCCAAGAACTGGAAGTCCCGGAGACGGTTCCCGTTGGAACAACAACAACCGCAATTAATGATCGCAGATCAAAGATTCTAAATAAAGAATAATGGAAGTTACGGCACCATGGGGTGACGTGCTTCGCAGTCGCGAGAACAATGAGTAGCCAGCAAGCAGAGGAGCACAACCGCACAGTGGAGTAAAAAAGGCAGAGTAACAAGCCGAGACAAGCAGGTCTACGGACTGTAATCTTTGATAATACCAACAACGGTATACAAACCGCCAAGAGGCCGTAATAACCGAACGACAGTTCAGGCAACAATGAAAGCATTCATAAAACATACACCTATAGGGCTACAACGTGGTTCCTAAGGATATGTCAAGTCTCGTTAACCACAGTGAAGGTGTGAGACACCCGGATGGACGACAACCAGGTCAAGTACTCTGAGAAACGACTCAGGAGATCGATCACCAAGATCAAAAGATCAAAGGAAGATCTAATAAGACCACCAAATATGGATGAAAACGATACCGTAACTGGTATACGCTAACTGAAAAATAACCTACCCGCGCACTTGCCCAGGGCAAGCGCAGCAACTACCAGACGGTTGGAAGACTTTTAACAACCCGCAAATACTTGCTAAAGTACTGCTATGATGAATGGAGCAAATATAGGATCACCAATCCTAAGGATTTTGAATAACGAAACCTTGGAAAGGCCTAACGACCCGACCATTGTATTAAGAACATACCAGTCAGCGAGAAGCTAGATTTGGTCAAGACCTAAGACATGGCAATGCCATGAAGAATTTCTTTTAACACCGAACTGCTATTTCAAAACCCAAAATTTTCTTTCAAAACTACAAACCTTTTTTTTAAACCTCGGATTTTTAAAAACCAAACTAATGGAATTACGGTGAGTATCATAGAATGATACAAGAGGAGTTGACAATAGAATGCCTCACCTAGGCGTGTGACGAGCACTACAAGTGTACCCAAATACGGGATGTGGGACGACCGCACTCCGAAGGAGCTTGCGGCCCGACAAATAGTCAGGTAAGTGGTAACGTGCCAACAAGGTACCCCACGTATGTGTACATGTAGTGTACGAACCACGGGAAGCAGTCAACTCCGTTCTACGGACCATAAGTAATTCAAAACAGAACAATTGGATACTCAAAACGGGCAAAAGAAACTCAGATAAGCTTACAAGCTAAGGAGTCAAAAACTCACTCCAGGAGAACCATTAAGAGTTAAAAGTGCGAGAAGCACTAACAACGGAACGGGACATTGGATATGTCTCGAAGATATCGAAGTAAAGCATGATCACTGGAAGGAATACCCAGTCTAAACACTGTAAGACAAACGTCTAACATTAACACATAAGTGTTCAACGAACGTGATGGAGTTCCCAGGACAACCACCACAAACACACAGGGTGATCACATAAGGTACCGAGAAATACCATTCATTACTAAGGAAATACCAAACCGGTTAAAATATAAGGGAAGTACCCATGGTCTACCCTAAGAACGGGAGACATTATAATCCTCAACAGGATAACTCAGATCCAGAACCGCAAGGTAGGATAACAAACTGGACACACTCATAAATGTCAGCCAGATGCAATAGCATAATCAATAGTACCCAGGAGCAATCCATAAAGGGTATCAAGTCAACACAGTTAAACAAAATGTCGTGATAAGAACACCACAATTGGAACGAACATTCGGTTAGAACACCGAAGGGATCCCACTTGACGGGGGATACCCTAAATTAATAAATGATACCGATCAATACCAAGATACTAAAAGGTCTCCAACAAACGGAAGCGTGATGCAATGATCTTATCATGGAGCCCAGTATCACCTCCAAACCCAGTGATGGCTTACGGGAAGTAACCATTTGCGAACAGCCTGTGATGAGCAGAGCTCTAGGCATATGGCTAGTAGGCCATGAAACTATTACCATACACAACCCAACGGTTGCAAAACCCATTGTGAACCATATGGAAAGTGGTCAAGGACGACACCAAAAAAGGTTAACAACCAATGAGCATGGATACCCCTCATAAATGTGAGACCGCGAGGGCGGTGAACACATGGATCCCAAGAAGAGGATACCATTAATAAATGTCTGAAAAGATATCCCTTTCAAAACTACTAATGTAGTGAAGCTTGAGCATACAATTATTGCCAAGCAATGGGAAATAAGCTTCAAATAGCAACTGTTGACAACCAAGGAGTAGCCGGTTCAGAAGGAACACGATATGGGGGAACGTAAGGTATAAGTAAATAACGCTCAAGGAGCTCAGAAGTATAAACACCAAACCTTGGTATAAATGGTGAAAATGCATGACTTGAAGCTAGCAACAGCGGATGCCATGTAAACCAATACTGTAGAATCAGTAAGAACATGGTGCACAGCAGGCGACCAATGTATGTGAATAATCACCCAATGCTATGGAGTTTTTAATACGAGATAGTGGACAGACCGGGCAACAAGCCAGGAGTCTGCACCAAATGACGAAGCACCACACGAAGAAGTAATATTCATTCCTATTGCGATCACATGAGAGATTTACTACCAAGGTTTACGCCTCTGCACTCTGTAGGACTGAGTGTATTGGTATTGCACTTGTGCAGTTAATGATCAAGTGGGATAGCTAGGAATATGGGAAAATGTAAATCGTGATAAATTCTTCTTTCACAACGAACATGGCATAAGCCAGTTAAGCAAAGCTTAGAAACAAACCGTGCGGCCTAAGACAAAGAAGCACGAAGAGTGTCAAACACCAATAATCACAAGATGTGAATTCCATGGGAATAAAAAGTGAAAGGAGACTTAAGAAAGTCACTAGGACTGACGCATAGAAAATGCAAGGTCATACAAGTAAAGAACACCTGTACTGAACCAGAGAAACTGGTATAATTCAGAAGCTACTGACAACAGAGAAAGCACTACAACTAAGTAGTGACTTAACCTCACCCGACAATAAGTTGGAGGAACCAAGTGAATGATTACTATAAAACCCAACAATATGTATATAGATTGCCAGAGAGCTGGTTATAAATCTAAAACTCATTGAGTTCACGCACGGTAAAAGAATACCACGCTTGATGGAACAAACCTTATTCCCACAAAAAGAGGGATAAAAAGGTGATGTTTAAGGATAACAAGAAGGGCGAATAACCCAAGCTATCAGAGTCACGTAGCAGAAGCTAGCGGGCCCAAAATTCTAAGTGAAATACACCAAGTGAATAAAAGGTCAATCATTAATGCCTTAAAGCCATTTAGGCTAGAACCGAACCCGGTTCAGAGTTAAATAAACTCCGATGGAATTTCTTGATGTAGGGACTAACCGGTAATACGGTTAAGACCCATTGATCAAGGAACATTGTATAATAGACCGCATGGAAGCTGAACCACTCCATGACGGCTGAATGCCTTTGACCAGTGTCCAATGATGACACATGGTAGATTACGTGGGCGTAATCCCTTTTAAGGGGGGTAGAGCGAAAACCACAAAATGTACGTTTACGTGATAGGTGCGTAAACTACAATGCGCATAGCGCAAAAGTATTTGTTTTGATGATTGATACTTATGTTACATAAACATTTGTATTCACTCATCGTGTATTATGGTTATTTGGGAAATAAGAATAGGAATGGAGTGGAGAAACTCCAGGGGAATGGAAACCTCGATTGGTAATAGCATGAGGAATGAGTACGTATGGGAGACTTGAGGAGTATAAATCGGTATAGAACCGATGTAGGTAATGAGTATAAATCAGTATGAAACTGATGTATTTTATGAGTATAAATTGGAGTATAGTAATTAATGGGATATTATACCCATGAATTTCCTAAGTATAGTAGTTGGATGAAGATGTAGTATAATTGATGAGATGATTTAAATAGTAAGTGAATATTTTAATGGAAAATGTATATGTGTGATTATGACTAGCAAGATTAAAAAGATAGAAAACGAAATAATGTTTGACGATCTGTCTGTTTGTATTGAGGTGGGAATGGAACTTGATTTGCTAGCGATCAAGGGAAACCGAACACAAATTGGGTGGAAGGATAATTCAACACCAATGCTGATCACATGGGGTTGAAGGACTCTGGAAGCTCCCTTAAGTGGTCACAACAATAACACTAGTAATAGGTGAAATTATCATAATTGGAATTTGGGAGATGTATGCAAGTTTTTCAAAATGAATTTCCAAAACTAATTAATTTGGTACAATGTTTTCTTCAAACCTGATAATGAGCATCGGTTTTGAAACCGCTCCCACGGGCGCTAGTGGATCTTCCATGCCTAGGCACGGTATCTGGTCGAAACCATAGGAGGTGAAGCTAGTTTGAGTCAGTGGAAGTGTTGATTAGTTTTGAAACCACCACTACACCGTTCGTGCGGCGGTCCTAAGTGGCCGGTTGGGCGCGGTGACAGTGTGTGTTTTGTATTTTTCCAAGGGCACTGGGGCAGCGTAGTCCCGAGTAGTATGAGTAAGTATGAGTAGTAGTATGAGTAAGTGCCTGAGGATCTCTATATGTGCAAATGATTTTATTTGAACCAAAGGACCGTAGAGCCAGAAAGAGTAAGTGCTCAAAGTCATGACGGCCGTGAACCAGAAAGCGTAAGTGTTCAAACGTGACCGGTACCTGAGGGATCGCTTGACATGGGAGAGGATGGTACCTCATTTATCTGCGGACGGACCCCATGGAAAGCTTGTAACGGATATTTTTGAGTGCCATGCATGCAGTGACATGCTGTTTGGATGTGTAGTATGCATCATGTCAGACATTTGGAGTTTAACAAAGTTATATGTAGAGGTCATAACCTTAGCATAGAATACGTATGTGAGTAACAATATTAGATTCACCAACTTTGAGGGCAAAGTTCTTTAAGGGGGGTAGATTGAAATACCCCGAACTTAAATATGGTAATTAAATTATTCTAATATAGTATTTAAGGGCCTAATAGTGCCTAAGTAATTTTGGTAAGGAAAATAAATCCAAAAGAAATGAGAAAACGCTTAAAAGCGAAAAACGCTAAAATAAGCGTTATATAACCATAGGAGGTACGAGACCTCGGTTAGAGTATTGTAAGGATTCCTAAGGATTATTCATGCTTAATTAGTATACGGGAATGATTCCCGAAGAAAACGGATCCAAATAATGTGTTAAAACGCTAATAAAGCTTTAGCGCACGTTTTTCGAGAAAACCCGAAAACGTGACTTTGAGTGGTCAAACGAACCTGTAAAATTACAGTTCATTAAATAACTATAATTAAGCATTAATGGAAGCTTAATAACCAATAAATTAAAGAAACGAGAAAATTCCGGAAAACGAGCCCGGTTAGTGATAGTACCTAAACCGGGCAAAATAACGGGCATTTTCTGAAAAAGACAAAAAACACTCCAACTAGTGGTAATAGTGGGGGCCGGTTTTTTATATATATCCAACTCACACACACACACACCCTAAGCTAGCTAATTAAATGAGGAGCCAAAAAGTAGAAAAGTACAAAAGTAAAGTAACACTCTCTCACCTCTCATTTTCACTTTTCCCTCTTCTCTCTCCCATTTCTTTTTCTCTCACCATTTCCTTCCTCCCTTCTCTGATTTGGGTGATTTTGAGTTCTCCAACCAGCTCCCATGGCTGCCTCTCTTCATCTCCATGCTCAAGCCATTTTAGAGCTTCAAATGAAAAACCGAACACATATTCTTCTTCCCCTCTTCAAGCTCCACACTCCTCTCTTTTCAAAATTCGAAAAGGATGAGTTTCATTTTTGTGGGTTTTGCCCATTTGAAGAGAAAAGGGAACCACCTTGTAGCTTGGAGCCTCCTCTTTCTTCTAAGGTAAAAAGGTCCAAAGAAAATTCATTTTTTCTTCACCTTTCTCACTTGACTGATTTTTGGTCTTTGTAACACCTTGTTTTCTTCTTGCTTTGGAGCATTGTTTCAACCCTCCAATGGTGGAGTAATCCCCTTCTTGATTCAAGGGTGAGAACCCCTCTCAAAAATCTCCAAAGGTAAAACCCTAACTCGTGCTCTAAGCCCTTTTATTGAATTAGAATTCTCTAAGGGTTTAGAAGGATAATTAAAATGCATTTTTGAGTTTCTTGGTGTTGGGATGGAGTTTGACAACTCCATTCCCATTTGACCGATTGGTGCAAGAAAGAGAGGAGGAGAATTGGAAAAGAAAGAAGGAAATTATAAGCTCAAGGTAAGAGCTCCTTCTTAATGCTTAATTTTAATGTATTAGAGTAATGGAATGGGTAAACAAATAAAAGAACCTAAACTATTGTATTAGTAGTGTAGTTGTGGAAGTCTTAGTATTTGTGAGCAAGTATGTGAATTGTAGGCCTTGAAGCCAAGTAAATTGTGTATGAGTATTAGTATTGTTGTTTAATGGAGTATTGATGTATTAAGATTTCTTTGATTGCTGGTAGGACCCTTGAATGGGTGTGGCTAGAGTAGGAATGAATTTGATGAAAAAGTGAGTATGTGGTTATGTGGAAATTGTAGGTGAGCTATGGCAAATTTTGGTAGGAAATGTACATTTATGGATGACTTGGTGAATGGGATAACCAAGGTGTGTATTGAGTTAAGTATAGATGTTTAGTAACCATGGAATGGTAGTTGGAGGATGAGAATAAGGGTGTAAAAATCTGTAGCAAAATGGGTTATAAAGACCTTGGAATTTCAAGAAAAAGAGTTAGTGTTTGTAATCTTGAAGATGGAGATTTGACTTGGGTCTAGGTTATGCATTTGTCTTGGATGGAATTGTAATGGTCAATAAGAAATTTGGTGAAGTTGGTAGAGGGTAGTAACCCGAAAGTTAGGAATGCACAAGTGTGCAAAGTGTAAAAATGCAAGAATAAAATGTAAATTTAAGCAAGAATTGAGCAAGGATTGGACCAACGATTTAAGGTGGTTTAAGGAGTGTTTTATGGTGTTTAAACATGTAGGAAACATGTGGAAAGATTATGGAATGATTAGGGGTGAATTAAGGGTTGATTTGTGACTGAAAATTTACCTTAGTAGCAAGTTTTAGCAGGGTCCGGGACCTAGCCCTTGTATAAGGTCCCGGACCGCATAAAAAAATAGGCCGAGAGTGGATGCAGGAATTGGTCCGGGACTTAAGTCCAGTCCAGGACCAGGTGAAAAATCAGGCCGAAAGTCAAGATAAGTGTTGGTCCGGGACTTAGGGTCCGGACCAAGTCCCGGACCACCCCCAAAATTTAGCCGTGAGTGTCTTAAAGAGCTCTAAACATGGGGGATTGATTGGTAATGGTTTTATAAGTTGTTAAGGCCTTGTTTGGTGATATTTAAAGGTCCTAAGAAGTAAACAAGGGGGATTGATTGGTAATGGTTTTAGAAGTTGTTAAGGCCTTGTTTGGTGATATTTAAAGGTCCTAAGAAGTGTAAACAAGTGTAGGAAATGAGTGGGATGTAAGGACATAGTTTGACATCAGTGAAACTAAGTATACCGGGATAACGGGGTAAGTACGGGAGTAGTAATTATTTGTGTATCGTATGAACATAGTATTAATAACAATGTTGGAAACATTATCAGTGGAACAATGTGAACCAAGGAACAAGGGAACACACGATAAAGCTAACCCCGGTGAAAGGTATGATTTTCTCATGCCCCGTATGCTAACCGAGTTACGTTGATTTGTGTGCTGTATGCCGGCTAATCAAGACTAAAGCATGAAAATGGTTTTTTGCCTTTCATTGTATGTCTTGCTGTATGATGTATGAGCTAACCCTTCTTGATTGATTGTGTGGCTTAACTTAGTGTGTAGACCGACTCATAGATGAGTCTTGTTGTTTAGTGACTCGTAGTAAGAGTCATGTCGTGAATTAACGAAAACGTAGAAACACACTAAACTAAAGAACCAAGAAACGATAACGCAAACCAATGAACTCACTAGAATGTGAGAGAGTGTACGAGATTAGTAACCTCCCAATAACGATAAGAGAGCCGAAATGAACAATCCACAAAACAATATGTAGTGGAAGTATATATATAACCTCTAATGGAGGTATTGATGGTAGAGCAAGTCAAGAACCATGAGAGTAGTAAAGAATGATGAGGGATTTTCAAACCCCTTAGCAACTAGTCGACCCAATATGAGAGGACCCGACTGATGTAAGTAATGTCCCGAACATGAGAGTATTTGATACGTTGGGGAAACCCTTAAATCTGAGAATACTAGACGGTGGTATTTCCCTAAGCTAGTGGAGGTTATCGAGAAAGATACTTCTAGGCTAATCCATGAGATTGTAAGATACTCCGAGAGAGGAGTGTTGGGAATTTGAGTAGTCCGGTAGTAATGGACATTTGTATATTTGAGGAGCTAAGTGTATAGCCTTTGAATTTGTAGGCCCGGTGGCGAGTCTTGTGTATGACTCCGCCCAGAGACCAAAAGTAATGAGTATTGAGTATTGCGTATGTATGAGTAAAGTAATGAGTATTGAGTAATGAGTAAGTATGAGTATGTAAGGAGTATAGAGCAATGAGTAAGTACGAGTAAGGATAAGAGTATGGGTACTGAGTATGCGAGAGCAAGTGAGGAGTATTGAGTAAGAGTAAGTAATAGTAGTAGTGAGTACTGAGTAGAGCATGAGTAAATAACGAGTAAGGTATTGAGCGTAGTGTGAGTAAAACAATGAGTAAGTTAGATTAAGCTTGGTGTAAGCTTTGTGAACCCGAGTAAGGAGAAAGAGAGCATCCGATGAAACCGGATGAACGAATAACTAAATGAACGGTTGACTAACAAATTGTCTCCCTTGGTAAGTAACGAACCTTGTATATGTATGTAAGTATGGTTGATTGTATTGTTGTAGTATGAGTATGTGTGTATGCATGTAAAACGAACTCCATGTATATCCGACCCAAAGTAGTCGGCGTACCGCGGTTAGCACGTGGTATATGCGCATTTCATATGCAGCAATTTTTGCTGAGCCCCTAGGGGCACCGTTTTTATTTTACAGGTATTTGAAGCTGACCGCCGTTCGAGAGTGTAGGACGGGGCTGCTATGCAAGCATGAGTAGTTTAACTATAGGATTTGTATTCGAATTGTAATGCGAATTTGGAAGTCCAAACTGTATTGGTAATTTAAGGATTGTAGTAGACTCGGTATAGTATTGTATTGGAGTTGTAATTTGCTTATGGTTGAGTATGCAAGGGAAAGTAATGTATTGAGTAGAGTACTCGGTATGTTCAATTCATCAGACCGATAGTATGTGGTAGTGTAGCTGGCCTTGTTAGTCACGTGGGTGACTAGCGGCATTGTACACCCGCCGTTGTGTATGTATTATCCGCTGCGAAGGTGAGTATTTGTACAATAATGACAGGTATTAGTGGTAGGGGTGTTACATAGAGTAGGGTCGAAACCGGGGAAGTAACACTAGTATTTGCCCGGTGGTGAGTCTTGTGTATGACTCTGCCCGGAGGTCATGGGTAATGACTTAAAAGATATCCGGTTGAGTATGAAATCGAGAATCGAGAATTAAGTATGAAATTGAGAATTTAGTATTGAAATTGAGAATTGAGTATAGAGAGTGGAGAATTGAGAATGGCGAGTCGAGATGGAGACTTGTAGTATCTATGAACCTAAGGGAGATCGGGTATGAGTATCCCAAGAGAATGGGAGAATAACGAATAAGGTGACTAAGGCATTAGTGAGGTAAACCCTCAAGGCCTAAGAGTAAGTTAAAACTAACTAACAATCTTGTTGTGTTAGTTGTTTTTGTATTCCTTGTTTGAATACCTTTGTATGTGAGCATGATTACTGAATTAAAATGAATCCCATGTTCTCGACAAAGTAGTCGGCGTACCCCCGTTAGCACGCGGGGTATGCGAATTTCATGCCAGCAATTTGCTGAGCCCCTAGGGGCACCGTTTTTATTTACAGGTACCTTGGAGCCGAATACCGTGCGAGAGTAGGATGGGGTTGCTACTTAAGCATGGGTAGTATCTTTGAACCTTGTTTTGATTTTGTCATTGTAACGGTTGAATTGTAAGTCCGAAGTTTATCGGCAGTTTGAAGATTGTAGTAGACTCGGTATAGAATTGAATTAATGATTGTATTTGGATTAATTTGGTTAAGGAATGGAATGTATTTGTTTGTATAGAGTGCTCGGTATATTCAAGTTCATCAGACCGATAGTATATTGTATTTGTATTTGGCCTTGTTAGGCCCTATTCTTTTGCCTAGCTGAATCGAGAGCTGATGTTAGTTGTCAGCTGAAATCAGAAAAAGTAGAGAGAAAAAAATAGTTGATATGACAATTGATGTATGTGACATACAGAGAGAATAAACTAGCTAATCAAATAAACTAGCTTATAATATATACAAAAGAATGGGGCCTAATTAGTCACGTGGGTGACTAACGGCATTGTATCACCCACCGTCGAAGTAAGATTTCCACTGTGTTGGTATCAGTAACTGAGACGGATCAGGAGGTAAGGACGTGATTGGCGGTAGTGGTGTTACAGTAAGGGAGGTAAGAATGCTAAGATTAAAAGTTGAGATGGGAAGGGGATAATATATAAGTGTGGAAAAGGATAAGGAGATTAGCTTGCATATTGGTTATTTTAGGTTTCGATATTGCGCTTTTATATCAGGCCTCTATTAAAAAAGATGTTAACATCACATAATTAACATGACCTAAGTAATTAAAAATGCTCGCCAAAGTTTTATAATACACATGATGGGAAAAGAAATAACGGCATGATGAAAACATATTTCCGTGACGTATGTAATTAACAACGACGTGATCTTTTTATTTATTTTTATCTGGTGAGGTTTCTCATTCTTTTGCGGTAAGTAATTTAAATGCTCGCGAAAGTTTTATATAATACACATGATGGGAAGAAATAACGACATGATGAAAACATTATTTCCATGACGTATACTCTTATATGTAATTATCTCTTTGTTATATTTAAAATTATACAGTTTGTATGGTGTAAAATTATATATTTTGTAGGTTTATTATACAAATTTAAGAAGTTATTATATATATCTGATAAAAATTTTGGTAATATCAAAAATCAATATATAATTTTACATATATATCGGTTTCTCATTTTTTTACGAACTCACTTTTAATTTCTGTATGTCATACACAATCCATTGTTATATCAATTTGTTATCTTCTATTATCTACTTTTTCTTCACACTTTTTCTAAGTCCAACTAAATATAGGAAGCTAAAAATGGTTCTAGATCAAAAAGAGATGATGCGAGACATGTCGACAGTAAGACAGGTAGTGGGTGGCATTTGGCACCGAATTAAGAATATGCTTGGGTATATGCCAAGTTGATACCATCTTCACTCCAACTCCCTTTTCTTTTTTGCTTTTGTCACGTCTTTCCAACTTCTCAAAAAGTTGACTAAACATCTCTTCTCTTACTAAGGTCATCTCATAACAACTCCTTTATATCGACCTACTATGTACCTTCGCCTCGCCTCGCCTCCATCACATCTCCTTGCTCGTTCTTTATCATAATTCCAGGCCACTCGATTGGTCGCTTCCTCCACCGGCAGGCCGCCAATGTAAGTCGATCCTGACTCCGGCTCGTTGCCTGGCCGGCCGGATGGAGGCAGTGAATTCATCGATGCATATGTTGGGCCGGCGGAGTGGCTGGGAGCTAGCGCGGTGGCCAGCTAGCTAGGTAGATCATTCCGCTGTAGGAGAAAATATAATACTACTATAAGAAGATGTTTGATAGAAAGACAACAATACAGCAATTGAGGTGATATCATCACAAATCGCCAAATTTAGAGATTTCTTCCTTGCTTGTTATTGGGTCGTATTCAAAAAAGTGGGCGGGACGGGAGTGATCTCGTGTGGAATGGAATGTAGGTGGAGACGAAACAAGTTGGGCAACTTGAGGATCCTTTGGCAAAAAACACTACTGTTCTTTCTTGATATCCATTATGGAGATCTGATCAAATTGTGTGATCTTATCTTCATTCATTTATATATAATTATTATCAAACGATATGAGCCTCTCTCGAGGAAACAAAAAACTTCGAAAAGGGCAAGGCAGATTATGTTCATTATCTTTTTTATATCACTTCCTCACCATTTAGCTACTTGTTGTAGATGAGTGTCAGCTGTTCATATATTAGGTAGCATTTTATTTTTAACTGGCCTTTTTCCTCGATCTCTTTTTTTTTAATGCTCCCTCCCATTTGAATATGAGATATACTATATCGAATTTCATATATCAGACTATAAGGCTCTTATGTTGTTTATGCCAACTACTGCTACTACTTACCGTATATATCTTTACGTCTGTCTCTCTTAGTCTATATATTATATATATATTCTGCGAGAATGTGTAACAACCCAAAACCACCCTGTCTGAGAGACCGTTACACGCCGCGTGCTTATTACCTAAGTTGAAACACCCCTAAACGAATTAAACGCATAAACATAACCGAGGAGATTATCCGGTCGCGTTTCATAACCGGACGTATAATAATGTACGAACATTAAAACTTGGTATATACATGTAACGTTATGTATTAATACGGTCACGTATTTATTGTACGTTTATGAATACATATACATCGTTACACATTACAACGTGTATATATAACGTCGCATAGTTGCATACAACTAGAGCGTTTAAAGCGTATATATATATCATACATATATACGTATAATAATAACGTAACATAGGTAGTCGTGTATAATTAATAACGCGATGTGATAGTCGTTACACGCCGTGTGCTTATTACCTAAGTTGAAACACCCCAACGAATTAAACGCATAAAATCATAAACGCGAGGAGATTATCCGGTCGCGTTTCATAAGCCGGACGTATAATAATGTACGAACAATTAAAACTTGGTATATACATGTAACGTTATGTATTAATACGGTCACGTATTTATATATGTACGTTTATGAAAATACATATACAAAGCGTTACACATTACAACGTTGTATATATAACGTCGCATAGTTGCATACAACTAGAGCGCGACAAATTAAAAGGGGGCGTATATATATATATACGTATAATAATAACGTAACAACATAAGGTAGTCGTGTATAAAATTAATAACGCGATGTGTTATATAGTCGTTCATATATATAAAATAAGCATGTATAACTTATAAAAAAAAAGGAAAAGGAGCAAAGACGCTCCCGCTGAGGTTTGAACCCCATACCTCTCGTATACACCTTGAACGTCTTAACCGGTTGAGCTATGCTCGAATTCAGTAACTAAAACCAACAACTTAAAACTAGTATCAAATCAACTAAGCTAACTACAAAAGAAAATAATAGAATCAATCACGCACTCTCTGTAGCATCGACATCTCCTTCTACCTCGATGCAGAACCAGATCGAATAAAAAAAAAACAGAGAACAAGAAGTTCCCAAGCTCATGCGACAGGAGTGTTTTTTTATTCAAGTGCCCATGATCTCCTTTGTAACTTGAAATCACTCATTCCTTAATCCCTCCTGAATCTCACGCCCTCTCAGTCCCAGTCACTCCTTGCATTCTCGCGCCTGTACATCACTGGCCATACTACACTGTACCCCAGTACATCCCCCTGTGTAGGAAACCATCGGAACCAAACACCCTGTACAAAGTCTTCCTTCCCTGGCTTTCTGTCTTGCTGCTTTAGTCACACTGTGCCTCAAACTTCTTCTGTTGATTGGCGCCTGAGACCCCAAGCACCACTCCCTCTAATTCTCTTCCTGTTCCCACGCGAGAACCTGGCATGCAACCTGCTGGTATGACCTCCGGGTAGACCCTGAACAAAAAGAACCCCCTCCAAACATTTCTGTAGGTAAGCGCAAGTAGTTGAATCCATTCATATTTTCTGTTTTTAATGCCTGGAAGTTGGGTGTTAACTCCCTCGTGACTTAACCTTCCTCATGCATGAATCTCCTTGGTGAAGCCCGTCAAGGAAGCGCACCAGAAGTATTCAAGAAACTAGCTCTAAACCCATCTGAATAACAATCACAAGGTAAAGCTCCTCAAAACAAATTCGGGTTGCTTCAGTCCCATTTTTTTTTCGATGGTTTGTCAGAGTCTAACCCTGAGTGATCACCCCAGTTGAGACCGAGAATTTGAGGCCTGATATCCTACATCGTGCCGAGAAAATACCAGGAGGAATCAACTCCAAGACAAAAAAAAACAAGGTATTAAATTACCCAGGTTCTGTACTAACTTTTAAAACTGATTCCTCTTCTGTATAACAAATTCAGAGGTGTCGTCCCCATTGTTGCGAATCTGTTTTGGGGTTAATACTACGCAAAGACACTTAACGAAGTAGCAACAAATCTGAGAAGGTGGGAAAGTCACTCAAGACATTGAAACAGAAGTTAGATATAAGAGTGCAGGCTTAGCTTCAGTCTTGCACTGTTTTTCTTTTCCTTCAGCTCCGTATAACTGTGTACAGGGGGGGTTAGAAGGAACTATACTGAGGGTTAATGATCCTAGAACATTACTAAACTACCTAGTCAGGCTGTGCTTAGTTAGGGAGAAGTTAAGAAATCAGTTTAATAACAAACAGAAAGACAAAAGAAACTAAAACCACATCAGTTCAGCTCCAGTTTTTTTTTTTTATCTTCTTTCAGTTCAAGTATTTGGGATGGATCAGTGGGGTTAACAGGGCTGCGTAGGTTGTCTTTTGAGTATTAAAATAGGGCTAACCACTTAACTAACTAGGAAACACTTTGGAGCAGGTTATAAGACTGATTAATAAACAAAAAGAGAACTTAAAGAGGAGTTGCACCGAATTTAGCAACTTCAGCTTTCTGCAGATTTGGTTTCTGTATACTGAAGTTACAGAAGTCATAACAATGATGTTTTGGAATCCGCTTGGTGTTTAAAGTCCTAATAAAACACACAACCAAATAATCAAACAAGTTGGGAAAACAGAAAATGGATTAAAAGATCAGAAAAGAAAGACAGGGGGAAAGAAAGAAAAAATGTAGCAGATTCAGTTTTCAATTCTCAGTCCTGAGTAAGGAGTTCCTGAGGCATAGTCAAAGCTGCTTTGGGCTTGTTTTTGTTTTTTTGAGTTTAAAGTCTCGATAAGGCAATAACTAAGTGGGTACAATAACTAGGAGGGATTGTGAATAGGTTTAGAAAACAGACAGCTAACTAATTAAGAGCATGTGGCAGGTTCTGGTTGTAGTTCAATTTCAGAAGTTTTATGTTTCTGTGTAACTCTGGTGCAGAGGGTAAGAGAGTTGTAACGGTTGGTTTCAGAGCTTAAAACTGCATAAAGTTACTTAATTGAATCACTAAACCAGTTGGGAAGATAGGAGACGGGTTAAATAACAGAAACAAAACAGCAAAAGAAAGTTCATCAGTCTCCTGTTTTTAGCTTCTTCTCAGTATAGTATTTGGAGTTTTGTAACAGTAACGATATTACTCTAGGTCTGCTTTGAGACTGAAACCGTAATAAAATAATTAACCCAGTGGCTAGGTAATGAGGGGGAGAGTAGAAACAGATTAATAGATGAAAAGAAAAAAAAAACAGAAGAGGAAAGAAATACCGGTTTTAAGTTCATGGTTCCAGTTTTACAAGCTTCTGATTCAGTTTTCAGATCTCTGTAGAGGAGTTTGAGAGATGATTGTCTTGGTTGTGTTGGGCTAGATTAGAGTTTAAAAGTATGTTAAGACTTCTAACTAGGGAGATAAATGACTGGGGAAAACTAGAAAACTGATTAGATAACAGAAAGAAAAGGAGACCTAGTCATGTTACAGTGTGTTTCTGTTTCAGTTTCAATTTTTAACTTCTGAGTTCTTGTTTCAGTTTGTACAATGAGGCTGGGGTTTCATCTAAAGTTTCAAGCCTTAGTAAACATTGAACCAAGTATCTAGATCATTAGGGAGAGTAAGAAAAAAAAAAACCTGATTAGTCGACAATCAGAAAAAAGAGTGGAAGAAAAAGAAACCCAGTTACAGATTTGTAGAGTTCCAGTTTCAGATTTCTATCTGTTGGGATCTATGTCACCTTGGGTCTGTTAGAACTTGGAAAATAAAAACTATAATACCCTAAACTACTTGGGTTGGTAATAAGAAGAAAACTGGAGATCAGCTCACGAGCTAACAGAAGGGATTTAAGAGAAAACACCAAGCTCTAGTGCTGCAGTTTTCTGCAGCCTTTGGGTTCTGTAACAGGAACTTCTAAAGTGTTAACAGCTGGGTCTTAGGTTAGTCTTGAAGTTTAAAAACCTTGCTAACACACTTGGCTAGGGGAGTAAACAACCTAGAGGAAATTATAAGTCAAATTAACCAACTAAAGACAAGAGTCAAAAAGAGGTATATAAATGTGTCTTTAGAACTTTGCAACTGTTGTCTCAGTATAACTATGATACAATGGTTTAAGAGGGTTATGTTGGTTAATGATAAACTCAACACCGTGCTAATACAGTTATCTAAGTTGGCATAATCGTTTGGGCAGATTAGAAGACAGTTAACAACAAGAAAGAAAGACCAAACAAACAGAAGCTGTTTTCAGATTTTCGGTAGCTAGTTGTTTCGGTGTAACTGAATTACAGAAATGTTATGAGTGTTGTGCTGGGTTGTTAATGAACTTAAAACCAAACTAAAGCACTTAATTAGGTTTGGCTATATTTGGGAAGGATAGGAAATCAGTTTAATACATTAGAAAAAAGATGATGAAGAGAGGATTTCAGATTCAGGTTTCAGTTTTTTCTGTTTTCTGCATAAAGAAGCTTCAATAGCAGTACCCGAGTTGCATTGGGTTTTGTTTTGAGTTTAGAAGCGTGGTAGATCACTCATCTCAGTAAGTAAGTGCCTTGGATGAATTGAAAGACAGACTAGTAATAACAGGAAAAAAAAAACAGAAGAGAGTTAGCAGCTGCATAGTTCAGTTTTTTTTCAGTTTTCACTTCCGGTTTCAGTTCTGTATAACTAGACTCTAAAGGTATTTTGAAGATTATATTACCTGGATAATAGGGTTAAAATAGTGCTAGTATACCTAGCTAGTTACTGAAACGTTTTGGGATAAAGAAAGCCACCATTGATTCATTAAATGAGAGGTTAAGTGTGATTCAATACCGTAACTATGTGACGGTTTTATAGATGTTGAGACTTCTGTATAAATGGGTTCTAGGGATACTTTGAAGACTATATTATTGGGATACTAGGTTTAAAACATTTCTCACCTATGTAGCTAAGGGGGGAATACATTTTAGACAAGTTATATCCCTCTTATGTAACTTGTTACATAATTAACTCTTAAAAACGCCCAAAACATTAACTAAGGAAAAAGGACTTAGTTAATGAATAAAACAAAGGTGTGAATATCCTAGGAGTAAGTTAAGCCTAGAATTAATGCATGTGAAGTTCTAAGAGTCAATATAAACTAAGCATGTAACAACATACCCAGGGAATAACATACAGTATAAAGTGTCGTCACATAAAATAATGAACTGACACGTTATGTTTAATCATCGTTAGGGTTGTAACGAACGCCAATCAAGAACCCATGTGTGAGACGACACTTGCTTCTGATCCAGGTATGGACATGTGTGGTTCGTATGTTGCCGTGTTACACGGCTTGTGTGCTGTGTGCCTTGTTTGTTTATGACCACAAGACTAATGCATGGAAACGAATGTTGGTTTTACCGTGCTTATTTGTCTGTTGTGAGCTTGTGTAAGGCATGTGAATGGATTAATTATTTTCCTTGCTTACCTGCTTGCTATTATTGTGCATATTGTTTGCACGCACACAGTAGTGTAATCCCTTCTCGTTGATGAATCCTTGAGATGAAACACAACGAACTTCGTAAACAAACCAAAAGAACTATAAAAAGGGAAACTCCTCTTAACTATAGAGGACCTCTAAAGACACCCACTATGGTGTCGAGTTATCAAAGATAATGATAAGCCAATACATTGAGAATGAATAGGGAGACGGACCCTTTGTATCCGGGGTAAAGACCATAACATTGAGAAGGAATAGGGAGACGGACCCTTTGAATCCGGAGCAGAGGCTAGTAACATTGAGAATGAATAGGGAGACGGACCCTTTGTATCCGGGGTAGAGACCAAAACATTGAGAAGGAATAGGGAGACGGACCCTTTGAATCCGGAGCAGAGGCTAGTAATATTGAGAATGAATAGGGAGACGGACCCTTTGTATCCGGGGTAGAGACCAGAACATTGGAAGGCATAGGGAGACGGACCCTTTGAATCCGGAGCAGAGGCTAGTAACATGGAAGAAGGAATAGGGAGACGGACCCTTGGTATCCGGGGCAATGGCCAGTAACATTTAAAAACAACAGAGAGAGAAAGAGCTATCCGGGAATGGAGGATTAGCTATGGACAAGATGTACTCCAAATTGTGGTGATAAGAGAATTCACAAATAACCCTTAAAGAAACAAGGAAAGATTAGCACCTACATGAGATGGTCACGGGATCTAAATTACATCCCCAGACCTGGTGCAAGGAAAGAGAAAAAGAAAATACACTTTAAGGGAACAAGAGAAAAGAAATGAAAACACACAACGCTCGTACGATCCCATAGTGAGGATCATGGGTATCACATACCTATGCACACGTCTGATGACTTACATGATTGCTGTTGCTATATTAGCAGCTTGTTGTGCTTGGTTGCGTGTTTGATGGGCTATGATGCCAGCCTGTTATGCTTGGATGTTTGTTGATATTGCTATGCTACCTTAAAGTGTGTTTGATATTATGATGTATTGTGATGTGCTTTACTGCTTTAATATAGCATGTAAATTGACTTAATAATATTCGACCAAGTAGTCGTGTGGCCCGGTAACATGCGGGCTTCACACGTTCATACTCAGCGTAGGTTGCTGAGTCCTTTACACCCAATTTTTTTCAGGTATTGTGCCGGACGATAACGGAGCGTAGGCGGGATGGCTACCATGGGGGTAGTCCATCAGGCATGACTTTTAAGTTTGTAGTAGTATGCGTAATATATGGGTTGATACTAAACCCGAGATGTAATTCTTAGTTTATGATTTGGTAATTCTGTTGTAGACACTCGGTAATTGGGAATTATACTATGTATTGTTTATGAGTGTATTGAGGGCTGTTTCCAGTCATGCAGACCGTAACTTAGTGTTGGAGTGGTCATGTCAACCACGTGGGTGGTTGGCGTCTGTGACACCCGGATGATGTTGAGAATCCGCTGCATAATTGTCTTGTATTAAGGCTAGGAGCTCGTTGTACTACCGGATGTTTATTCGGGGGTGTTACAGAAAGTGGTATCAGAGCGTAGTTGCGCTCTGATGACTGGAACAGGAAATACCGAGTTTAGGAATTCTGACAATGAGTTAAGGGTTGGGGTAGTACGTGAGGCGCGTTAGTTAGGATTCTTCCCGAATGACTACCGGATGCCTAACAGACATTTACACCCAACCTCCACGTCCCTAACTTTCCTTAAACCCAGAGAAAGAACGCCAGAGAGAAGAAAGCCTCCTCATACTCGGGCAAAACCCGATCTGGCATCTACTTAATGTCATACAATCAACCCGTGAAGAAAAGACTATACTATACAATAGACGTTGCCAAAAGGATAATACCCGTAGAGGGACCAATTTAGCGGCCACCTGGGTCGACATGCTTAGCAGTCGATATGCCTACCTCACAAGCAAACAGGACCTAAATACCCTAAAATTTGTGAAATAAATAAAGCTTAAATTTACAATTAATTAAGCCAAAGACGGGATTGAGATAAATTCTCCAATTCGAACACCTGAGAGGGTAATTTAAGAAAACCTCTCGTAAAACAATGAAATCAGAGAATATAATTCGAGACGTAGTTACACCATAAAATTGGTACAATCTATAACGCTGAATAAAGCATGACACGATTTTACACACTAAATCGAATATTTCGGGACTCAACAAATTCCCTGCTTCTTCTTACATTTCTCTTCATTCTCTGACGTAACAAATTTTCTAAGACACCAATTACAGTTCCCTGAGAAAAACACATTGGTAAAAAGGGATTTAAAAAGAACTCTCGAACCTTGTAAATAGCAATTACCATGGGGCACTAGTTACCCACCCGAACACAAATCAAACGATAGGAAATGACAATGAATAATGCCACTATTGCGAAACAATCCCTCCAAACACACTACATATTCAGGGACTATAAACAGGAGTACCAAATCATATATATATACCAATGTACATACATACATACCAGAAAGGGACAAGTCACCAATTAAACCCAAGGAGTAAACGGGTTCAATTAAAGAAGGTCATGATTAGTAATCAACCATACATAACTTGAGTTAACAATACAAACTCAACGATCGAAAATAAATATTGAGACATGTAGCGAATGAACACATATACATACCCAAATGGTACGAGGATTGGAGTGAGAAGAACTTATAATTCAAGAAATATAGATTGGAGGGAACACCCTATGAAAATGTATATAAATCAAGGGATCATTATAATATAAATACGACCCGAACCTTATGACACATGAGTATGTATTAGCACACACCTAGAGGTGTATAAAGAAGAGGAGAACTTGAACGGTTAATCTAAAGACTTAGACTTGGGCATTAGTCCATAAATTAGTTGCCAGGTGACTAGAACAAATGTGATAAGAATCAAGTTTGACTAATAAACTGATTATTTAAATCGGACGTGCAAGGTTGAACTTGACCCTGGCCAGGTCAAGCGACACTGCGCACAAATTGGGGGGAAGGGGTAGCCCAACATTTACGCTGATCACGTCGGTGTTGGATGATCCTCGGAACCTCTACCAGTGGACACATGAACTACAGATCGGTGGAAATATTAAAAGTCAAGATTAAGAAATTACCAAGAAAGCGAGGTTGACGAGGATAATACGAACTTGTAAAAAAAAAACCCATTGATACATAATTCGAAACTTTGAGGGTAAACACATGGGTACACAATTATGTGAAGACTTGAGATGATGTGGGGTTACTAATAACCTAAAAGTTACCACATAAAATACATTACTATCGCAATCAAGTGCAATATGTAACCGGAAGTAGTCAAGCAGTTTACAATCATAGGAACTTCTTACACATATAATTCAGTAACCTTCTGACTGAAACTAATTGAAGTCAACCAGCAGTATCAATGCCATAATTGGACTGAGAAATAAAGGTTACCTAAAGACGAAGAAAAGTCTAAGTTAAGCTATAAAATAAGTAAAATGCCAGGAGAGTAAACTAACCGTCGACGTATAATTACGTTCGCTATATAAAATAAACATGTTGTTATAACAATGACATGATTATAACATCGAGAAATGATAAGAACTAAATCGTTACAACAGGGAATATATCAATATAAGCCTAGAAGGCCTCCTGAGTACAGAAAGGGGAAACTAAACCCGAAGGTAATCAGAGTAGCACAGCAGAAGCTGGTGGACCGTATCCCCCATTATCCTGTTGAATAACAAGTGATCTATCGACCAATACCTTAAACCTAGAGAGCCTAAACCCGAATCCATTTCTAGATCGGTACGGATACCGATAAGAGTCTTAATACAGAAAAAAAACCCTTAACATGGTCAAGACCTTTGAAGAGATCATATTGTGAGATACATTGCATAGGAACTAGAATGCTCAATGAGAATTAAACATCTTGAACCAAGGCTCTAGGAGGGTATAATAGGGATTACGTGGGTGTAATCCATTTTTAAGGGGGGTAAGCGCTTTGCGTTGTGACTGTGTTATGGCTCGTTTGTAGTGTTGTTTTGAATGCTATGTGTGTGAACTGTGTGTGGATTAGTTGAATGCATGGTAGTTATGAATGAATGACGTGTTCATCTGATTGCTATGAGTACAGTACATGAATATTATTGGTACATTGACATACTATTGAGAACTTGGTGAAGCCACAGAGGTGGCGTAGTGCTTATAAGCACAAATGGTGAAACAGATTGTGAAATTTACGGGACATGATCCCTTGGTTAGTGAGAATGTTGTGAATAGATGTTGTGTACCTTTTGATTACACCTCAGTATGTTATATATATATACATTGCTAATACCATGGAATACTATGAGAATTAGTGAGAAGTCATTAATGTGGCATAGTGCTCCTAAGCACACTTGGGTAGTGAGAATTATGATATATGGGACTTAATCCATTGGTTACGTGAAAGAATACGGGACTTGATCCCTAGGATTAACAAGAATGGAAAGCACAAGTTAAGGAAGTAAGACTTCGGGACGAAGTCTCTTTAAGGGGGGTAAGTTGAAACACCCCTAAACGAATTAAACGCATAAAATCATAAACGCGAGGAGATTATCCGGTCGCGTTTCAAAAGGGACGTATAATAATGTACGAACAATTAAAACTTGGTATATACATGTAACGTTATGTATTAATACGGTCATATATTTATATATGTACGTTTATGAAAATACATATACAAAGCGTTACACATTACAACGTTGTATATAATAATGTCGCATAGTTGCATACAACTAGAGCGCGACAAATTTAAAGGGGGCGTAATTATACGTATAAATAATAACGTAACAACATAAGGTAGTCGTGTATAAAATTAATAACGTGATGTGTTATATAGTCGTTCATATATATAAAATAAGCATGTATAATATAAAAAAAGGAAAAGGAGCAAAGACGCTCCCGCTAAGGTTCAAACCCCGTACCTCTCGTATACACCTTGAACGTCTTAACCGGCTGAGCTATGCTCGAATTCAGTAACTAAAACCAACAACTTAAAACTATTATCAAATCAACTAAGCTAACTACAAAAGAAAAATAATAGAATCAATCACGCACTCTCTGTAGCATCGACATCTCCTTCTACCTCGATGCAGAACCAGATCGAATAAAAAAAAAAACAGAGAACAAGAAGTTCCCAAGCTCATGCGACAAGAGTGTTTTTTATTCAAGTGCCCATGATCTCCTTTGTAACTTGAAATCACTCATTCTTCATCCCTCCTGAATCTCACGCCCTCTCAGTCCCAGTCACTCCTTGCATTCTCGCGCCTGTACATCACTGGCCATACTACACTGTACCCAGTACATCCCCCTGTGTAGGAAACCATCGGAACCAAACACCCTGTACAAAGTCTTCCTTCCCTGGCTTTCTGTCTTGCTGCTTCAGTCACACTGTGCCTCAAACTTCTTCTGTTGATTGGCGCCTGAGACCCCAAGCACCACTCCCTCTAATTCTCTTCCTGTTCCCACGCGAGAACCTGGCATGCAACCTGCTGGTATGACCTCCGGGTAGACCCTGAACAAAAAGAACCCCCTCCAAACATTTCTGTAGGTAAGTGCAAGTAGTTGAATCCATTCATATTTTCTGTTTTTAATGCCTGGAAGTTGGGTGTTAACTCCCTCGTGACTTAACCTTCCTCATGCATGAATCTCCTTGGTGAAGCCCGTCAAGGAAGCGCACCAGAAGTATTCAAGAAACTAGCTCTAAACCATCTGAAAACAATCACAAGGTAAAGCTCCTCAAAACAAATTCGGGTTGCTTCAGTCCCATTTTTTTTCGATGGTTTGTCAGAGTCTAACCCTGAGTGATCACCCCAGTTGAGACCGAGAATTTGAGGCCTGATATCCTACATCGTGCCGAGAAAATACCAGGAGGAATCAACTCCAAGACAAAAAAAAAATACAAGGTATTAAATTACCCAGGTTCTGTAAACTTTAAAAAACTGATTCCTCTTCTGTATAACAAATTCAGAGGTGTCGTCCCCATTGTTGCGAATCTGTTTTGGGGTTAATACTACGCAAAGACACTTAACGAAGTAGCAACAAATCTGAGAAGGTGGGAAAGTCACTCAAGACATTGAAACAGAAGTTAGAGATATAAGAGTGCAGGCTTAGCTTCAGTCTTGCACTGTTTTTCTTTTCCTTCAGCTCCGTATAACTGTGTACAGGGGGGGTTAGAAGGAACTATACTGAGGGTTAATGATCCTAGAACATTACTAAACTACCTAGTCAGGATGTGCTTAGTTAGGGAGAAGTTAAGAAATCAGTTAATAACAAAACAGAAAGACAAAAGAAACTAAAACCACATCATTTCAGCTCCAGTTTTTTTTTTATCTTCTTTCAGTTCAAGTATTGGGATGGATCAGTGGGGTTAATAGGCTGCGTAGGTTGTCTTTTGAGTATTAAAATAGGGCTAACCACTTAACTAACTAGGAAACACTTTGGAGCAGGTTATAAGACTGATTAATAAACAAAAAGAGAACTTAAAGAGGAGTTGCACCGAATTTAGCAACTTCAGCTTTCTGCAGATTTGGTTTCTGTATACTGAAGTTACAGAAGTCATAACAATGATGTTTGGAATCCGCTTGGTGTTTAAAGTCCAAATAAAACACACAACCAAATAATCAAACAAGTTGGGAAAAACAGAAAATGGATTAAAAGATCAGAAAAGAAAGACAGGGGGAAAGAAAGAAAAAAATGTAGCAGATTCAGTTTTCAATTCTCAGTCTTGAGTAAGGAGTTCCTGAGGCATAGTCAAAGCTGCTTTGGGCTTGTTTTTTGTTTTTTGAGTTAAAGTCTCGATAAGGCAATAACTAAGTGGGAACAATAACTAGGAGGGATTGTGAATAGGTTTAGAAAACAGACAGCTAACTAATAAAGAGCATGTGGCAGGTTTTGGTTGTAGTTCAATTTCAGAAGTTTTATGTTTCTGTGTAACTCTGGTGCAGAGGGTAAGAGAGTTGTAACGGTTGGTTTCAGAGCTTAAAACTGCATAAAGTTACTTAATTGAATCACTAAACCAGTTGGGAAGATAGGAGACGGGTTAAATAACAGAAACAAAACAGCAAAAGAAAGTTCATCAGTCTCCTGTTTTAGCTTCTTCTCAGTATAGTATTTGGAGTTTTGTAACAGTAACGATATTACTCTAGGTCTGCTTTGAGACTGAAACCGTAATAAAATAATTAACCCAGTGGCTAGGTAATGAGGGGGAGAGTAGAAACAGATTAATAGATGAAAAGAAAAAAAAACAGAAGAGGAAAGAAATACCGGTTTAAGTTCATGGTTCCAGTTTTACAAGCTTCTGATTCAGTTTTCAGATCTCTGTAGAGGAGTTTGAGAGATGATTGTCTTGGTTGTGTTGGGCTAGATTAGAGTTTAAAAGTATGTTAAGACTTATAACTAGGGAGATAAATGACTGGGGAAAACTAGAAAACTGATTAGATAACAGAAAGAAAAGGAGACCTAGTCATGTTACAGTGTGTCTCTGTTTCAGTTTCAATTTTTAACTTCTGAGTTCTTGTTTCAGTTTGTACAATGAGGCTGGGGTTTCATCTAAAGTTTCAAGCCTTAGTAAACATTGAACCAAGTATCTAGATCATTAGGGAGAGTAAGAAAAAAAACCTGATTAGTCGACAATCAGAAAAAAGAGTGGAAGAAAAAGAAACCCAGTTACAGATTTGTAGAGTTCCAGTTTCAGATTTCTATCTGTTGGGATCTATGTCACCTTGGGTCTGTTAGAACTTGGAAAAAAAAAACTATAATACCCTAAACTACTGGGTTAGTAATAAGAAGAAAACTGGAGATCAGCTCACGAGCTAACAGAAGGGATTTAAGAGAAAACACCAAGCTCTAGTGCTGCAGTTTTCTGCAGCCTTTGGGTTCTGTAACAGGAACTTCTAAAGTGTTAACAGCTGGGTCCTAGGTTAGTCTTGAAGTTTTAAAAACTTGCTAACACACTTGGCTAGGGGAGTAAACAACCTAGAGGAAATTATAAGTCAAATTAACCAACTAAAGACAAGAGTCAAAAAGAGGTATATAAATGTGTCTTTAGAACTTTGCAACTGTTGTCTCAGTATAACTATGATACAAATGGTTTAAGAGGGTTATGTTGGTTAATGATAAACTCAACACCGTGCTAATACAGTTATCTAAGTTGGCATAATCGTTTGGGCAGATTAGAAGACAATTAACAACAAGAAAGAAAGACAAACAAACAGAAGCTGTTTTCAGATTTTCGGTAGCTAGTTGTTTCGGTGTAACTGAATTACAGAAATGTTATGAGTGTTGTGCTGGGTTGTTAATGAACTTAAACCAAACTAAAGCACTTAATTAGGTTTGGCTATTTGGGAAGGATAGGAAATCAGTTTAATACATTAGAAAAAAGATGATGAAGAGAGGATTTCAGATTCAGGTTTCAGTTTTTTCTGTTTTCTGCATAAAGAAGCTTCAATAGCAGTACCCGAGTTGCATTGGGTTTGTTTTGAGTTTAGAAGCGTGGTAGATCACTCATCTCAGTAAGTAAGTGCCTTGGATGAATTGAAAGACAGACTAGTAATAAACAGGAAAAAAAAACAGAAGAGAGTTAGTAGCTGCATAGTTCAGTTTTTTTCAGTTTTCACTTCCGGTTTCAGTTCTGTATAACTAGACTCTAAAGGTATTTTGAATATTATATTACCTGGATAATAGGGTTAAAATAGTGCTAGTATACCTAGCTAGTTTACTGAAACGTTTTGGGATAAAGAAAAGCCACCATTGATTCATTAAATGAGAGGTTAAGTGTGATTCAATACCGTAACTATGTGACGGTTTTATAGATGTTGAGACTTCTGTATAAATGGGTTCTAGGGATACTTTGAAGACTATATTATTGGGATACTAGGTTTAAAACATTTCTCACCTATGTAGCTAAGGGGGGAATACATTTTAGACAAGTTATATCCCTCTTATGTAACTTGTTACATAATTAACTCTTAAAAACGCCCCAAAACATTAACTAAGGAAAAAGGACTTAGTTAATGAATAAAACAAAGGTGTGAATATCCTAGGAGTAAGTTAAGCCTAGAATTAATGCATGTGAAGTTCTAAGAGTCAATATAAACTAAGCATGTAACAACATACCCAGGGAATCACATACAGTATAAAGTGTCGTCACATAAAATAATGAACTGACACGTTATGTTTAATCATCGTTAGGGTTGTAACGAACGCCAATCAAGAACCATGTGTGAGACGACACTTGCTTCTGATCCAGGTATGGACATGTGTGGTTCGTATGTTGCCGTGTTACACGGCTTGTGTGCTGTGTGCCTTGTTTGTTTATGACCACAAGACTAATGCATGGAAACGAATGTTGTTTTACCGTGCTTATTTGTCTGTTGTGAGCTTGTGTAAGGCATGTGAATGGATTAATTATTTTCCTGCTTACCTGCTTGCTATTATTGTGCATATTGTTTGCACGCACACAGTAGTGTAATCCCTTCTCGTTGATGAATCCTTGAGATGAAACACAACGAACTTCGTAAACAAACCAAAAGAACTATAAAAAGGGAAAACCCTTAACTATATAGGACCTCTAAAGACACCCACTATGGTGTCGAGTTATCAAAGATAATGACAAGCCAATACAATGATAATGAATAGGGAGACGTACCTTTGTATCCGGGGTAAAGACCATAACATTGAGAAGGAATAGGGAGACAGACCCTTTGAATTCGGAGCGAGCAGAGGCTAGTAACATTGAGAATGAATAGGGAGACGGACCCTTTGTATCCGGGGTAGAGACCAAAACATTGAGAAGGAATAGGGAGACAGACCCTTTGAATCCGGAGCAGAGGCTAGTAATATTGAGAATGAATAGGGAGACGGACCCTTTGTATCCGGGGTAGAGACCAGAACATTGGAAGGCATAGGGAGACGGACCCTTTGAATCCGGAGCAGAGGCTAGTAACATGGAAGAAGGAATAGGGAGACGGACCCTTGGTATCCGGGGCAATGGCTAGTAACAATTTAAAAACAACAGAGAGAGAAAGAGCTATCCGGGAATGGAGGATTAGCTATGGACAAGATGTACTCCAAATTGTGGTGATAAGAGAATTCACAAATAACCCTTAAAGAAAAAAGGAAAGATTAGCACCTACATGAGATGGTCACGGGATCTAAATTACATCCCCAGACCTGGTGCAAGGAAAGAGAAAGAAAATACACTTTAAGGGAACAAGAGAAAAGAAATAAAAACACACAACGCTCGTACGATCCCATAGTGAGGATCATGGGTATCACATACCTATGCACACGTCTGATGACTTACATGATTGTTGTTGCTATATTAGCAGCTTGTTGTGCTTGGTTGCGTGTTTGATGGGCTATGATGCCAGCGTGTATGCTTGGATGTTTGTTGATATTGCTATGCTACCTTAAAGTGTGTTTGATATTATGATGTATTGTGATGTGCTTTACTGCTTTAATATAGCATGTAAATTGACTTAATAATATTCGACCAAGTAGTCGTGTGGCCCGGTAATGCGGGCTTCACACGTTCATACTCAGCGTAGGTTGCTGAGTCCTTTACACCCAATTTTTTTCAGGTATTGTGCGGACGTTAACGAAGCGTAGGCGGGATGGCTACCATGGGGGTAGTCCATCAAGGCATGACTTTAAGTTTGTAGTAGTATGCGTAATATATGGGTTGATACTAAACCGAGATGTAATTCTTAGTATGATTTGGTAATTCTGTTGTAGACACTCGGTAATTGGGAATTATACTATGTATTGTTTATGAGTGTATTGAGGGCTGTTTCCAGTCATGCAGACCGTAACTTAGTGTTGGTAGAGTGGTCATGTCAACCACGTGGGTGGTTGGCGTCTGTGACACCGGATGATGTTGAGAATCCGCTGCATAATTGTCTTGTATAAGGCTAGGAGCTCATTGTACTACCGGATGTTTATTCGGGGGTGTTACAATTGAAATATTTTAAAAGCAATTTCTTGTCAGATTCAATCAGAAATTGCTAGAAAATTATTGGAATTTTGATTTTTCAAAATTCCAATGCCATTATTCTTAAAATCTCATCCTCTATCATGTGTTAAAATTTCAAAACATTTAGAGTTGATTTGAGCCACGTTCGAAGGAGAGAGAAAGCTCGTAGGGGGCTTAGGAGCCTTGAAAAATCACACGAAGATACCCCTGAAGATGACTAAGCCGCCCCTGATGCCCCGAAACGCGCCGATCGAACCGAGAATCCTTGTTTTTTGACCAAACTATCCTTTTTGCATCAATACCTCAAGAGACTCTCCTCCGGGGTTAAAATTTGGGTATAACAGATTGCCCCCCGTCAACTTGACTTTGTAATGAATATGAAAAGTCTGGTTGATGCTTGAGTAATGTCCCAAAATTTCGGATCATGAACAGACCCTACATGCCGTTGAAGACTAACAAGTCGTGTCGAGCCATTCTAAGGCATTGACTACCTATAGTAATGTGAAATGAAGTAATGTCAAGCAATTCTAAGGCGTTGACAACCTAAAAAGTAAAAATGAAATAATGTTAAGCGATTCTAAGGCGTTGACAACCTAAAATGATGAAAATAATGTCAAGCTATTCTAAGGCATTGACCACCTAAAAATGATGAAAATAATGTCAAGCTATTCTAAGGCGTTGACTACCTGAAAACGATGAAAATGATGTCAAGTTATTCTAAGGCGTTGACTACCTGAAAATGATGTCAAGCTATTTAAGGCGTTGACTACCTGAAAATGATGAAAACGAAATAATGTGTTGATGCAGGAATGCTGATATGCTAGCGATCTAATGATGTTGATGATGCTAATGATGCTTGGATGCTTTGGGGACCAAAAACCCGTGCCATTGCTCCTGGCTGGACCTATTGTGGACTTATTGTCATTGCCCCCCAAGCCGGTGTGTAGGGATAGCTCTGGTAAAAACCTTGGGGACTTACTGCCATTGTCCACCATTCGTTGATCCCGAAATAAGTGACATCGCACAGGAGGATTTATTGCCATCACCTTGCCAATTTTCTGTCGCCAGGTCTTGTGACGCGCCTGGATAATGCAAATAGGTCTTATGATGCGCCTATATGAATGAAATGAATGCAAAGTGTTTGATGGAAGCAGGTAGATTGAAGAGTGATGCTAGGTCTTACTATGAGCCTAAAGGGATGATTCTAGGTCTTATGACAAGCCTAAAGGTTGGAACTAGGTCTTATGACGAGCCTAAAAATAGGATCTAGGTCTTATGACGAGTCTAAAGGTAGGATCTAGGTCTTATGATAAGCCTAAAGATTGGAACTAGGTCTTATGACGAGCCTAAAGGTAGGATCTAGGTCTTATGACGAGCCTAAAGGTAGGATCTAGGTCTTATGACGAGCCTAAAGGTTGGAACTAGGTCTTATGATGAGCCTAAAGGTTGGATCTAGGTCTTATGACGAGCCTAAAGGTTGGATCTAAGTGAAGGTGAGTTAAGTGTATGATGGGTCTAAATGAATGTTGTCACCCCACCAACTAATCCTATGCTTACCGTCTAATCGTCGTATTAATCCTACGAGTTCGCAGCGGAATTATTACATACTTACTACGGCGGGTGAAACAATGCCGCTAACCGCCCATACGGCTAGCTAGGCTACTAATACTTACAGTCACGGTCTGATGAACAATAGTTACCGAGCTACTAATATAATGCGTACTGAATACAAAATAACCTACTTACATTCTTGGATCACCGAGTATTTAAAGTATTACTTTACATCCTTTACCACACTTCCCAAAAGAATGAGTTTCTATCTTTTGCTCATCTATACCAATTCCCTTCCATCAATATCCAAAAGGTGTACCCCGTGGTACACCGGCTAATCAAAAGTTACAGCCATGTACTACTTAGTACACCCATCGTAAATTCAATGTTTACATTCCAAAAAAGAAGATAAAGAAATAGACTATGTCCTCAGCATCTTCATCAATCTCGAGTACCTGCGTAGTAAAAATGGTGCCCCAAGGGGCTCAGCAAAAGCTGCATATGGACTCCGCATATACCGCGTGCTAGCTAGGGCACGCCGACTATTTGACGTCCACTAAACATGCCATTCATTACTCATACATGCATGCTCTTCATACAATATACATGCTATACAATTCATTACACAATCAAGGCAACATTACAAGTACACATCTTACTTACCTTCACAAGGTTAGCCAAATTATGCATCCGGGTTAATCGGAATGCTTTACTCTTTTACTCATTACTTACTTCTTCTTACTTACAATTACTTACTTCCTTTTACTTCACTTACTCATTCTTACTTACTTACTTATACTCAAGTCAAGTCGTCGGGACCTCCGGCCTTGGGGACTACACCGTCCCACATCCGGGATTTACTTGACTCACTAATCCGGGATGCTACCCACTTAAGGGATTTGGGCCGCGGACCAGTTTAAGAGTCAGGAATTGGAGCCAACCTCTCGTGACTCCGCATCCTCACGCGTGGCCGAAACTATATCGGACTTCTACTCATTCCAATTTAATTACCATTTTAAGTTAGGATGGTTAGTTTTTTAGGAACAAGTTAGAAGTCCAAACACAATGAATAACGGTCACGGTACAATACAACATACATATATACATACATATCATCCATACATTTCATGAAGTATACAAACTAAGAATTAAAGAAAGTATACAACATCATACAACACTACATATTCACAAGTATGCATCTTAACTCCGATTCGTGCATTTATCTTATTTGGTGATCAATTAGCACACAACACACAAAATCAGAGTAACCAAGATAGCACCCGGGGCATGAGGAATCCATACCGTTCACCGTTGTCCGTAATTCCAAACGTCTTCCGGGTCACAAATCAAATCCTAACATATACATACAATTAAATGATTAATCTAACTATCATTACTTAACACATACTTACTATGTCCTTATACTTCTTACATTTGCTCTTTACTTACTTACTTTTCCTTTACTTAGGTTTTACTTCCTTACTTAACTTTGGCATGCTTTCACACATGTATATACATATATGTATGGGTATACATATACATATATATGCAATTACTATTTAAATTAAAACAATTTTTTTTTTTTTGTCAGGACGGACTTGCGACCGACCCTGGGCAAGTCCGGTCCATTCCAGTAGGTTTCTTCGGGAAAAATTTTTGGTCCGACCGGACTTGCATGTCCGGTCGCAAGTCCGGTCGATTCCAGTAACATTCTTACGGAGAATTTTTCTGCTCGACCGGACTTGCAAGTCCGGTCGCAAGTCCGGTCGATTCCAGTAGCATACGAGGGGAAATTTTTCTGCTCGACCGGACTTGCAAGTCCGGTCGCAAGTCCGGTCGATTCCAGTAGCATACTGACGGGAAAATTTTCTGCTCGACCGGACTTGCAGGTCCGGTCGCAAGTCGGTCGATCCCAGTGTTTGCATTTAAATTTCTGTTTTCAGTCCTCTCTTTCACCCATTACTTCCCCATTGTTCCTACCTTAATCCTACATGTTTTATCGCCATTTAAACCTCCTAATACACCCTAGTTCATTTCCTAACTCCTTACACAATTTTATACTCATTCACTCATCTAATTTCTAAGTTTCAACTCAATACTCAACCTAGTATCTTCTCTAGTTACCTTATGCTACAGATTTCAACACCTATACTTCTCCTCTACATCTCCCTCTTCAAATGTCATTTTAACACTCCTAGCACATTACAATTACGTTAACTATCTCTCTCAACTTATCCTCTATCTATCCAAATCAAAATCTGTTACAACACCTCTTCATTCACCTAGTTTAGATTCACTAAGTGTTCTAATCCTAGGTAAATTTTGCCATAGTCCCCTATATTTTTATACTCTCACCACATTGTTTTACTCACATCTATAACACTTATCTCACCTGTTACAATAACCAAAACATACAAGCTCCCATATATATATACCAATACCGAAACAACACTAAAACACTACAAAATTCCTGCACTCAAGATTCCATTCCCAATCTGTTTTAAATGAGTTTTACACATCTTTTAGAGCTTCCAAAATACTTATATTCTTCTACACATTATACTACTAATGCATTACCATTTTTCAATACCAATTTTCATTTCTAAAAATCTGTTACATACACCATTATAAGACTACACAAAGGTGAGCATCCTTACCTTGTTTTGCTTCTAGTTTCTTTCTTTTTTCTTCTTCACTCTTTTCTCTACCGGTTTTGAAATATCACCTCTAATGCTACAGCCCACCAACATACATATTTTCAATACTAAAACTAAACTCAAAATTACTTAAGTTCTAATGCACATTCTAGGGTTTAGAATATTTATTACCTTCCAATGGTTCAAGTGCTGTTTGGAGTGGTTTCAACAACAAAAATCCAACTCCACCAAGATGCCAAAATCGGCTAGAACAACAGGAACAACAAGGGTTTAGTTTATGAATTTCGTTTTGCCCACAAGGGCTAGAAAAAGATGGAGTTTTCGAAATATTTTTACCTTAGAAGAACAAGGAGACCAAGGTGGCTCTAATGGTGGTGTTGAAACTCCAAATGGTGCATACCCATGAAATCGAAAATGGGTGTTTTCGAATTTTGGCAAGATGGAAATGTAGCTCTTGAGGAGAGGATTACAATGGTGGTGTTTTTATAATTTTGGAAGAGTGTGGAGAGAGTTACAAAGGAGAGAAGGTGAGTTTTGTGTTGTTTTCTTAAGCAGCCATGGAATCGCATGGAGGTAGAAGGAAGGAGAAAGAGAGGGTGTGGGGTGCTTGTTCACGTGAGGGAAAAGGGAATAGGGAGGAGAGAGAGTAGGAAGTGAGGTGAGGGTTACTATGATTTTGTCTTTTGTAAATAGTGAGTGAGTGTGTGAGAGAGAGGGGGAGAGCACAATCGGACACACACAGAGAGAGCATGGGGGTTTTGAAATTTATTTGCAATATTGGACACATAAGTTTGTGTTATTTATATTCCTACCCCACAAACTTTGTTTTTGACAGTTTTTACTAGTCTCTCGTTTTATTGATTTTATTGGTCCTCAAGCCTCACTAATGTTTATTAATGATTATTTAGTTGACCAAAAACTGTTACGAGTCTATTTGACCCGCTTAAAGACACGTTTTCCCGGTTACCTCGAAAAACGCGCTTTAAGGTTCGGTAATGTTTTTAAACCGTTTTGAAGGTCCGTTTTCTTCGGGATTTGTTCCCTAATAATTATTTACACTTAATTAAGCTTCTAAATTATTTATAAGCCTAGTTAATCACTATTTTTAATTACGGGGTATTTCAATCTACCCCCTTAAGGAACTTTGCCCTCAAAGTTGCTCAAGGTTAATAGTTTTATAATTCTACTCATTATGCAACCCAATTGTCATAATGTATCTTCCTACACCTATGAGGTGTTTACTTCATTCCACATTACAGCATACACAATTCAACATCATACACAATTCACATGCACAATGATCATTTCCATTCATACCATACCACAATACAAGATACATCATTACCATCCACAATACACATTACACCAATACACCATACATTACACATACATATTCATTCATACACATTACACATACAAAAATACATCCATACAAAGTTCACTTGCACTACATGTGCCATACAAAATGCAATGCTTACCCCGAAGCAATGCTAAAGCAAAGGGTTCTACCCCCCTTAAAAGGGGACGACCCGTACCCGTATACTAAATACTAGACTCTCTAGTCTATGAATAAACTGCGGGTATTTAGCCTTCATGGCATCTTCCAACTCCCATGTCGCTTCTTCGACATCATGGTTAGACCATAGGACCTTCACCATTCGTATAGACTTATGGCGAGTGTCTCTGGTCTTCCTATCAAGGATTCTCACTGGAGTTTCGACATATCGCATGTTGGCTCATGGATAAGTGCTCGGGCTCCAACACATGAGAAGGATCAGCCATATACTTCTTGAGTTGTGACACATGAAATACATCATGGACACGTCCCAAGTCCTCAGGTAGTGCTAACTGTAGGCTACTGAACCAACTCTTTCGGTGATAGTGTACGGCCCTACAAACTTTGGGCTTAGCTTGCCCTTCTGACCAAATCTGAAGACACCCTTCATAGGTGAAACTCGCAAGACACTTGGTCGCCCACGGCGAACTCAAGGTCGCGTCGTCTCACATCCGCATAGGATTTCTGTCTATCTTGGGCTGCCTTCATGTTAGCTCGGATTGTTGCACTTCGGCTTGCACTTGCTCAAGGTATTCCGGTCCTATTATGACCGCTTCACTTGACTCATCCCAACACAAGGGTGTACGGCAAGGTCTACCGTATAGAGCTTGGAAAGGCGACATCTTAATCGAGGCGTGATAACTATATTATACGAGAACTCGATAAGGTGAAGCTTGTCTAACCAACTCCCCTGAAAGTCCAAGGCACATGCCCGAAGCATGTCCTCCAGTGTCTGGATGTCCTTTCTGTCTGACCGTCGGTCTGAGGATGGAAGGCGGTACTCAACTTCAGTTCTGTACCCAACGCTTCCCTTGTAGCTCTCCAGTATCTCGAAAGAAATCTGGTGTCGCGATCAGATACTATGGTCTTTGGGACTCCGTGGTGTCTGATAATCTCCTTATCGAATAGCTCTGCGAGCTTCACTACCTCCAGGTGTCCTTCATCGGTATGATCTGGCAACTTGGTAAGGCGATCTACTACAACCCAGATCATGTTGAGTCCTCCCCTAGCAGGGGGAGTCCTACAACAAAATCCATGGAGATATCATGAAATTTCCACTCCGGAATTGGCATTGATTGTACCATTCCGCCCGGTCTACGGTGTTCAAATTTACTTTCTGGCATGTCAAGCATCTCAATACAAACTCTGTCACATCTGACTTCATCCCAGACACCAGAAGTACCTCTTCATGTCTTTGTACATCTTGGAGGCTCCGGATGGACTGATAATGTAGAACTATGTGACTCTCGCAGGATGCGATCCCTTAGCTCAGCATTGCTTCGGGGGACGCATAGCTGCCATTCAACCGAATCAAACCGTCTTCATGTAGCTTAAATCATACTTTTTCTTCTCAAATGTACCATTCTCGATCTTGTGTCTGATTTCGGTAGGTAAGGGTCGCTCAACTGAGCGTCTCGCACCTCGTCAACAAGCTAGAAGAAGCGAGTAGCGAATGGAGCGAGTGTGCTCGACGGCTCAGGGCGTCGGCTACAATGTTTGCCTTCCCTTCCTTATACTGCAGGTTGATGTCGTAGTCTGAGAGAAATCATCACCTTCTCTATCTCAAGTTGAGTTCTTTCTGAGTGAATACATACTGTAAGCTTTATGATCGGAGTAGATGGTGATGCTTACCCCATAGAGATAGTGTCGCCATATCTTCAAGGCGAAGACAATGGCTCTAACTCTAAGTCATGAGTCGGGTAATTCTCCTCATGTTTCTTCAGCTGGCGGGGCTGCAAGCAACAACCTTGCCATGCTGCATGAGTACGCATCCCATTCCTTTGCCTGATGCATCACAGTACACTCAAATCCCTCTGTGCCCTCTGGAAGAGTAAGGACGGGCGCTGAGGTCAATGAGTCTTTCAGCTTCTGAATGATAGCTCGCACTCGTTTGTCCATACAAACGGGCATCTTTCTTCATCAATGTAGTCATGGGCTTGGCGACTTTCGAGAAGTCCCTTACAAATCTCCGGTAGTAACCGCTAGACCAAGAAAGCTCCTAATGTCGGTAACAGTCTTGGGTCTAGGCCATGATCGTACAGCTTCTACCTTAGAAGGGTCAACTGAGATACCTGCGCTCGAGATGACATGTCCAAGGAATGATACCTGATCAAGCCAAAACTCGCATTTGGAGAACTTCGCATAAAGCTGGTTCTCGCGCAGTGTCTCAAGCACTTTCCTCAAGTGAATTTCATGTTCCTCTGGTGACTTAGAATATACAAGGATGTCGTCGATGAAGACCACAACCGAAGTGTCCAACTGCTCACTGAATAAACGGTTCATGAGGTCCATGAATTTTGCCGGTGCGTTTGACAAACCGAATGGCATCACTGTGAATTCGTAGTGGCCATATCTGGTACGGAATGCCGTTTTCTCGATGTCTTGCTCTTTGATTGCAATCTGATGGTACCCTGAACGGAGGTCGATCTTGGAGAAGACTGAGGCTCCTTTCAACTGGTCGAATAGATCATCAATACGTGGTAGTGGGTATTTATTTTTGACTGTGACCGCATTCAACTCGCGGTAGTCAATGCATAGCCGGAGGCTACCGTCCTTCTTCTTCACGAAGAGAACCGGTGCTCCCCAGGGTGATACGCTCGGGCGTATAAACCCTTTGTCTAGAAGATCCCTCAACTGCTCTTTCATTCAATTCGGTCATCTCTGCTGGTGCCATGCGGTACGGTGCCCTAGCAATGGGACCGGTACCTGGCAAGAATCAATTTCGAATTCCACTGCTCTCTCGGTGGGCATGCCGGGTAGCTCTTTAGGGAATACATCGGGATACTCGGATACAATGGTACTTCATCACTGAACTCTGGATCTCGCTCCAGGTCTTGTACATAACAAAGGTACCCTCTTGGCCCTTTCTGAGCTCCCGGTACATGGCCATGGCAGATATAAGGGGGTCGAAGGCGCTCTCGGCCTCTGGCGGGTAAGATCTGTAACCCCAGAAGGACTCCTGAGCACGTCGATGCTCGGCGCAGAGGATTCTACCCTTGTGCCGCTCCACACAATTCATCCCAATGATTACGTCGAATCCCAATCCGTTGAATTCGATGAAGGAACGGGGAACGATTCCCTTTATTTGGATTATGGCTGATTGATAGTATTTGGTGCACTTTACACTCGCTCCTTCGATGGGAGAGTAACCATGAATTCGGTAGCTCATCCGCATCTAGCTTCACCCTCTTCACAAAGGATGGTGATACGAAAGTGTGAGAGGCGCCGGAGTCGAATAACACATTGGCATCAATGCCATTTACTGGGAAGGTTCCCGTTAGAATGGTGCCGCTTCTGCCGCTTGTGTGCTTCGGTGAGGATGCTCAGGTTTACCTTCGTAACCGAGTCCACAACCTATTGGATTCACAATTGGATAAGTATTGATGGTGGAACACAAGTGGAATTAAATCAACACTGCTCTTTTATTGATAACCCAACCATCATACATACCGTGTCCTCTAATACACGTTACTAATAGATTACATGATACTAGGAATTTAATATACTTTCTATTCAGGTAAGGTTCAGGCGTCCTGGTTTCAATGTGTGTGGCATTGATTATTGCCGTGGTGCCGTATTCAACTTGATCTTGTTGATCCCCGTGATACAGCATCCTAGAGTTTTCCACCCATGATTAGGACATCTCCTGATCTCAATACCAGTTTCTGTGCGAGGTCCACACGCTTCTGCTCGCTATACAGGAATATGGCGTCATCACCAATGGACCAAGACACTACGGGCACTCCTTGTTCAAGAGATTCCGCTGTCTCGTCCTTGTCTTGGTGTAACCCAAGTCGTCCTTCTTTTTCATGAAAGTTGACGATACAAAGGTCCGCTTCAAGTGCGGGGATGCGGTTCGGATTCCTTGGTTGTGCAAGTTCACGCTTTGAGTGATGAGGGTCCTATGAAACTCTGGTGGTATTTGTCGGTGGGTTCGCTCCATCTTGTGTTCGTGTCTCCTGGTAGTCCTTGGTATAAGGATTCCAGTCCTTTCCCAAGCACATCATCTTCAGCTTCATCTTCGCCTCCACCGGGGAATTCGGGTGTGTAAAATATTCCACCTTGACCCGTTCTAGCTCGTGCATCGTCGAATAATTGATTGCGCTTCGGTTGTTCAGGTATCCCCTTAATAAGATCATAACCGGGCGGATGACCTGACACTGTTTGTTGGTGTAGTCGTGGTTGGTGATGTCGATTTTCTTTACTTCTTGATCCAAGTTACCGGTATTGGGTAACATATACTAAAGTTTCCTATGGTTACAAAATTTCATCTAACGGTGAGTCACGTAGTTTTTCAACTACTCCATTTCATGCTTAATACACCCATTCATTTATTTACATTGCATTCACTCATACAATTACTCTACTACTAGCATGCATTTTCAAGGATTAAAGGTTAGATGATTACCTTGGCCGGATTTCGAACCGGCCTCACGGGTCAATCACATGGAGAACAGGTGCCTCTGAGGTGCGCCCTCTGAGGGCCCCGGGATCCCTGTCCCTGAGGTGCCTGCTGGGCCGGTGCATCGCCGATGCCACCTCCTTGCCCTCTCTCTGCTTATAGTTTTGAAAGTTTCCCTTCTGCTTCCCACTCTCCGGGCACTTGTTAGCTGTGTGTCCCAGCTTCTGGCAGTTGTAGCATTTGATCTCCCTCCCGTAGCAATCCTTACCAGGATGGTCCTGGTTGCACTTTCTGCACACATAGGTGCGGCCGTCGGAGAAGGTTTTGGCGGCTCCGGAGCTAGAACCTGAGGTTAGAGGGTTAGCACATGTGTGCGTGGATATACTAGATACGATACTTATATGAATACGAATTGGAAGTAGAATTTACCCTTAGGAGGGTGTGATCTCAGTGGCTTAGCTGCCACCGGTGCAGAATAACCAAGCTGAAGGATCTCAGCTGGTTTGCCCTGCTCAGCATGGGCACTGCTCTCACTTGGGGACTTCTTCTGAGAAAAGAAGTTCCCTTTCTTCTTCTTCCAGCTTTTACCCTGGTTCTGCTCCTCAGTGCTGGTATTTTTGTTATTGGCCTTGCGCTTCAGCGCGGTTTCTTCATCCCTCAGTTGGCAAGTGATCTCAACGCGAGAAGCCGCGTGATAACACTCCTGAAATTTCAGGTATTAGCCGGGATTCTCATTTAAGGAAAGGATAAGGAAAAGATTCAAAGAATTCAAGGAATTAAGGAATTGAATGATACTAAGGGTTAACCGTTTATTTACCTGAAGGGAGGTAAATCTGTGTAGCCCATACCGTACCGAAGGCGATGGCTCAGACCGCCATAGAAGCGATCGACCAACACCTGGCCGGTGTATCCAAGATCGGGAGGAGACGGAGAATGGAGGTGAAGTCGGTAGTATCATCCACAGACATCTTGTCTGTCATCTTTAAGGCGTCAGTTAGCCTCTTCTTGGTCTTGACATGTTCCGGATAGTACTTATCGGAGAAGATGCGAAGGAATCCCAATCGAAGGTGGGGTCGCTGACATGCTCGTGCTTCACCAGTTTCCACCAATCCATGGCGCATCCTTTAAGTAGTAGCGCACTCTGACTCGAACTCCAGCAGGAGCTTCGAGTGTTTCAAAAGCTGTCTCCATCTCGGAGATATAGGCCTCAGCTTAGCCGGATCACTCTCGCCCCTAAAGCAAGGAGGGCGGAGTTCCGCTACAGCTTTCACCCAATTGGCTTCTCTGGGTGGAGGGGGAGGGATTGGCCCCGTTTGAGTTTGGTTTGTGAGTTGTGTACAGCTTGTATAACTTGTGGTAGCATCTGTGCTACCGTGGCGGCGACGATCTCAGCTATCGTCTGCGCGCCGGTTCCATCTGAGGCTTCGCCTCTAGGTCGGCCTCGGCCTCGTCCTGACATCTGAATGTTTAACAGTTAGGCTTTGCAAGATAGGACTCAAAGGTCTTGGAATTTAAGCAAGGTATCGTTCATAAGAACGTTAAGGGTATCCGTTATATAACGGTAGTTCCTAGTTAGGTTTCTAAGTATCCGTCTTAAGACGGTTGAAATCCTAACTCGGTAATCTCCTATGCTCGGTACTATGGACATCAGAGCGTAACTACGCTCTGATACCACTTTTTGTAACACCCCAACCGCTAATCCTATGCTTACCGTCTAATCGTCCTATTAATCCTACGAGTTCGCAGCGGAATTATTACATACTTACTACGGCGGGTGAAACAATGCCGCTAACCGCCCATACGGCTAGCTAGGCTACTAATACTTACAGTCACGGTCTGATGAACATAGTACCGAGCTACTAATATAATGCTACTGAATACAAAATAACCTACTTACATTCTGGATCACCGAGTATTTAAAGTATTACTTACATCCTTTACCACACTTCCCAAAAGAATGAGTTTCTATCTTTTGCTCATCTATACCAATTCCCTTCCATCAATATCCAAAAAGGTGTACCCCGTGGTACACCGGCTAATCAAAAGTTACAGCCATGTACTACTTAGTACACCCATCGTAAATTCAATGTTTACATTCCAAAAAGAAGATAAAGAAATAGAACTATGTCCTCAGCATCTTCATCAATCTCGAGTACCTGCGTGTAGTAAAAATGGTGCCCCAAGGGGCTCAGCAAAAGCTGCATATGGACTCCGCATATACCGCGTGCTAGCTAGGGCACGCCGACTATTTGACGTCCACTAAACATGCCATTCATTACTCATACATACATGCTCTTCATACAATATACATGCTATACAATTCATTACACAATCAAGGCAACATTACAAGTACACATCTTACTTACCTTCACAAGGTTAGCCAAATTATGCATCCGGGTTAATCGGAATGCTTTACTCTTTTACTCATTACTTACTTCTTCTTACTTACAATTACTTACTTCCTTTTTACTTTACTTACTCATTCTTACTTACTTACTTATACTCAAGTCAAGTCGTCGGGACCTCCGGCCTTGGGGACTACACCGTCCCACATCCGGGATTTACTTGACTCACTAATCCGGGATGCTACCCACTTAAGGGATTTGGGCCGCGGACCAGTTTAAGAGTCAGGAATTGGAGCCAACCTCTCGTGACTCCGCATCCTCACGCGTGGCCGAAACTATATCGGACTTCTACTCATTCCAATTTAATTACCATTTTAAGTTAGGATGGTTAGCTTGTTAGGAACAAGTTAGAAGTCCAACACAATAAATAACGGTCACAGTACAATACAACATACATACACACATTCATATCATCCATACATTTCATGAAGTATACAAACTAAGAATTAAAGAAAGTATACAACATCATACAACACTACATATTCACAAGTATGCATCTTAACTCCGATTCGTGCATTTATCTTATTTGGTGATCAATTAGCACACAACACACAAATCAGAGTAACCAAGATAGCACCCGGGGCATGAGGAATCCATACCGTTCACCGTTGTCGTAATTCCAAACGTCCTTCCTGTCACAAATCAAATCCTATACATACAATTAAATGATTAATCTAACTATCATCTTACACATACTTACTATGTCCTTATACTTCTTACATTTGCTCTTTACTTACTTACTTTTCCTTTACTTAGGTTTTACTTCCTTACTTAACTTTGGCATGCTTTCACACATGTACATATACATATGTATGGGTATACATATACATATATCAATTACTATTTAAATTAAAACAATTTTTTTTTTTTTGTCAGGACCGGACTTGCGACCGACCCTGGCAAGTCCGGTCCATTCCAGTAGGTTTCTCGGGAAAATTTTTGGTCCGACCGGACTTGCATGTCCGGTCGCAAGTCCGGTCGATTCCAGTAACATTCTTACGGAATTTTTCTGCTCGACCGGACTTGCAAGTCCGGTCGCAAGTCCGGTCGATTCCAGTAGCATACCGAGGGGAAATTTTTCTGCTCGACCGGACTTGCAAGTCCGGTCGCAAGTCCGGTCGATTCCAGTAGCATACTGACGGGAAAATTTTCTGCTCGACCGGACTTGCAGGTCCGGTCGCAAGTCCGGTCGATCCCAGTGTTTGCATTTTAATTTCTGTTTTCAGTCCTCTCTTTCACCCATTACTTCCCCATTGTTCCTACCCTTAATCCTACATGTTTTAACACCATTTAAACCTCCTAATACACCCTAGTTCATTTCCTAACTCCTTACACAATTTTATACTCATTCACTCATCTAATTTCTAAGTTTCAACTCAATACTCAACTAGTTCTTCTCTAGTTACCTTATGCTACAGATTTCAACACCTATACTTCTCCTCTACATCTCCCTCTTCAATGTCATTTTTCACTCCTAGCACATTACAATTACGTTAACTATCTCTCTCAACTTATCCTCTATCTATCCAAATCAAAATCTGTTACAACACTCTTCATTCACCTAGTTTAGATTCACTAAGTGTTCTAATCCTAGGTAAATTTTGCCATAGTCTCCCCTATATTTTTACTCTCACCACATTGTTTTACTCACATCTATAACACTTATCTCACCTGTTACAATAACCAAAACATACAAGCTCCCATATATATATACCAATACCGAAACAACACTAAACACTACAAAATTCCTGCACTCAAGATTCCATTCCCAATCTGTTTTAAATGAGTTTTACACATCTTTTAGAGCTTCCAAAATACTTATATTCTTCTACACATTATACTACTAATGCATTACCATTTTTCAATACCAATTTTCATTTCTAAAAATCTGTTACATACCATTATAAGACTACACAAAGGTGAGCATTCCTTACCTTGTTTTGCTTCTAGTTTCTTTCTTCTTCTTCTTCTTCTTCTTCACTCTTTCTCTACCGGTTTTGAAATATCAACCTCTAATGCTACAGCCCACCAACATACATATTTTCAATACTAAAACTAAACTCAAACATTACTTAAGTTCTAATGCACATTCTAGGGTTTAGAATATTTATTACCTTCCAATGGTTCAAGTGCTGTTTGGAGTGGTTCAACAACAAAAATCCAACTCCACCAAGATGCCAAAATCGGCTAGAACAACAAGGAACAACAAGGGTTTAGTTTATGAATTTCGTTTTGCCCACAAGGGCTAGAAAAAGATGGAGTTTTCGAAATATTTTTACCTTAGAAGAACAAGGAGACCAAGGTGGCTCTAATGGTGGTGTTGAAACTCCAAATGGTGCATACCCATGAAATCGAAAATGGGTGTTTTCGAATTTTGGCAAGATGGAAATGTAGCTCTTGAGGAGAGGATTACAATGGTGGTGTTTTTATAATTTTTGGAAGAGTGTGGAGAGAGTTACAAAGGAGAGAAGGTGAGTTTTGTGTTGTTTTTCTTAAGCAGCCATGGAATCGCATGGAGGTAGAAGGAAGGAGAAAAGAGAGGGTGTGGGGTGCTTGTTCACGTGAGGGAAAAGGGAATAGGGAGAGAGAGAGTAGGAAGTGAGGTGAGGGTTACTTTTATGATTTTTGTCTTTTGTAAATAGTGAGTGAGTGTGTGAGAGAGAGGGGGAGAGCACAATCGGACACACACAGAGAGAGCATGGGGGTTTTGAAATTTATTTGCAATATTGGACACATAAGTTTGTGTTATTTATATTCCTACCCCACAACTTGTCGTTTTTGACAGTTTTTACTAGTCTCTCGTTTTATTGATTTTATTGGTCCTCAAGCCTCACTAATGTTTATTAATGATTATTTAGTTGACCAAAACTGTTACGAGTCTATTTGACCCGCTTAAAGACACGTTTTCCCGGTTACCTCGAAAAACGCGCTTTAAGGTTCGGTAATGTTTTTAAACCGTTTTGAAGGTCCGTTTTCTTCGGGATTTGTTCCCTAATAATTATTTACACTTAATTAAGCTTCTAAATTATTTATTATCCTAGTTAATCACTATTTTTAATTACGGGGTATTTCAAATGTAGAAGGATTAGGGCTTATGTCAAACCTGGAGATGGCAGGGCTCAAGACGGGCCTGTGGATGTTTAAATGTGAAGGTAGGGCTTAGGACGGGCCTGGGTGATATGAAAAGGGTTTGAACCTTTGGGTTTTGGGTTTTTGGGCCTCAATCGGTGTCGTTGTTGCAATTGTTGGAACCAACAATTGCCCCCAGTATGTTTGCTTAAGGCAATATGAGTTTTTTAGGATTTTTGTTCCTATCAATTGCCCCCAATATTTTCTTTGATTAATTGAGCAAAAACAAGTCTCACTCTCACAAGGTTAGGGTTTATCTTGATGTGGTGCTTTCTATCCTACACTCAAAGTGTTTAATGCTTGCACTCGTGCTCTCCTTTTGGTCAAAACATCTCAACCATTGAATTTAACATTTGTTAGATTTACGCGTTCAACCAGTTACTTTCACGTGATTGGATACACAACTACTAAGTCAGAAGTCTTTTAAGCTTATAACATGGCTATGGGGTGTGATGAATGACAGCGGGACCATGGAGGAATGTTTAGGATATGTGGAGCTATAAGGGTGACCAAAGCTGTAACTTGCACCTTCTCTCGGACTTGCCTTCTTTGTCTTGAAGTCATTGGGCTACTTTGTGATGACTTCGCTTGTGAGCTTGGAACTTGGGGGACATTTGGGTTGTTCCTTGCACCTTTTCTCTTTCTTCGAGGCTTTTCAGATTTGCTTTTCTTTGAATCTCTTTTTCCTTGGGGTTCTTATGTTTCCCGGTTTGAAAGCTGTTTTTTGGATGTGAGCTTATTTGGATCCTGTGTCACTTTAGGACCATTTGCGGATCTTTTCATCATGCTGGTAGCAGCTTTGCTTCTTTGGACTTATGAAGTTGCTGTTCGGAAGTCGGGCTCCTTGCTTCCTTTGGTCACCGGGTCAGTTATTCATCATTGGCTGGCTTGTTTGTGGAGTTTGTAATGTCGTAAAAGAGGACATATATGAAAAGCTCAGAGGGGGTGCCTAGGGTGTAATGTCAGGGTTCACAAGCTTTTGGCTGTGTGGTGCTGTACCTAGGTGCTTTGTCATCCCTAATAGTTGTGCATCCGTTTTTTGTTACTTTTCATAGGTTTAAGCGTAAATTTACAAGATGTCTCCTTCTGTCAGAGTTATGCCGTTACCTTGCTTTTGAATGTGATCTCTCTGGAGTCGTGTAAAAATGACACGCTCTTTCACTCTTGGTTTTACCGCTTAAGACACTCTCGCGAGGTGTACACTCAGAGACTTGTTTGCACATTTAAACAAACGAAATAAACATTAACGTTCCTTACTCAGATTGCCCCTAGTATTGTTTTGGGGTCTTTTGACAAGCCTTTTGAATACCCAGGTTATTTGTGGAAGGTGGTTGTATGGTGAATGATGATGGTGAGTGGTGATGGGGTGATCTTGTGAAGGAATGATGGGTGATGTGGTGACTGACTGACATGTCTTTTTCTGGAGTTTTTCTTGCCTTTAGGTCCTGGTGGAAAAGTGGTGAGGTATGTGGGATGCATGTGATGAGGATGATGAATGTACATGGGTCGATGACTTTATAAAAGAGAATTTGTGAAAGCAAGGACTCTAATTTGCGATGCTTGGGGTGTGCTTTGTGAGGAAATTCTTCATCAAGTGCCTAAGTGACCGATATGCTTGTTTGACTTAACGAAGTAGTGCATAATTGAAAGTTTGTAAGGAACATGAATCTAATTTCTTTATTAATGCTTCCCACAATCTTACAAGAACGAGGAAAAACCCTAATGTAAATAAATTGAAGAAAAAGACAGGAAAATGCTCATGCAAAGAATTTTTTAAGCTTATCTAAATTAACCAATCTTGGGATTTCTTCTCCGGTGCTAGCCAAGGCCAGACTTGCAGCTCCGTATGAGAAGAGCTGCCTCACTAGATATGGTCCCGACCATTTGGGTCTGAATTTCCCTCTTGGATCTGGCAGATCGCTTCTGAGTTGTTTTAGAACCAAATCACCTTCTTGGATTCCCCGCTGCTTAACCCGTCTATCAAAAACTCGGGCCATTTGCTTTTGGTAGGCTTGGATATGCTCAAGGGCCTGCAATCTTTTTTCATCCAGGAAGGCCAAATTATCCAACCTTTTCTCTTCCCACTCAGGTTCAGGTATCTATAGTTCACTCATGACTCGTAGAGCCTTTATCTTTGTTTCAACAGGTAACACTGCCTCAGTTCCATAGACTAGTAAATAGGGAGTAACCCTAGTGGTTGTTTTTACTGATGTTCTGTAACCCCAAAGAGCCATCAGTAGTTTGAACGACCAATCCCGGTAGGTATCAACCATTTTCGCCAGAATTTTCTTAATAGTTTTATTTGCCGCCTCAACTTCCCCATTTGCTTGTGGGCGGTAGGGCGAGGAGTGATGATGTCGGATTCCATACCTCCTCATGAGCTGCTTGGTTTCGGCTTTGAATTGAACACCGTTGTCCGTGACGATTTCAAAAGGCACTCCATACCTGCAGATAATCTCACTTTCGATGACCGTGCAGTTTGCTTGGCCCCTAATTGGACAAATGACTTGGCCTCCACCCACTTACTAAAGTAATTAATTGCTACCAAGATGTAGCGATGACCATTTGATGCCCTGGGGTGGATCTCACCAATGATGTCAATTCCCCATGAAGCAAAGGGTCGGGGCGATGCCATGTGATGTAAAGGTAAGGCTGGGAGATGTTTCAAATCCGCATGGATTTGACATTTCTGGCACCTTTTAACATATTGTTGGCAGTCACTCTCCATGGTTGTCCAATAATACCCGTGCCTCAGGATCTTGCGGGCCAGAGTGTGCCCGCTCATGTGAGTTCCACATACTCCAGCATGGACTTCATCCATTGCTTCTCTTGCCTCAGCTTGGGAGAGACATCTATGCAGAGCCCCCGATGGCATCCTCTTGAATAGTCGCCCCGCCATTATTGTATAACCAAGTGCCATTTTTCGAAGCGCCAACCGATCCTACTTGTTGGCACCCTCCGGATATGTCCTCTTCTCAACAAACTCTTTGATGTCTTAGAACCATGGTTTCTTGCTTGCCTGTATAGTGCTCACCCGAAAAGAAGGTCCATGCCGAAGGGTTACCTGGAGAGGGATGTACTACACACCCTCTGGCATCCTAAGAGAAGAGGCAAGAGATGCCAAGGAGTCCGCAAAGGCATTCTGTGACCTGGGAACATGGGTGAAGCTGACACTTCTAAAGGCCTTCTCAAGTTGTACCAAGTGATGATAATAAGGCACAAGTTTCTCATCCCTAACTTCCCATTCATTGTTGATATGACACACAACTAGGAATGAATCTCCAAAAACTTCAACATCCTCCACCCCCAAGCTCAATGCCATCTCGAGACCTAAGATACACGCCTTGTATTCGGCCATGCTATTGGTTACGCCGTAGCTGAGCTTGATGGAGGTGGGTAATTGCAAGCCTTCTGGTGAAATGAGCAAGATACCCACTCCGCAATAATTCTTGTTGGAAAACCCATCAAAATATAACTTACATGCCTCTTTTTTTATGGCCATCACATGCTCATCGGGAAAGTCATCATTACAAGGTGACTCTTCGGCGATCAGATTATCAGCCAAGTGCTCTGTTATTACCGATCCTTTGATAGCTTTTTGCACACAGAATTTGATGTCGAATTCTGACAGCAAGAGGGACCACTGTGACATCCAACTAGTTAGAACTGGCTATTCTATCATATACTTAATTGGGTCCATCCGGGAGATTAGGTGAATCTCATTCCCTAATAAATAATGACGAAGCTTCTTTACTGCCCATACAAGTACTGCACAGGTTTTGTCGATGGATGAGTAACGGGTTTCAGCGTCCACCCACTTCTTGTTCAAATAGTATATGGCAAACTCTCGAGGCGGATCACCTTGGTTTGGAGCCAGCATGAGTCCCATAGAGAATTCATGAGCCGCCAAGTAGAGGATCAGAGGTCTCCCTTGGATTGGTGGCACCAGAACAGGTGGCTCTTACAGTTATTTTTTAATTCTTTCAAATGCCCGTTGGCTCTGCTCATTCCATTCTTTCGGCGCGTCCTTCTTTAGGAGCTTGAAGATAGGCTCACAGATTTCGGTTAGATTTCGGATGAAACGGCTGATGTACTACACTCGTCCCAGGAAACTTCTAACCTCCTTTTCGGTTTTCGGGGGTTGCATATCTCTGATTGCTACAACCTTGTCTGGATCAACTTTGATACCTTTTGGCGTTATCATGAAACCTAACAACTTTCCCTTGTTACCCCAAAACTACACCTTTCTGGATTTAAACGCATCTTGTATTGCCGGATTCGCTCAAAGAACTTTACGAGATTGATCAAATGCTCGGCCCTTTATTTAGCTTTTACGATCATATCGTCTACACAGACCTCGACTTCCTTATGCATCATGTCATAAAGGATAATAGTAGCTGCTCTTTGATAGGTGGCATTTGCGTTCTTTAGACCAAATGACATCAAGTTCCAGCAGTATGTTCCCCACTGTGTGGTGAAGGATGTCTTGTCCTGATCCTCCTTTGCCATTTTTACCTGATTATACCCTGAGAATCCATCCATGAAAGAGAAAATTTCATGCTTCGAGGCTCTATCCAACATGACGTCAATGTGCGGTAACGGGAAACTATCTTTTGGGTAGGCCTTGTTGAGATCCTTGTAATCAATGCATACCCTGATTTTCCCATTTTTCTTCAACACAACGACGATGTTAGCGAGCCAGTGTGGGTACTTAACGACTTTGATGAAGCCGACTTGGAGTAATTTTTCAATCTCTTCCTTCACCTTAACCTGTAGTTCAGGCTTTAAGCGTCGCAACTTTTGCATTTTTGGTGCAACATCGGGGTATGTTGGGATGTGATGTTCCGCTATATCGGAATCTATCCCTAGCATATCAGCATAACTCCAAGCAAAGACGTCCTCGAATTCTTTAAGCAGATTGGTCAGCTCACCCTTTTCATCTTCGCTCAATGACACCCCCAGTTTCACCACCCTAGGGTTGTCAGATGTCCCCAGGTTAACCTCGGTAGTGTCTTCTATAGGCTGTGTCTTAGAAACTTTTGCCTCGAGTTCATTCAATATTCCTTCGTCATCAAACTCTACGGAAGCTTCTAAGGATTCGCTGTTGAATTTTTCAAGGGGGTTAACCACTGGAGGAACTTCTAGCGAACTGACTCTGGCTTTTAGATCTTCTATCATGGAAACATATTTTGATTCCAAATCCTCCCTGACCAGAGTGTATTCAGCTTCTAATCTTATGAAGTCACCTATGAGATTGACTGATTCTGACATACTGAAGTCTTCAGGATTCTAATTACCTGTTTCGATTTTCCCATAATCAGTAAAGTTTTACACCAGATCCGAGGTCGGTTTCTATCAAAATTCTAGGCTTAGCATTAGGTTAACCGCACAAACAAACAACGTTTCACACAAGTTCGAATATGTCCTCACTTAGACGATTTTGATCAATGGTATGGATCGGTCCGGAGAGGTGCTTGAGGCATGGGCCCAGGTTACCACAAAGGAATAGGGCTTGCACGCTATTCTCTTTGGGCTTCCCCACTTTTTTCACATCACCTAAAGGTGTGCATCTACGGTCGAGTCTTTGGATGACCAAACAGGGCTAGGTAAGGGCACTGCCAGGAAAACGCTTGGGGCTAAAGCCCAGGTATTAAGCGGATGTGGTTAGACGACATCCTCCTCTTTTCCCACGCTTATTCACATCACCTAAAAAGGTGTTAGTCCTTGACAGGGGACCCTAAAATGGGTCCCAGGGTAGAACTGGTTTGCATGGACCCTCACTCTCATATGATACAAAGGTGCAGAAAACTAAAGTGCGCATGAAAGTAAACAAACAGAGTAATAAAGCCATAAATAAACATTTTTGAGTTAAGCCCTCTTTCTTAAAATTAAACAAGTTAAAAATTAAGAGGTTGTCCCCAGCAGAGTCGCCAGTCTGTGAGCCTCGATTTTTAAACCATATCCTAACTTGATTCGAGTTTATTAGGATCTAATTGGGCTTTAGGTCCACTTATAACCTAAGTTTAATAACTAAGTCATATAACCATAATTATTAAAACCTAAGCTAGCTCACTGGAACCTATTATGAGTCGCCACCTAATTTTAACCTAGATCAAATTAGGAAAGGAGAGTTCGGGTTCCGGGGCTTGATATTCGACTTAATTAGGGTTCAATTACTTTCATTACCCCTAGAAAACGTTTTTCCTCTACTTAGTTTAATTACGGCTTATTACGAGTCGTTTTAACCTAAGTGCGCGCTTATGATTTTTTAGATTTTTGATGTTTTATGACATAAAATTAAAGTGAAAAGTGAAATTACCAAAGCTAGGGTTTAGAAGGCAGAATTAGGTCAAATTTTACTTATGTTCGTAGCCACGGACCCAATGTCTGAGACCACGGACCCCGGTTAACCTAGTTATACAGAAAAGTCGAACTTATGAGAAAACGAAATTTTGAAAAGTCCGGGGCCACGAACAGCCTGTTCGTGGGCCCGAACATTATTTAGAAAAGCCTAAATTTTAAAAAATTTAAAAATGCCGCCGCCGTCCGTGGATGTCCGTGGCCACGGACAACCCGTCCGTGGTCCCGGACCACCCACGGATAGGGGTTTTCTGGTGGTTCCCGATGGAGTTTTCGGCTCAAAAATTATGTACGTGTAGCCTGAAAAGTGTACAAGATGTTAGTAATTGAAAGATCTCAGTTTGAAGTCAAATTCAATGCGAAGCTTAACAAACAAGTAATTGGGCAGAAGCCAAAACAATTAGCAATTCAGAAGCTATAAAAGGTTAGTTTGCCCTCAAATTTGGATAGAAGACTAATGAAGTCGTGGAGAATCAAAATAATAAGGTCCCAACCTGTTTTACCTTCGGTGTTAATGAGACTCTTCACGTCAGGAAACTTTCGGTGCTCCGTTGAAGTAGATTCCGAATTGAGTTCGAACCGAGCTTCTGACCTTTGAGAATTGGTGACGTTCTTCACGTTTTTGTGGTGGTTTGATGGTGATTTGATGATTGTAGATTAAATGATGGGAATTGAAGAATGTGTTTTGGTGTTGATTTTTGTGAGATTTCGGTATTGTTTTGGTGCTTGGGAGTGCAAAAACGTGAGAGGCTGGCTATGGAGGAGAGTTTTGACTGCTTAGGGTTCTGAGAGCTTGTGGGATTCTGATTTGATCAAAAGACTTATCCCTTTGTATAGACTTCCTTAAAGATAATAAAAATCTAGTGAAAACGAGATTTTTTGGGATTTTAATTAATTGACTTTCCAAAAGAATTTTGCTGTGAAATTTTAGCCACATGTCAAGGATGATATTTATGATTTTTCAAAGGTGGAATCGATTTTTTTGGATATTGGAATATTTTTAAATTCAATTTCTCGTCAGATTCAATCAGAAATTGCTAGAAAATTATTGGAAATTCAAAAAATCAAAATTTTAACGCCATTATGCTTAAAATGCAATCCTTTATCATGGGTTAACATTTCAAAACATTCAGAGTTGATTTGAGCCACTTTCGGAGGAAAGAAAAAGCTCGTAGGGGGCTTAGGAGCCTTGAAAAATCATGAAAATACCCCTGAAGATGACTAAGCCGCCCCTGATGCCCCGGAATGCGCCGATCGAACCGGGAATCCTTGTTGTTTGACCAAACTAACCTTTTTGCACCAATACCTCAAGAGACTCTCCTCTGGGGGGGGGGGGGTAAATTTTTGGGTATAACACAAACTGTAAACAACTCCCGCAATACTTACATCCATGTTCGCCACACAATATCCCAAGGTGATTACTGAGTGCTAAGAGTTAATATAAATTACAACCTCCTTCAAGTCTAACAAAACATCAATTGTTTAATAACTAACCATGTCTAAGATTGTTTACAATTCCCAAATCCAAAAGGGTGTACCACATGGTACACCGGCTAAACAAAAAGGCTCTAAGCAGTGTACAATTCGGGACACCAATCAAAACGCTAATCTAACAAGAGTCCATCCAGGTCATTCTTCAACCATAAACCATTTTTAGTACCTGCATTAAAAACAGTGCCCCAAAAGGCTCAACAAAAGCTGCGTATGAAATTCGCATACCCCGCGTGCTAATGAGGGTACGCCGACTACTTTGTCGTTAACATGGAGTTCATTTAAATTCAACAAGCATGCAGAGTAACAACTCATTTAACGTATACAATAGCCCTACAGCATAGAGCACAACAATGAGGCAAGGAGCTGTTCACAGATCACGATCTCATACCTTAGTACACCCTCTAGATATCCTACCTCGTGGATAATTCTAGAGTTAAGTTAGTGCGACCTCCGGTTGAGATAGATACAATGTCACCACCGGGTTACTTCTCTCATAACCTGACAATCCCCAGCTTATCTCTTTAGACAGATAAGCTCTGCCAGTCTCACTCTAGTCGGGCAGCACTTTGTGGCACACGGCCCCGCTGGGCACCACTATGTGGCACACAACTCGGTATCAAGGGAGTTCAACCACGGATTTGGAAACAAACACTCTGTTGTTTCCTCATCCTTGCACGTGTGACTCACAATCCCCCTAACCCCACTCTCGGGTTAGTAATAATTTCCTGTCAGTGAGTTAGTTAACATTCAACTCACAATCATTCATACATGAGACATGGCGCTTATTTAGTGGTTAGGTCCCAACATCGTTAGTTAAGTCAAGTGCTGAGTTAGGTTAGTCCACGAACAATCATTCACTCATACTTGACGCTCAACCAATCACAAGGCATAAAGAAATGCAGTAAATCAGATTCGTGCATTTATCTTGTTTAGGTGATGGCAAGCAAGCACACAAGCACACAATTCAGAGTAACTACTGTAGCATACAGGGCATGAGAAAATCATACCATTCACCGTCGCTTTTGGATCACCGACTCCTCTTTGGAAATCGACTATATGAGTCCTATAACATACATAGCATCGGGCGGTTAATTTTCTATAGTTAACCTAAAACCTTTCATCTTTATGTTTCCCCAAGGTACAATTACTAGTTCCTTACAATTCATACTTAATCACAAAATCACTTACTTCTCATCATTTCTTAAGTTCCCATGTGCATATTATTTTCCTCTCACCATCATTATTCTCCCTATGGTTTAATTATAGCTATTTAATTGACTATAATTATTATGGGTCCATTTAACCTGCTTAAAGTCACGTTTCCCGGTTTCCTCGAAAAACGTGCTTTAAGGTTCGTTTGTTTTTTAAATCCGTATTAAGGATTCGTTTTCTTCAGGAATTGTTCCCTCATATTTAATTAGACATAATTAAGTTTCTAAAATCCTCATTAGCCTAATTAATCACTGTTTTAAATTTTAGGGTATTTCAATCTACCCCCCTTAAGGAATTTTGCCCTCAAAGTTGTTCAAAGTTGGTGAACTACAATCTTGCTCAATCAAACACAACAAGGTCATAAAGCATACATTCATAGTCAAAATACACCGCAAGCACTACAAACTGTGCAAGCGCACCACAATACAATGATTACAATTACCACTGTGTGTACATACTCGTACCACGCAACCGTACATCAGAGTACAATGCAACCTCAGCGTGCATTACACTACTACAACCAACACTCCGGCTGTTAGTTGCTAAACAAAATGTATACAATACATACAATGCCATGCTTTCCAGAAGCAATGCATACAAAAGTCAAACAGCTATACCCCCCTTAAAAGGGGTACGCCCCGTACCCTCTAAGTACTAGACAATTTAGTCTACAAATAGCTGTGGGCACTTCACCTTCATGGTGTCTTCTAATTCCCAAGTCGCCTCTTCGACATTGTGATTAGACCACAAGACCTTCACCATTCACACTGTCTTATGGCAAGTGTCTCTGGTCTTAGTATCAAGAATTCCCAAGGGAGTCTCGGCGTATCTCATCGTCGGCTCTAGGGATAGATGTTCGGGCTCTAGGACGTGAAAAGGATCGGCTATGTATTTCTTGAGTTGTGAAACGTGAAACACATCGTGCACACGTCCCAACTCCTTAGGTAAGGCTAACCTGTAGGCTATAGATCCAACTCTCTTAGTGATCACATATGACCCTATAAAATTCGGGCTCAGCTTGCCCTTCTGGCCAAATCGAAACACACCCTTCACCGGCGAAACACGCAAGAACACTTGATCACCCACGGCGAACTTAAGGTCGTGTCGTCGCACATCCGCATAGGATTTCTGTCTATCTTGGGCTGCTTTCATATTTGCTCAGATCTGCTGAACTTTTTCTTGCACTTGCTCAAGGAATTCCGGTCCTATGATGACCGCTTCACTCGACTCATCCCAACACAAAGGGGTACAGTAAGGTCTACCGTACAAGGCTTGGAATGGCGACATCTCAATCGAAGCGTGATAACTATTATTATATGAAAACTCGATTAGATGTAGCTTATCTATCCAACTCCCCTGGAAGTCCAAGGCACATGCTCTCAGCATGTCCTCGAGTGTCTGGATGGTCCTTTCTGTCTGACCATCAGTCTGTGGATGGAAGGCAGTGCTAAGCTTCATCTCAGTACCCAGCGCTTCCCGTTTAGCTCTCCAGTATCTCGAAAGAAATCTGGTGTCGCGGTCAAATACAATGGTCTTCGGGACTCCGTGGTGTCGGATGATCTCCCGGTCGAATAGCTCGGCGAGCTTCGCCACCTTCCAGGTGTCCCTCATCGGAATAAAGTGGGCAACCTTGGTGAGGCGATCGATGATGACCCAGATCATGTTGAGTCCTCCCCTAGCAGGTGGGAGTCCAACAACAAAATCCATGGAGATGTCATGGAATTTCCACTTCGGAATGGGCATAGATTGTACCATTCCGCCCGGTCTTCGGTGCTCAAATTTCACCTTTGGTATGTGAGGCACCTCAAAACATACTCATTCACATCTGATTTCATGTCTGACCACCAGAAGTACCTCTTCATGTCTTTATACATCTTGGAGGCTCCCAGATGGACAGATAGTGTAGAACAATGTGATTCTCGCAGAATGCGATCCCCCAGCTCAGCATTGCTTCGGGGAACATATAATCTGCCATTCAGCGGGATCAGACCATCTTCATGTAGTTTGAAGTCGTACTTCAGCTTCTCAAATGTACCCTCTATGATTTTCTGTCCGATTTCTTTCATGTAAGGGTCGCTCATCTGAGCCTCTCGCACCTCATCAACCAAGCTAAAAGAAGCGAGTAGCGAATGGAGTGAGTGTGCTCGACGGCTCAAGGCGTCGGCCACAACGTTTTCCTTCCCTTCTTTATACTAAAGGTCGATGTCATAATCAGATAGGAATTCCATCCACCTTCTCTGTCTCAGATTCAATTCCTTCTGTGTGAATACATATTGCAAGCTTTTGTGATCGGAATAGATGGTGATGCTAACCCCATAAAGATAGTGCCGCCATATCTTCAATGCGAAGACAATGGCCCCTAGCTCAAGATCATGTGTCGGGTAATTCTCCTCATGATTTTTAGCTAGCGGGAGGCGTAAGCTACTACCTCGCCGTGTTGCATGAGTACGCATCCTATGCCCTTGCCTGATGCATCACAGTACACCTTGAATCCTTCTGTGCCCTCGGGAAGAGTGAGAACGGGTGCTGAGGTCAACGAGTCTTTCAAGTTCTGAAAGGATTCTTCACATTCGTTTGTCCATACAAATGGTGCATCCTTCTTCATCAATGTCATCATGGGCTTTGCAACTTTAGAGAAGTCTTTCACAAATCTCCGCTAATAACCGGCTAGACCAAGAAAGCTCCGAATATCGGAAACATTCTTAGGTCTAGGCCATGAACGAACTGCTTCTATCTTAGACGGATCAACTGAGATACCCACGCTCGAGATCACGTGACCTAGGAATGATACCTAATCGAGCCAGAATTCGTATTTGGAGAACTTTGCATACAGCTGGTTCTCGCGTAGTGTCTCACGTACTTATCTCAAGTGGCTCTCATGATCGTCTCTCGACTTCGAATAAATGAGAATGTCATCGATGAAGACCACCACTGAAGTGTCTATCTGCTCACTGAACAACCGGTTCATCAAATCCATAAACTTTGTTGGTGTGTTTGACAGTCCGAATGACATCACTGTAAACTCAAAGTGGCCATATCTTGCACGGAATGATGTTTTCTCGATATCGAGTTCTCTGATGGCAATTTGGTGATATCTGGATCGGAGGTCAATCTTGGAGAAGACTGAAGCTCCCTTCAGCTGATCGAATAAGTCATCGATGCGTGGCAATGGGTATTTGTTCTTCACAGAGACCGCATTAAGCTCGCGGTACCTAAAGGTAATAATGAAGTAATGTCAGACTATTCTAAGGCGCCAACTACCTATAAGGATGATATGACGTCAAGCTATTCTAAGGCGTTGACTACCTATAATGAATGAGATGATGTCAAGCTATTCTAAGGCGTTGACTACCTATAATGAATGAGATGATGTCAAGCTATTCTAAGGCGTTGACTACCTATAATGAATGAGATGATGTCAAGCTATTCTAAGGCGTTGACTACCTATAATGAATGAGATGATGTCAAGCTATTCTAAGGCGTTGACTACCTAACAGTGATTGAAAATTGGTGTTGGGTCGAGTTCTTCTATTCGGGTGAGTTCTGCTGCTCTGGTGAATCTGAATCTTTGGCTGAGAATCTGCATCTCTGAAGAGTCTGTATCTTTGGCTGAGAATCTGCATCTCTGAAGAGTCTGTATTGGCTGAGAATCTGTATCTTTGAAGAATCTGTATCTTCAGCTGAGAATCTGTATCTCTGATCGGGTGAGAATCTGTATCTCTGAAGAATCTGTATCTTCGGGGCGAGAATCTGTATCTCTGATCTAGTGAGAATCTGTATCTTCGGGGCGAGAATCTGTATCCCTGAAGAATCTGTACCTTTGGCTGAGAATCTGTATCCCTGAAGAATCTGTACCTTTGGCTGAGAATCTGTATCCCTGAAGAATTTATACCTTCGGCTGAGAATCTGTATCCCTGAATTGTGACGAGGAGTCTCATACAAATAGATGCAATGGTCATGATGAAAGTTAATTATGAAAGTGCCAAACGTGGCAATGAGGATGTGCATGTCAAAATACGATCAAAGTGTATGTAGGAAATTTGTCCAAAACAAGAAATTGCTGAAAGAGGTGCCAAACGTGGTAGTGTTTGAAGAATGATCTGTTTAATGAAAAGGAAAGCGAAATTATCATTTCCTAACCATAGCCTTCGGACTTGTAATTTATCTCCTAGGAGATGAACATGCCATCGGTGGGGTATGGTGTAAAGATAAGGTCTTATGTGGGCCTGTGGTGTTTGATGTGGAGGTAAGGGCTTATGCGGGCCGGTGGTGTGTGATGGTGGTGGTGATGTTTGAGCTCTGGGTTCCAATTGGTGTTGTCATAGCAATTGTTGGAACCAACAATTGCCCCCAGTATTTTCCCCTTAAGACAATCTGAGCTAGCGTTCGTGGCAATCGGTCGTTCCGATCGATTGCCCCCAGTATTTTCTTTTATTAAACGTGCGAACGAGTCTCGTCCTCACAGGGTTAGGGCTTATGTTTTTATGTGGTGCTTCCTAACCCACACTCGGCGTGTTTGGTGCTTGCACTCGTTCCTCACCTACAGTCACAACTTCTAGACCATTGAATTCGATATTTGATGGATTTACGCATTTGATCTGTTACTTTCACGTGATTGGACGCACAACTATCAAGTCGGAAGTCTTTAAAGCTTATAACGTGGCCACGGGATGTGATGAAGGACAACGGGACCATGGAGGGATATTTGAGGTATGTGGAGCTTAAATGGGTGACCAAAGCTGCAACTTGCGTCTTCTCTCAGATTCATCTTCCTTGTCTTGAAGTCGTCTAACTGCTTCATGTTGACGTTGTTTTTGAGCTTCTGGACTTGGACTTTTGAAGTTGTCCTTTACACCATTTCTCTTTTCGTCTTTTGGATTTCTTCGAGGCACTTTGGTTTTTCCTCTTTGTTTGATCCTTTCTTGACTTTGCCTTCGGGGTTCTTGTGTTTCCCGGTTTTGAGTTTTGAGAGCTATTTTGATGTGAGCTCTTTTGATCCTGTGTCACTTTGGACCATTTGCGGATCACTTCATCATGCTGATAGCGGCTTTGCTTCTCTGGACTGATGAAAACGTTATCTGAGAGTCAGGCTCCTCGCTTCCTTTGGTCACCGGGTTGGTTATTCATCACGGGCTGGCTTGCTCTGTGGAGCTTTGTAACATCGAAAAGGGATATATGAAAGGCTCAGCGGGGGTGCCTATGGTTTAATGTCAGGGTTTACAAGCTTTTAGCTATGTGGTGTTGTACCTAGGTGCTTCGTCATTCCTGATAGTTGTGTATCCGTTCGTTGTTACTTTTCGCAGGTCTAAGGGTAAATTTACAAATTATCTCCTTCGGTCGGAGTTATGCCGTTTACCTCACCTTTGAATGTGGTCTCACCGGAGTCGTGTAAGAATGATACGCTCGTTCACTCATGGTTTTACCACTCAAGACACTCTCGCGAGATCTTCACTCAGAGACTTGTTCGCATATTTAAACGAAAGGTAAAAGATGACGAACTTAAACTCAGATTGCCCCCAGTATTAACCCAGGGTTTATAACAACAATTTGACAAATGTAGACTTGAACCGCTTCGTGGGTTTCTTGGATGTTTTGGGGTGAGTAGTGGTGTTTGGTTGGACATGTTCAAATTTTCAGAAACAAAATGCAAGTCTTTGTATTCCTTTGCATAGTCAGAAAATGATTACTTCGTGATCCTTGAAAGACGTGATTGCTCTTCTTTTTAGTTTTTCGAATTAATGAATAATGCTTTGTACAAAAATTATGGAAATGGAACTATGTTTTATTCAACAAAAAGAATAATGTTGGAAATTACAAACTCAGGGAAACTACCGAAAATGATCAAGGGAACTAACTACTACAAAAGTTGAAAGACAAATAATCAAGAAAAGGAATGCATTTAATGAGAAACACACTAAAAAAAAACATTTCTGATGACACTTGGGCATGCGTGCTCTGCGCTCTCCACCATGTTCTTAGAATTGGAGCCCTTGGTCAATTAGATCCTGGATTCTTTGTTGTAGGGCCCTGCAGTGGTCAGTGTCGTGACCGGGCAGCTGATGGAAGTGACAAAATTGATTAAGATCCTCCCCCAAATGAGTAGTTCCTGGCCTCAGGGCGAGCGGTTGCATCGGATATCTTCCTCGAAGCTCTTCAAGTGCTTGTCTTGGTGTTCGACCGATGTCTGTAAACTCTCTCTGTCGAGAATTCCGTCGGGGTGGTTCTACTGTCCCAACGCTCCAACCAGGTCCTCTTGACTGTTGATCGTTGTCTTCCTCATGTTGCCTGGTTCTCTTGAGGGTGCAGCTTTGGATGCAAGTTGCTGCTCCCGGTTGCCTAATCACTTTCGTGAGTTCTATAGCAATTTCTTTAACATTCCCCTTCGATCCTCAGACCCTAATGGAGCCAACTTCAATGCAGTCATAAAGGGTGTTGAGAAGCCTGTCCACTAACTCATCCCGAGTTTGACGTTCGGACTCGAGGGAAAGAGCCTTTGCTTTCAACTCTTCGATAACAGCAACGTAGTTAGATTCCACGGCGTCCATGGCAGCACTATGCCTCTGCTCCATGGCTTCAATGGTGGCCATGTGCTTTTGTTCCAAAATTGTGAGCTGGGCTTCCATGTCGATTGGACCGTACTTAGGACTTGAGTCTACCTGTGTCCGAGGTGTCCATTATTAGCTAACAAAAGGAAGTGGGCTGAAACATGACGCTTCACAAGATAGATCGAAACAGACTTAGGCTGAAAGCAAGTGGGCCAGGATACCCAGAGAATGAGGTGTTTGGACTGGAGTATCTTTCAGACTATGAACTGGAACTTGGGCTGAAATCTAGACAGATGGCTTTGATTGGGCCTGAGAGGTGACACCTAGATCTAGGGTTTGGGGCTAGGGCCCGAATAAGAAGTCTACCTAGTCTAGGATGAGCCCTGGGCCGGAATGTGTTTGGGCCAGGGGTAAAGCACATGGGCTGGAATGGTCCCTAAATCACAAATGGGCCTAACTTTCTTTGGGCCAGAGGAGATGGTTGCTAAGCAGAAAAAGATTTTATTTTCAGAACTTGTGGGTTATTTCAAGTTCAGGTGGATTTCTTTTTTTTGGGCCTAGAACTAATTGGATAATTCAAATTGGGCCAGAAGGGAAATCACCTAAGTCTAAGCTTTTGGGCCGAAGCCCGAATGACTCACATATTAAACCAAACAGGACCTCTGGGCCACAAACAAGTAGAGCCGCCAATTCGGTTGGGCTAGGTTAATGTAGGAGAAGTTCCTATCAATCTCTAGGTTGGGTAATGGGCCGATCATACAAGCAAACAAGGCCCACACAAATTCAACATGTCCTCACTTGACGGTTAAATCAATTTGGGAATGGATCGATCCGGAGAGGTGCTTGGGGCTTGGGCCCAGGTCGCCACAAGGAATAGGGCTTGCACGCTATTCTCTTTGGGCTTCCCCACTTTTTTCACATCACCTGAAGGTGTGCGTCTGCGGCCGGGTCTTTGACTGACCAAACAATGGGCTAGGTAAGGACACTGCCAGGAAAACGCTTGGGGCTAAGGCCCAGGTATTAAGGGGATGTGGTTAGACGACATCCTCCTCTTTTCCCCCGCTTATTCACATCACCTAAAAGGTGTGAGTCCCTGACAGGGGACCCTCAAACGGGTCCCGGGGTGAAATCGGTGCAGGTGGACCCTCGCTCTCATATGATGCAAAGGTGCAGAAAATTAAAGTGCGCACAAAAGTAAACAAACAAAGTAATAAAGCCATAAATAAACATTTTTCAAGTTAAGCCCTCTTTCTTAAAATTAAGCAAGTTAATATTAAGAGTTTGTCCCCAGTAGAGTCGCCAGTCTGTGAGCCTCGATTTTAAACCCTATCCTATGTGGATTAACTTGATTGGGATCTAATCGGGTTTTAGGTCCACTTATAGCCTAAGATTAATAACTATGTCATATAACAATAATTATTAAAACCTAAGCTAGCTCACTGGAACCTATTATGAGTCGCCACCTAATTTTTACCTAGATCAAATTAGGAAAGGAGAGTTCGGGTTCGGGGGCTTGATATTCGACTTAATTAGGGTTCAAATTACTTTCATTACCCCTAGAAGTCGTTTTTCCTCTACTTAGTTTAATTACGGCTTATCACGAGTCGTTTTAACCTAAGTGCGCGAGCTTCTGTTTTTTTTTGGTTTTTTAGCATTTTTTGACAGAAAATTAAAGTGAAATTAAAAGCTACCTAAACTAGGGTTTCGGAGGCAGAATTAGGTCGAATTTTGCTTACGTCCGTAGCCACGGACCCCATGTCCGAGACCACGGACCCCAGTTAACCTAATTATACAGAAGAGTCGAAATTAAAGGAAAACAGAAAATTGTAGAGTCCGGGGTCACGGACAGGCTGTCCGTGGGCCCGGACATTATTAGAAAACCTAAATTTTGATTTTTTTAAAATCCCGCCGCCATCCGTGGGCGTCCGGGCTTACGGACAGGGAGTCCGGGACCCCGGACATGACGTCCGTGGGTGCGGACCGCCCTCGGACGGCGGCGTTGAGGCTGTTCCCGAAGGTGTTTTTGGCTCAAATTTTATGGGTGTGTAGCTTGAAAGATGTACAAGACATTAGTGATTGAAAGTTCTCAATTTGAATTCGAATTAAACACGAAACTTGGTAAACAAGTTATTGGACAGAAGCTTAAACAAACAGCAATACAGAAGCGTAAAAAGGTTAGTTTGAGCCCAAATTTTGACAGAGAGTCAATAAGGTCGTGGGGAATTAGAAAAGTAGAATTGCAACCTGTTTTACCTTCGAATTCAAGAGGATTCTTCACGTCGGGATTCTTCGGACGCTCCAATGGTGCCGGTTCAGGATTGTGTTCGACCCGAGCTTCTGGTTGTTGATTGTTGAAGGTGTTCTTCACGTTTTGGAGGTGATTTGGTTGATGTTTGATGATTGATGATGTTGTGGGAGTTGAAAAATATGTTTTGGTGTTGATTTTGGTGAGATTTCGGTGTTTGATTGTGGCTCTGGAGTTCAAAAACGTGGAGAGAGAGAGGCGGCTGCCTTCTTTGAGAGTCTAGGGTTCTTGAGGTTCTTTTTTGATCATGGGATAAGGTTCCTTATATAGGCTTCCTTAAAGATAGAAAAATCCGGTAAAAACCGAGATTTACCGACGTTTTAACTCAAGGGCTTCCAAAAGGAATTTGATTATGAAATTTCACACTTGGGTAAAGGATGATATTTCTGATTTTTCTAAAGTGGAATCGAATTTTTTGGATATTGGAATATTTTTAAATTCAATTTCTCGTCAGATCCAATCAGAAATTACTAGAAAATTATTGGAAATTCAAAAAATCAAAATTCCAACGCCATTATGCTTCAGATGTCATCCTCTATCATGGGTTAAAATTTCAAAGCATTTGGAATTGATTTGACCCTTATTTGGAGGAGAGAGAAAGCCTATAGGGGGCTTAGGAGCCTTGAAAAATTACGAAAATGCCCCTGGAGATGACTAAGCTGTCCCTAGTACTCTGAAATGTGCCGATCGAACTGGGAACCCTCGCTACTAGCCTATTAGTAGAGACTCTCTTCCGGGGGGGTTGAAATTTTGGGTATAACAGCGACCCGGGAACCCGTTTTGCCACCCCTAAATGGAACTGGTACAATTCTCCAAAAACAAACTTATAAAACATAACTCTTCAAAATAAGCAGTAACTTGAAATCAAACTCTTGAAAGTAAAACAGGGAAATGAGGCACTTCAAAACAATCAATCATAGAGAAGATATAACAAGGTAAGGATAGAGACAAAGAACTTAAAAACCAAGTCAACCACTTAAGAAGTCACACCATATAGTTAGTAAGCATCCATTATTGATGTTAGAACCAATTATGGTTAAGAATAGAAAGACTCAGGTAGTCACAAAGGACTTGGAATGATATGAATACCCATAACCCGTGGTAGACAGTTTATGTCCCCACCAATTCAGAAAGCTGAATCCCATAGACAAAATATACTCAAGAGTGGAATAAATTCAACTGGGAGAGATGGCCCCCACCGCCAAGTACGTCCTTTTAGGACAGGGGATATACAGCCCCTCACTGTTTACTACGTCCACTAAGGACAGGGGATATACAGTGTAACACCCCATCCAACAACAAACACATAACAACCATCTGCAGCGGAATACACACCTCAACAAATAACTTAACTCGTTGGTGTTACACGCCGTTAACCACCCACGTGGCTAACAAGGCTAATACATATACATTGTACCGGTCTGATGGGCTAAATTCCCGAGCGACTACACATTACTATCCCTTTCCATTAACAACAACAACAACATACACCTTTCAACTATACCGAGTGTTTATAAACTGATGCCGATAACAATTTCGGTCTTACTACACCTACTGCATATATACACTTAAATGATTACGCATGTACAACGACTACCCCGTCCTACTCTCGAACGGCTTCCAGCTCCTTGTACCTGAAATAGGAAAAGAAGAGAAAGGGTGGCCCCCAAGGGGCTCAGCACCTTTGCTGGTATGGTAATCCCGCAGCCCACATGCTACCGGGCCACGCACAACTAATTGTCATCTTAGCATGCGGTTGATTATATTTAAATCGTGCATGCAACTGTAAACACACAACACACAACATCTTGCCTCAATGGGCTCAATAAACGGACAATACATCCTTATTTGATAAGTCACTCATGGTATTCATTGTCCCTAGAGTGTTTCTCCTCTAATGGAGCTACTTCCTTAATAGACGACACTTACCCTTAAATCGGGTTATCCTTAAACGCCTCTTATCACAAACTGGGATTCATATCCATGATCCACATACTCCACATTTTACAACATATAACATGCATCCCATAACCACATAACAACACTTTCACGTTTCAACGTGCACATAATAACATCGCAATAAAAATTGCATTACAACAACATCACATAACATAACGGGAATGGTTCTCTTAGGAACCGACCCAAACATTGTTAATACACTGGTGAGCCTAGAGAATGTTGCTAGTCTCATGATAAGCTCGTTACATAACTCGTTACCGTCTCGTTAAATGAACGGATAACTTAACACAAGGTGTCTCGGATATAGTGATCCAAGCACACCGAACAAACATAACATAGTATGCCCCTGTGGCCCGACGTGAGTCAGTAATAGCCTTGGTTAAGCTAAAGGGAAGGTTGGAAACCAAATTGGAAAACAACCATAACATACAGAGAGGATCGAACCTGATATGACAACGACCCCCATACTCACACGCGTGGCCGGAACAGACCGGACTCCTCACTCCCCCCGTTAGCACTTGTCAGAAGTTCATCATTGAACTTAGTTAAACAATCACAACATTGGGTTAAGTCTTGTTAGACACACACAAGGGAAGGGAGAGTCATACATTCACACACCAACATCACACATAAACATTACATAACTAACTCACGCATAGCCGTGGTTAGAACGTTCCTTAGGTCGGAAACGTTATCACCGGATACCGTTCTCCTACGTTTACCTAATAGTGGTTAACTAGCCCTTTAAGTGCATTCTAGGTTACCGGTATCGGCACGTAAACATACAATAACAATAACGACTGTAAACTCGTTTCATGATTTATCTCATAACGTGGCAAACATACAGAAAAACACGTTGGCATACAAGCCGGTGTAATCCGGTAGGACACAGGTTGCAAGAAAACCATACCTGTCACCGGAGTCCACTTTACCACGTCCACTTATGTTCCTCGAGCAATTCTCGAACAACTGATAACATTACATGTACTTTTATTAACATCGGGGTGGCATGATTATTTAATGTCTAATGCTTATAACTTTTCCCCGTTAACTTAGTTACATAACTTCACTTTTTAACTTGTTTTACTTTTACATTTTAATACATCTTTTCCCCCACTAAATTGTCATTATAACTCACCTAACATGTCTTAAACAACCTTATAACATCATTACTAATCAATCCCCATCATTACATTTCATTTTATAACCATAAACAACATTTTTGGTCCGACCGACCTTACCGACCGACCTTGCACAAGGTCGGTCCATTCCAGAACACTTTACCGTCAAAATTTCTACTCCGACCGACCTTGTAAGTTCGGTCGCATGTTCGGTCCATTCCCGAGAGTTTCTTCCCTTTGAAAATCAGCCCGACCGAACTTGCCAAGTCCGGTCCCATGTTCGGTCGATTCCAGAAACTTAATCCGTACACAAAATACAAGCCCGACCGACCTTGCAAGTCCGGTCCCTAAGGTCGGTCCATTCCAGAAACTAATTCTCGCAGGGTAATCTGGGCTCGACCGACCTTGGCAAGTTCGGTCGCAAGGTCGGTTGCCCCAGACCTTTATTTTACGCCATTGCCCATTTAACTCCAAACTTCACCTCATATTTCCTAATATGTCGTAGCCCTCATTTGGGCACTTCAAACACATATCTAGCCATGTACTAAACTCTTTAAATCACACCAAACCATCTTATCATTCACAAAATTTCTTACAAAAATTCTTAGCACTTGGAATGTTTCCTCCTTAAGATTTCTAAGTGGTATTTCACAATAATGACCACTATACCAAGGTGTCCTCTACACCTTAACATCATCTCTCAAACTCTTTACTACAAAATCTCCTGTTCACATCTTACCTAACAATACATTCTCCTTGGGATATCAACATTACCTAAACCTAAACAAACTTCTCCAGACTTAATACATCTTAAAACACTCATTGGATTTCTAGAACTTCCAAGATATTACCTAAATCCTTGTAGCACCTTAGAACACCTTATGCACATTTTCTTCCTTAGTGAAACACTATCCATTCCTAAAATTCCTAGTTCACCAAAGCTCATTTAAAACACTTAAAACTCCTTAACATATACAAATTTGCCATGGGTTCTCCTAGAACATCATCATTCCAAAGCTCACAGTTTCACCATTAAACACTCAAGAACACCTAATCCATCAAGAACATCATCCCACACACTAGTTCACCAAATTTACACTACATCACAATATAGTGCACATTTAAATTGCTTGGCACTTAGGCCCTTAAATAACATGGCTCTTAGGCCCTTAAATAGCATAATCTTAACACGAATTTCCACATAATAATGCCTTTGACCTGCAAATACATACACCAAGACATCTGTTCTTTTACTAGTCTCCTGAGAAACTTTACTAAGTCATTCCCCATTTGCTCTTTAGGTAGTTTTTAACAAGCATTATAAGCTCATTTCTCTAGCATTAAACCGCATTAGGTCAGTTATTTACCTCTTTTCCACCAAACTTTCTTCTTGTTTCCTTAAAACCGGTAAGGATTTGATTCCTTGTCAACTACTACCAATATACAAAATTGAAATGAGTAACAAGCTTTAAGCTTCATCTCATTGTAAACCTAGGTTTACATTTGTTCAAAACATTAAGGTAGTTGTTTTACCTTGGCCTTTGAAGAGAGGTTTGAATATCTATCAAGAGAGGACTCCACCTAGTCCATGAAAGGTTGGAATGAAGCTAGAACAAAGTCACACAAAGAGCACCATTAATGGTGATTCTCGGTCAAGATAAAACATGAGGGAAACTCATTTTTCTTTGAGTTTCCTTACTTGAAGCAAAGGAGAGTAATAATATGTAGAAACACAAGCTCAAGCTCCTCCCATGGTGATTCCTCTTGGCACCGAAATGGAGCTCTTGGGATTTAAAAGGATAGAATTGAAAGAGCCTGATGAGAGGAAGAGATTGGTGGTGTTTGTTTTTGATTTGGACAAGTGAGCTTGATTTTACAAAGATCAAAGATGGAGTAATGGTGGTGGTGAGTATTACCGTGAGAGAACATCAAGAAGGGAGGAAGAAGAAGGTTGGAACGTGTGAAATGAGAAAGAAATGAGAAATGATGATAGACTTGCTTTTTAGAAGATATTTGTGCTTATAAAGCAAATAGTACATTTAATTAGTCATCTTTATTTATTTCATAGTACCAAGAGAGTGGTGAGTCACCCACACTTAGAAAACCGGCCCCCTTATTACATAAGGTATTTTAGTCTTTAGTCAATTTAATTACCTATAACAACATATGTACCAATTAGCTTATAAAAGTACTATTCATAAAAAAAGGCACCATAAGTGAAATTTTGATTTCCCTTGATATAGACTTCCAAATGTGATACATATAGTAAATGTTAATTAAAAAGTAATGATGGACATCAGCCATTTCAAAACTCATTTACAAGACAATTTTCAAAAGTGCTTTAAGACTCCTTAAAGCACTTTTTGTGTCTTAACTGTTTTCAAGCTTGGTTTTCTTTGGTAATTGATTTAATATGTTCATTAACATATTTATAAGATATAGATATGACCATTAGGTCTTATAATTTATCCCAAGCTTAGAGCACTTTATAAGCCCATATTGACCTTAAGGTATTTATTTATGTTTTGTTTGTTTCCAATGTCCTACAAGGTTCCTATGGACTTAATTAGCCTTATAAATCATAATTAAATATTTTCCAGTCTTGGTAGGCTCTTTGGTCCTAACCAATTTCACTCCGAGCTTAGAGCAGTTTTGCTCAAACCGTGTCTTAGTGTTTATTGCATTTACTATGGTTTAATTTGTTCACGATTCTCTAAGCACTTTTTAGCCTTTATATACCATAGATTAGTATTTAAACACATATATCAGGTTTGGGGTATTTCATACAGCCCCTCTCGTTAACTACCCGTCCATAAGGACAGGGATATAACCCCTCTCGTCTACAACGTCCCTTTTGGGACAGGGATTACAGCCCCTCACAGTTACCATTTAAAACGCACGCACGCCAAAACCTCAAGAACCAGCTCATGAATGAAACGATATCCAGAGTCAAAAGAAGAATTTACCAAAATTGACCTTTTCCAGATTCCCACCAGATCACCTAACCCAGAGCAACAATACCAAAACACTCAGTCCTACAGAGTGCAAAAACGTAAACCCTAAGCGTCAACGTCTAATGGAAAACCAAATAGAGGAACCAATACCCAAGTGAGTTTCACATCAAGGCTCATTAGTCACACAAGCTGAGTTAGTCACAAACCATTTTCCTTTTAGAAATTCCTCTTAAACTCAGTTAGCGTTTTTCGAAAACTCGCATAAGTCAATAACAAAAGTAACGGAGTACGAGAAATCATACCTGGTCACGCCGTACAGAGTTTTCTAGTAAACTCGTGCAAACAATCAACAATTCTCCGAGAACATTGAAGATAATTTACCATCAATAACCTGTACACTAAGTTAAACTTAAATAATTAATCCCTTTTTATGTTTTAGGATAAGATTACATATTAACATAAGGTAAAATTTATCTAAGAGTTAAACTCTGATTCTTAAGTGAAATTGTTAATTATGTAATAAGATAATATATTCTGAAAAATCCCCATACCTTATATTCAAATGATATATTAATATTTTCAATGTTGTAAAGTAGTTCAATATAATCTCTTATATAACCTAGTTTCATCTAACTAAAGGTTTTAAGGTTTTAAGTATCTGATTCCAATTTACAAACCTTTCATAAGTTCTAACTACTGAATACCTCACTTAATTGTAAACTCACATCCTAAGTATTGGTAATAAATGTTATAAATGTATTTCATATGGCTTATCTAATGCCAAGAAACTTGAGGATTATTATTTAGATAAATTTCCAAATCATAGTTTAATATAGTTTAACATCATAATCCTTTTAATGATTTTATCTTAAAACACTAAGTTATATTTCAATACCATAAATGTTAAGAAATGATTAAATCTAGACTTACTAACCTACCTCACATTTAGATTTAAAAGTATTTTATTTATTTAATTATTGTTTTTATATTAAGAACATTTAGATGTAAACGTATTACATTTGTTTATCATTAATTATAGAATAAGATCTATTTGTGTAACATTTTATGAAATCTAATCACAATTTTTCCTAAGTTTTAACTTATTAATTACTTAATCCCAATTTTAGATTTACATTCTGGTCATTGACAAATAATACTATACATGTATTTTAATATGGTTTATATATAAACCTTGGAAATTCAAAGGTAACTCTTTAAGCCAAATACATAACTATAATTTAATACCACCTCATATAATATTCTTCTATTAGTATTATCTAGAGGTTTAGTTTAACTTATTAATTCCTTCGTATTATATTTCCTATAAGGTATTTAATTTCTTTTATTTATGTTTAATGTGTATATATTTATATATACTAGGATTTGTTCAAAACATTATTTATGTAGTTTTTTGTATTTAATTATTTCTATTAACTTTTACACATATTAACATCTGATATATGGTTTAAAAATAAGGTATTTCCTCAAGCTTTAATTAAGTATATTAACTTCCACATTATATACTAAATTAAAATGTAGACCAGTTTAATTCTTTGATTTAATAGAAGTTTCTATTTTACTACTCTCATATAAGTATATATATATATATGTAAACAATTTTTACTTCACTTAAAAGATAATACCCAAAATATTATAAACATACTGGTATAAAATATTAATTTAGGTTTTATATTTTCCACAACCTAAAAAGCTTATTAACAAACCATACTTTAATTTTTGTTACATTAAAAACCATATATTATAGGTTATTCTTATGAAAATTTCATAAACATAATTTTTAAACCCATTTACCCTTGTCCAAAAATTCCCAAATTTATATATAACTATAACATTTTAGACATATTATAAAATTTTTATTTCATAAAAATGTCTTTTTAAATTAGCCAAATAATTCTAGAAAACCTGTAAATTGCAAAAATCATAACTTACGTTTACAAACTCCAAAACCATATTAATTTACATCAAAATAAACTAGATTTTATAAGGAATTTACGGTTAAAAGTTCATGACAAAATACATTCGGGAAGGCATTTAAACACTTCAACAAGTTAGGGTTTATTTCTGAAATTATAATAAAAACTTATACTTTTAATTTGAAACGATCTAATCTCAGCCGTCCGTTTCTTATAACTGCAATTGGACGGCAGCTGAAAGCCGAGTTCTTCAGTGATTCCCAATCCCGATTCGAGTACTAATTCACCAATTTCTCACAATCTACAGAACCAAATTGAGTGATTCTTCCTCCATTCGTTTCGAAATTAAATTACGGTTCTAATGACACTGATTTCACCACTTATGATGCGGTATTCCGCAAAATCGAATCTGGGTTCGAAGTTAGGGTTCCTAATTCAGTTCGAAGCTTGATTTGACCAATTCTCCTAATCTAACACGTAATTGATGAAATTGAGACATGGGTTAGACCGGTAATGTGATTACGAATGACAATAATGGAGCAATTTGATCGGAAACTCACCGGAGTTGCAAAAACGGAGGAATTCGAATTCGGAATTCTGGAAAGGTTCAAACTTTAGAGCAGTTCACGAGGCCGACTTTGAGGATCTATAACTTGCAGTACAGATTGAGTTAGGCTATGTGTAAGGGCTTAATCGAAAGAGTAAACTTACCTCTACATATTGATAACAAGAACTAACTCTACTCGAAACACACAAAAAAATTAATCAAAAGTTACGAGTTTATACCTTGCAGTTTTCTATGATTTCTTGTGATGTTGAATCGGAAACTTTAGGCAACTATATCCCCCAAACGGTTACGAATCAGACTTGGGCATAAACATGAAAATTGTAGAGGGATTAGAGATCTTCAAAACAAGCTAATGTAATCAAATTTTGGTTGAGAGACGAAGAAGTTATGATCGAATGAAAGTTACCTGAATTTGGTGAGAAATTGGAAAACTGGGTACAGGTTTCGCAAGTAGGCAACTTTAGATCGAATTTGCGGCTGATGTATAATGAATTAGGGTATGTGTGAGTAATGGTTGGAAAGAGGATGTTTTGGAGAAGAGAATGAAGAAGACGACATTGAAAAATACTGAGAGATGAGTGAGTTATCCGCATCCAAAGTTAGGGCAAAAATCGGATGGCTGTTGGCAAAAAACAAGGAGAAAATCGACTAAGTGTTGGGCGGCCTGTGACTGACTGACACGTGGCAGATTTCAAAGTTTTGACTCTAAACTTCAATCTAGCATAACTTTGGCTAGGATGATCCGTTTTTGACGTTCTTTTTATCGATCTTCATGGTTTTCCATAACCTATTTATTGGTATAGGTCTCATGTGCTAGTTTGACCATTCTTAAAAAGTCAACCCTAGCAAGGCTTAATAAGCTTTAAGGTTTCTAGGATTTTATATTGACTTTTATGTTCCAAATCAATGCTCCCAATATTTCTAAAATCTTTATAATATAATTGGAGTGTCTAGGAATTTTTCCAAGATTTACTGACTTATAAATCTTGTTATTAAATTCATAATACTATATAGTAATATATAATAATTAAATATTTAATTGTATTCTTTAGAGTTAAATAGGAGGAATCCCCTAAATTAATTTCCATAATTCCATATAATAATTTAATACTTAATAGTATTATTAAAGGTTTAATAAAAGAAATCCCCTAAATTAATTTAAATTAATTTAGGGGTATTTCAGTATACCCCCTTAAAAGAAACTTCGCCTTGAAGTTTAAAAATCAACTAATAGGCACTCACACCGCTTCGGGTGTGCTGAGACAATAATAATTCCAATGAAATTCCATACCAATCCAATCCTTTATTTCCATTCATTTCCATAACAACTTTCCACTCGAGATTACTCAAAATCAAAACGAACCAAGATATACCAAGACATAGCATGATGAAAATCAACAGTCACATACTGTGTCATAATGTAAAAACCAAGTACATACATACACCTCTCACTCTGATAATCACACAACAGGGCATAAACTGGATGAGGTAACGAAGAAAGATTATGCTCTACCCCCCCTTAAAAGAGAACTTCGTCCCGAAGTTTAAGATTTATCTACCAACTACTCACACCCCCTTCCGGTGTGTGGGTAAACTAAATATCAAGTTGTTCTACAAGCTTTAAAATGTTTATCACACAATCAAACCACTCAAGGGTATTCATTCTATAACAATTCCAAACACTTGTTTCTGTTTTCACACACCATATTCAAAGAATTCAGCATCTTATTATCAAGCTTTGTTGTAAATTTTATGGCACTGTTGAATTTACCTATGATTGATATATATATCTGTATCTCTTGATTGTTTTGTATTTGTATTTTCTTAACTGTTATAAAATTTTATCTTATGATTATTATCCATTCATTTTATGACTGATACGAATTATATGTCCATTATATGTTCATTTTATCATATCAATTATATTAACAAGCTACAACTCAGGTGTAACACACTTGAGTAGTTTAAAATAATATTTCAGATCATCTAATAATCCTCAATAATCTTCCAAAATCATCTTCAAGGGTTTATTAGTCAACCATATGTTAAAACTCTATAAAATAAATATTTTCTGTGACTTTTCAAGTTTCAATGGTTTTTATAATTAACTATCGTATTTTAGACGATTCATTCAGTGTTTGCTTCATAAAATTTACTTATTATATAATTACATAATTTCACCCAAGGCAGAATTTTAGGAAGTTCTTATCAATTATAATGTAGCTCCAAAATCTGATTTCTTTATCTTAAAATTTATTTTTCAAGGTAGGGACTCTATATATAAATTTTAAGTCAAATGAATTAGTCTAGTGAAAGTTCACTCACTCTTGATAATTATTTTTCTTAGAGTTTGTTCTATGTAAGTATTCTTCTAATTAAAATCTTAGTACTCCCTTAGACAATGGTGGCTTTTGTAAATATCACTCTTTAAACTTCTAAATAAACATGAGGATTTCCAAATCTTTAAGTAACTCTCAATTTTTCACTAGACGCTCAATACTCCAAGTATTTAAGGCTCAATAGTAGTTTATTATTACTCATGTGTTTTCACTCCATAGGTAAGTATTTTTCACCAAGGATTTAACTCGGTAAACTCTTTACATGTATGAATTTAGTACTGGATCTTAATATATAAGTTTTGAATTGTTCATTGTGGCTAGTAATGAAATATGCCTAGCTCAAGATTTCATGATGGTAACGTCTTACCACCACTTCCTCTCAAGTTCAACACAATCCATCACCTGCGTAGAAGATTATTTACGGTTAGATGACAAGGCTTGTTAGCCCCTAAACTTCTAGAAGTGGGTGTGCACCCCACTACTTTCAGCCTAGGAGTTCATCGCACCAGGCACTTCCTGTAGGATGTTAGGTTTAGGTATTTTCTTTCTAAAGTTAACATAGAGTTTTAGTGTAGTATACAGGTTCAGATGTTGATCTTTTCTAATATGCTACTAGTTCTTGTTAGCTTAATAATTTTCTTGACCTAAGATTTATCGTAAACATTATCTTTAGGCAATAATTTGTACCAAGTAGTTCTTGAGATTTATTTACAAGCTTTAAAGAAATTGAAGTACATATCACTTAGTTATTCAAAGCTCCATTTGTATACTATTTTCAACCAAAGGTATTCTTTAAAGTTCTAGGAACATGTGTACTAGCTTTTAAAGGATTACATTTTTAGCAATGTATTCTCCATAAGTATGCTTTTGAAAAATAACTTAATATTTGATTTATCCCAACCAAAATCTTATCGTACTCAATATACGATGTTCCAAACTTATATTTTTTTTACTGTAGTTTAATGTTTGAACTGTATAACAGCACACCACACTCAACAGACATTCATAAAAGAAAAGTGTGTAAAAGAATCATTCACAATTCTAAGAAGGGTTAGGAGTCGTGCCTTACTGGAGTCCTCACTTCCCAATTCTACCCCAATTCCCCAGTTTTAAGTGCACCTATATTCTAAGTATTTCACTCGGCTTGTTTTCTCGGGTTCAGAGCGTAACTACGCTCTGATACCAATTTCTGTAATACCCCTATAATAATAAAACAGCAGCAGAAAATAAACTAAAGGTGCTACAGACCATCGGGCTCCAAACACCCGGTACCAACCTCACCAATTACAACCATTACAAGTAACTAAGTTACGGTCTGAACTTCGAGAAAACTTAACATAAACATAACAATAATAAAATACATTCACTCTCCATAAACCTAATCCCATCCCAATCACTCATGCTCTTCGTGGCTACCTGTAAATCAATTTGTACCTGCAAGATGAAACCAAGCAGCCCACCCCAAGAGGGGTGAGTCAGTTCCCTGGAATGGAACTGGTACAATTCTCCAAAAACAAACTTATAAAACATAACTCTTCAAAATAAGCAGTAACTTGAAATCAAACTCTTGAAAGTAAAACAGGGAAATGAGGCACTTCCAAACAATCAATCATAGAGAAGAGAGAACCAAGGTAAGGATAGAGACAAAGAACTTAAAAACCAAGTCAACCACTTAAGAAGTCACACCATATAGTTAGTAAGCATCCATTATTGATGTTAGAACCAATTCTGGTTAAGAATAGAAAGACTCAGGTAGTCATAAAGGACTTGGAATGATATGAATACCCATAACCCGTGGTAGACAGTTTATGTCCCCACCAATTCAGAAAGCTGAATCCCATAGACAAAATATACTCAAGAGTGGAATAAATTCAACTGGGAGAGATGGCCCCCACCGCCAAGTACGTCCTTTTAGGATAGGGGATATACAACCCCTCACTGTTTACTACGTTCACTAAGGACAGGGGATATACAGCCCCTCTCTGTTAACTACGTCCACTAAGGACAGGGGATATACAACCCCTCTCTGTCTACAACGTCCCTTTTAGGACAGGGGATATACAGCCCCTCACTGTTACCATTGAAGACGCGCGCACGCTAAAACCTTAAGAACCAGCTCATGAATGAAACGATATCCAGAGTCAAAAGAAGAATTTACCAAAATTGACCTTTTCCAGATTCCCACCAGATCACTAACTACCCAGAGCAATACCAAAACACTGAGTCCTACAGAGTACAGAAGCATAACCCTAAGTAGTCAACGTCTAATGGAACAACCAAATAGAAGGAACCAATACCCAAGTGAGTTTCACATTCAAGGCTCAGTTAGTCACACAAGCTGAGTTAGTCACACAACCATTTCCTTTTAGAAATTCCTCTTAAACTCAGTTAGCGTTTTTCGAAAACGTCACATAAGTCAATCAGCAAAAGTAACTGAGTACAAGAAATCATACCTGGTCAATGCCGTAGCAGTTCTAGTAAACTCGTGCAAACATTCAACAATTCTCTGAGGAACATTGAAGATAATTTACTATCAATAACCTGTACCCTAAGTTAAACTTAAATAAATTAATTCCCTTTATTATGTTTTAGGATAAGCATTACATATTAACATAAGGTAAAATTATCTAAGAGTTAAACTCTGATTCTTAAGTGAAATTGTTAATTATGTAATAAGATAATATATTCTGAAAAATCCCCATACCTTATATTCAAATGATATATTAATATTTTCAATGTTGTAAAGTAGTTCAATATGATCTCTTATATAACCTAGTTTCATCTAACTAAAGGTTTTAAGGTTTTAAGTATCTGATTCCAATTTACAAACCTTTCATAAGTTCTAACTACTGAATACCTCACTTAATTGTAAACTCACATCCTAAGTATTGGTAATAAATGTTAAAAATGTATTTCATATGGTTTATCTAATGCCAAGAAACTTAAGGATTATTATTTAGATAAATTTCCAAATCATAGTTTAATATAGTTTAACATCATAATCCTTTTAATGATTTTATCTTAAAACATTAAGTTATATTTCAATACCATAAATGTTAAGAAATGATTAAATCTAGACTTACTAACCTACCTCACATTTAGATGTAAAAGTAGTTTTTTTATTTAATTATTGTTTTTATGTTAAGAACATTTAGATGCAAACGTATTACATTTGTTTATCATTAATTATAGAATAAGATCTATTTGTGTAACATTTTATGAAATCTAATCACAATTTTTCCTAAGTTTTAACTTATTAATTACTTAATCTCAATTTTAGATTTACATTCTGGTCATTGACAAATAATACTATACATGTATTTTAATATGGTTTATATATAAACCTTGCAAATTTAAAGGTAACTCTTTAAGCCAAATACATAACTATAATTTAATACCACCTCATATAATATTCTTCTATTAGTATTATGTAGAGGTTTAGTTTGACTTATTAATTCCTTCGTATTATATTTCCTATAAGGTATTTAATTTCTTTTATTTATGTTTAATGTGTGTATATTTATATATACTAGGATTTGTTCAAAACATTATTTATGTAGTTTTATTGTATTTAATTATTTCTATTAACTTTTACACATATTAACATCTGATATATGGTTTAAAAATAAGGTATTTCCTTAAGCTTGAATTAAGTATATTAACTTCCACATTATATACTAAATAAAAATGTAGACCAGTTTAATTCCTTGATTTAATAGAAGTTTCTATTTTACTACTCTCATATAAGTATATATATATATATATATGTAAACAATTTTTACTTCACTTAAAAGATAATTCCCAAAATATTTATAAACATACTGGTATAAAATATTAATTTAGGTTTTATTATTTTCCACAACCTAAAAAGCTTATTAACAAACCAAACTTTAATTTTTGTTACATTAAAAACCATATATTATAGGTTATTCTTATGAAAATTTCATAAACATAATTTTTAAACCCATTTACCCTTGTACAAAAATTCCCAAATTTAATATATAATAACTATAACATTTTAGACATATTATAAAATTTTTATTTCATAAAAATATCTTTTTAAATTAGCCAAATAATTCCAGAAAACCCGTAACTTGCAAAAATCATAACTTACGTTTAAAAACTCCAAAACCATATTAATTTACATCAAAATAAACTAGATTTTATAAGGAATCTACGGTTAAAATTTCGTGACAAAATACATTGGGAAGGCATTTAAGCACATTCAACAAATTAGGGTTTATTTCTGAAATTATAATAAAAACTTATACTTTTAATTTGAAACGATCTAATCTCAGCCGTCCGTTTCTTATAACTGCAATTGGACGGTTGCTGAAAGCCGAGTTCTTCAGCAATTCCCAATCCCGATTCGAGTACTAATTCACCAATTTCTCACAATCTACAAACCAAATTGAGTGATTCTTCTTCCATTCATTTTGAAATTAAATTACGGTTCTAATGACACTGATTTCACCACTTATGATGCGGTATTCCGCAAAATCGAATCTGGGTTCGAAGTTAGGGTTCCTAATTCAGTTTGAAGCTTGATTTGACCAATTCTCCTAATCTAACACGTAATTGATGAAATTGAGACATGGGTTAGACCGGTAATGTGATTACGAATGACAATAACGGAGCAATTTGATCGGAAACTCACCGGAGTTGCAAAAACGGAGGAATTCGAATTCGGAATTCTAGAAAGGTTCAAACTTTCGAGCAGTTCACGAGGCCGACTTTGAGGATCTATAACTTACTGTACAGATCGAGTTAGGCTATGTGTAAGGGCTTAATCGAAAGAGTAAACTTACCTCTACATATTGATAACAAGAACTAACTCTAACTCGCAACACACAAGAAGAAATTAAAGTCGAAAGTTACGAGTTTATACCTTGCAGTTTTCTATGATTTCTTGTGATGTTGAATCGGAAACTTTAGGCAACTATATCCTCCAAACGGTTACGAATCAGACTTGGGCATAAACATGAAAATTGTAGAGGGATTAGAGATCTTCAAAGCTAAAGAAATATAATTTTGGTTGAGAGACGAAGAAGTTATGATCGAACGAAAGTTACCTGAATTCGGTGAGAAACTGGAAAACTGGGTACAGGTTTCGCAAGTAGGCAACTTTAGATCGAATTTGCGGCTGATGTATAATGAATTAGGGTATGTGTGAGTAATAGTTGGAAAGAGGACGTTTTGGAGAAGAGAAGAAGACGGCCTTGAAAAATACTGAGAGATGAGTGAGTTATCCGCATCCAAAGTTAGGGCAAAAATCGGATGGCTGTTGGCGAAAAAAGGAGAAAATCGACTAAGTGTTGGGCGGCCTGTGACTGACTGACACGTGGCAGATTTCAAAGTTTTGACTCTAAACTTCAATCTAGCATAACTTTGGCTAGGATGATCCGTTTTTGACGTTCTTTTTATCGATCTTCATGGTTTTCCATAACCTATTTATTGGTATAGGTCTCATGTGCTAGTTTGACCATTCTCAAAAAGTCAACCCTAGCAACGCTTAATAAGCTTTAAGGTTTCTAGGATTTTATATTGACTTTTATGTTCCAAATCAATGCTCCCAATATTTCTAAAATCTTTATAATATAATTGGAGTGTCTAGGAATTTTTTCAAGATTTATTGACTTATAAATCTTGTTATTAAATTCATAATACTATATAGTAATATATAATAATTAAATATTTAATTGTATTCTTTAGAGTTAAATAGGAGGAATCCCCTAAATTAATTTCCATAATTCCGTATAATAATTTAATACTTAATAGTATTATTAAAGGTTTAATAAAAGAAATCCCCTAAATTAATTTAAATTAATTTAGGGGTATTTCATACTTAGCCTCTATGTCATTAGTAGTGGACCTATGTTTCTGTTCCATGGCATCAAAGGCGGCCATGTACCTTTGCTCTAAGGCTGCAAACTGGGCCTCCATGCTGACTGGGTTTCCTCCCTCTGCTATATATGGGATTCGAGCTTATCTGTTGGAAAACAAAAGTGGATTGAGCTAAAATTCTGGACCGCGAAGAAGTTTTAGGCAAAAACTTGTTTGGGCTGCAAGAAAAGTACATGTGCTGGAATGTTTTGAAGATTGTGGGTAGGCACTGAGGCCCGAAATGATTGGAAGAGAGGCACATGGGCCGGAATGATTCATGAGCTGTGAACTGGCGCCTAGGATGAAATGTTTGAAGAATGTGGCTCTTGGGCCGGAATGTTTTGAGAATTGGGCTCTTGGGCCAGAATGTGTTTGGGCTAGAAGTAAAGCGCAAGTGCCAAAATGATTTCTAAACCATGATCTTGATGTGAATTGGAATTTGGGCCAAGTAATTCTGATTGGGCCTAAGAGATGATACCCATGTCTAGGATTTTGGGTCAAAGCCGAGTGAAAAGTCTTCCTAGACTAGAATGAGCCTTGAAATGTTAAGGCCTGATGGATTTTCATGGATTGCTTTAGGTGGACTTGATTTTTGTGGGCCTAGAACTAAATTGATAATTCAAATTGGGCCGAGAGAGAGAGATCACCTAAGCCTAAACTTTTGGGCCGAAGCCCAAATAACTCACATATTAAACCAAACAAAGCCTTTGGGCCGCAATCAATAAAGCCGTAAATTCAGGTTGGGCTGAGTTGATGTGGAAAAAGTTCCTATCCATTTCTAGGCTGGGTAGTGGGCCGATCATACAAGCAAACAAGACCCACACAAATTCAACATGTCCTCACTAGACGCTTAAATCAAACAGGGTATGGATCGATCCGGAGAGGTGCTTGGGGCGTGGGCCCAGGTTACCACAAAGGAATAGGGCTTGCACGCTATTCTCTTTGGGCTTCCCCACTTTTTCCACATCACCTGAAGGTGTGCGTCTACGATCGGGTCTTTGACTGACCAAACAATGGGCTAGGTAAGGGTACTGCCAGGAAAACGCTTGGGGCTAAAGCCTAGGTATTAAGGGGATGTGGTTAGACAATATCCTCCTCTTTTCCCCCGCTTATTCACATAACCTAAAAGGCGTGAGTCCCTGACAGGGGACCCTCAAACGGGTCCTGGGGTGAAATCGGTTTGCGTGGACCCTCACTCTCATATGATGCAAAGGTACAAAAATTTAAATTGCGCACAAAAATAAACAAACAATGTAATAAAGCCATAAATAAACAATTTCGAGTTAAGCCCTCTTTCTTAAAATTAAACAGATTAAAATTAAGAAGTTGTCCCCAGCAGAGTCGCCAGTCTGTGAGCCTCGATTTTAAACCCTATCTTGTGTTGATTAAAGCTGATTAGGATCTAACCGGGTTTTAGGTCCACTTATAACCTAAGATTAATAACTATGTCATATAACAATAATTATTAAAACCTAAGCTAGCTCACTGGAACCTATTATGAGTCGCCACCTAATTTTAACCTAGAGTAAATTAGGAAAGGTAGAGTTCGGGTTCGGGGGCTTGGTATTCGACTTATTTAGGGTTCAAATTACTTTCATTACCCTTCCTAGGTCGTTTTTCCTCTACTTGGTTTATTTACGGCTTACTACAAAGTCGTTTTTAACCTAGGTGCGCGCTTCTGTTTTTTTATTTTTTAGCGTTTTTTGACAGAAAATTAAAGTGGAAATTAAAATACCTAAGCTAGGGTTTCAGAGGGAGAATTAGGTCAAATTTTGTTTCCGTCCGTGGCTACGGACCTAATGTCCGAACCCACGGACCCTAGTTAACCTAATTACACAAAAAAGTCAAATTTAAACAGAAACGAGATTTTGAAAAGTCCGGGGCCACAGACAGGACGTCCGTGGCTCCGGATATGTTTTATAAAACCCTAAATTTTGAAAATAAAAATATCCCGCCCGCCACCGTCCAGGGGCGTCTGGCTTTCGGACAGAGCGTCCGGGACCCCGGACCAATGTTTTTAGGATTGTGATCCTAGCGAGGATCGTAAGTGACCCCTAGGATCAGATCGTGGGATCGAATCGTGGGATCGTTCGATCCTACAAAAAGTGAGTTAATTGTTCAAAAATATACATATGTTATAAACAACTTCTATTTAAATCATAAAGTTTAAATCAAAATAAAAATTAAGACCACATCTATGATAGTACACTTACAAAATTGAATTATAGACAAGCAAACCCTATGAATTCTCATATTATTCTCCATAAAAAGATAAATTTTAATAATATAGGTTAAACATAAATCAAATCCACTAATTCATAATTTTTATGTGCATCTTTATTTCTTTCATCACCCCCAACAAACACTATGAGCTACAAGTTCTTTATTTACAAAATCTGGGTTTTCACACCCATGCTCATTAAAAAGAGTAAGTAAGCAATGGAACACAAAGTCAAAATGAGTTCTAACAGCTTATTATTACAATTATAAACCAAGAAGAAAAAAAATATAAGAGTAATCAATAATATTTTATAAATTTGTATTTGTTTTTTTAAGTTTTTTCATTTTCTACGTTAAAGCTTTATAACTTTGACTTTTTCAATCATTACAATATTAAATAACACTTTAAATGTTACACATTTTTTGAAAACCTAGGTACATATTATAATCTTTCATGATGGAGAGTATCAAGAAGTGATATTCCAATCTTAATCCTTATCCGGTCAATGACCTCAAATAAATCTACATATAAAAGTTGTATTAATAACATCCATTTGCAATGTTCAAAGTCATGATATTTTATGGATTATGAAACTTTTTACAAAATTTTGAGAAATTCTTGTTTCTTTATATTTTATTAATATATAATTCACATTGGTATGAAAAAAATAAACTATAAATAAAGTTAGGATCGATGGGATCGTAGGATCGTACTATGCATCTAGAGTGTAGGATCGTAGGATCGTGTGATGGAATCGTGATCCTTTGACGATCCTACATGGCTACGATCCTACCTGCGATCCGGATTGTAACTATGAATTTGGATCGTAAAATCGTAGGATTGTGGGATTGAATCGCGATTCTGTGAACATTGCCCCGGACATAGCGTCCGTGGGTGCGGACCGCCCTCGGACGGCGGCGTTTGGGTGGCTCCCCGGTGTTTCTAGCTCAAAATTTATGGGTAGGTAGCCTGAAAGATTCTAAACACGTTAGTGATCGAAAGTTTACAATTTGAATTTGAATTAAACACGAAACTTAGCAAACAAGTTATTAGGCAGAAACGAAAACAAATGCTAATTCAGAAGCGGTAAAAAGTCAATTCGACTCCAAATTTTAACACAGAGTGGTTAATGTCGAACAAAGTCAGAAAAAGATGATTTCAACCTGTTTTACCTTTGTATTTAATGAGACTCTTCACATCGGGGATCTTTTGGTGCTTCGTTGATGCCGGTTCTGGATTGACCTCGAATTGAGCTTCTGAATCCTTCTTCTTTATGCTGTTAAGGACGTTTCTCTTCTGTTTTTGTGGTGGTTTTGTGTGTTTTTGGTGCTTGGCAGTTCAATGGGAGAAGAAAGGATGAGTTTTTGGTGATTTCGGGGTGATTTCTGCAGTGTTTCGGGATTGACTTGAGTCTTGGAAGTGTAAAAACGTGGGGAGAAGGTTTGTGGCTGTGTTTTCTGACTTTGGAAGTGTTCTCCTCTGCCCTAGGTCGTTTTTGGAAGGTTCTTTTATAGAAAGAGCAAGGCAATGTTGATAGAACAAAATCTTTATCTAACATCCTGATTTTGTGCTCTAAGAGAATCTGATTTTTTAAAACACGTTACAGGACGATAAAAATTCTGAAATTTTAACCAAAGATAAAAGACTAATTTTAGGAATTTTGAGAGTTGGAATCAGGTTATTTCGATAAATAACCAATTAGATAAAAATCACACAATCTGGAATCTCCCATAATTCATAACTTATTAATGGAAAGTCGAAATAACAAAATTCCAATGGAATTAGTCTCTAAACAGCATCCTATATCTTGTGCTAAAATTTCATGACATTTTGTTTTGATTTAGGTATTTTCCAGAGGAGAGAGATAATTGCAAAAATGATTGAATTTCTCTTTTAAATTTTGGGTTAAGGTTCCAAATAAAATAATTTCAGGTTTATGACTGTATGTAGTCATGCTAACCATGTGACTATTTTATTTAAATTTTGAAAACCTTTTTTATTTCTATTTTGAGGTTATTTCATGTGTTAATTATTAAAGAAACTAGCTTATTAAAAGCTTAATTTCCAGAATAAATATTATCAGAAAATCAAGAAATACCTTGCATAATGACTATGATATTTGGAAGTGTTGGAGATAATGAACAAGTCATATGAAAATAGAAAATCCCGAGAATGTCCTTGGAAAATCCTGCATTGGTGCATTTTGACCATTTTGCCCTTTGTGACACGTATGCCTTAGAGACTACTCCGAGGGGGTTAAAATTTTGGGTATAACACAGAGGTGGAGGCTACCATACTTCTTCTTCACGAAGAGGACCGGTGCTCCCCAGGGTTACACGCTCAGGCGTATAAACCCATTCTCGAGTAGATCTTTCAACTTTACTTTCAATTCAGCCATTACTGTCGGTGCCAAATGGTACGGTACCCTAGCAATCGGACCCGTACCTGACACAAGCTCAATCTCAAATTCAACTGCTCTCTATGGTGGCATGCCGAGAAGTTCCTTCGGAAACACATCCGGAAACTCCAACACTACCGGTATGTAGGTGCTGAATTTCGGATCTCACTCTAGATCTTGCACATAACAAAGGAACACCTCGTGCCCTTTTCTGAGCTCTCGATACATGGACATGGCGGAGATGATCGTAGTCGAAGGCACTCTAGGCCTCTAGTGGTATGAACTGTAACCCAGACGACTCTTGAGTAGCAAACTATGCTTGGCGCAGAGGATTGCCCCTTATGCCGCTCCAACCAGTTCATCCCGACTATCAAGTTGAATCCCAAGCCATTAAATTCGATGAAGGAAATGGGAAATTCTTCACCCTTGATTCGGATAGTGGCCGCTCGGTAATATTTAGTGCATTACACTCTCTCCTTCGACGGGAGCGTCACCATGGAATTTGGTAGCTCATCTGCGTCTAGCCCCAACCTTTTCGCAAATGACGGCGAAACAAAGGTATGAAAGGTGCCGGAGTCGACTAGTACAGTGGCCTCAATGCCATTCACCGAGAAGGTACCCGTGATAATTGTGCCGCTGTTATCGGCCTATGTCTCAGTGAGGATACTTAGGGCACCTTCCGTACCGAGTCCACAACCTAATGATTTACAGCTTTGTAAGTATCAATGGTATGATGCAAGTGGAATGTAATAACCAACATTGCATTTATTGATAAACATCCATCATACATTGTGTGTCTCTAATACACATTGCTATCATATTACTTGATGCTACATGATTAATACTTTCTAAAGGTAAGGTTCCGGCGTCCTATTTTCATGTGTGTGGCATTGATTATTGCCGGTGGTGCCGTATTTAACTTGATCTTCTTGATGCCGTGATACAGAAACCTTGAATTTCCAACCATGATCAAGACATTCCTGATTTCAATACTAGTTTCTCTGCGGGGTCCACATGCTTCTGCTCACTAAATAAGAATTCGTCGTCATCACCAATGGACCAAGACACTACGGGCACTCCTTGTTCAAGAGATTCTGCTGTCTCGTCCTTATCTTGGTGTAAACCAAGTTATCCACCTTCTTCATAGAAGTTAATAATGCAAAGATCCACTTCAAGTGTAGGAATTGGATCAGTTTCCAGTTGCTACGCAATCTCTTCAACTTGTGCGTTAACTACTTGAAATTCATCGGGTATTATTGGTGGTGTTGCTCGTCTTTCGCTTATGTCTTCTAGTAGGTCTTGGTATAAGGATTCCAGTCCTTTCCCAAGCACTTCATCTTCAGCTTCATCTTCGCTCCACCGGGGAATTCGGGTGTATAAAATCCTCTTGGGCCCGCTCCTAACTCATTGCATCGTCGGATGATGGAAATTTGCGCTTCGGGTGTCAGATATCCTTTTAATAATATCATAACTGGTCGGATGACCTGAGACTGCTCATTGGTGATGTGGTGAGTGGTGATGTCGGCTTCTTTGTGGAGTGGGTTGGAAGGGATTGGGTAACAGATATTGAAAGTTCCTAGGGTTTTAAATTTCACCTAACGTGAGTTCTAGTTTTAAACTAGTTCGGTTCATGCTCAATTCGTACTAGGATTTCTATGTCATTCAAACATTTACTCATGCAAGTAATTCAAACATTTAGGCATGCTCTCAAGGATCAAAGGTATTTGAAAGTACCTAAGCCAGCGAAGTACCGGTCCCATTTGAGCGGTCTATGACGTGCAGGACGGGCGGTCTCTGTGGTGCACCCTTTTGAGCACCCCGGAACCCCTGTCCCTGCGTCGTCTGCTGGCCTGGGCATCTCAAGTAGCATCTTCCTTACCGTCTCTCGGCTTGTAGCCTTGGTTGTAGTTCCCAGCCTTCGGGTTAGAGGGCACTTGAACCTCTTGTGTCCCAGCTTCCTGCAGTGGTAACACCTTATCTCATTCCCTTGGCGGTTTGTGCCAAGGTCTTAGAGTCACCCTTACCCATGCCATAACAAAAACATGTAATTCGAGAGTAAATAATGTTCGCTACGCTGTTGCTAGATCATGTACAAAGGTCTAGATCGGTTTCTTACCCTTGGGTGGGTGAGACCTCAGCGGCTTTGCAGCTACCGGTGCAGGACAAGCGAGCTGAAGTGGCTCAGCTGCCTTGCCCTTCTCAGCAGGGCACTGCTTCCTAGGGGGTACTGGTTGCCTTATGAGACTGCTGGGGGTATTTCCCTTTCCTTTTCTTCTTCCAGCCCTTCCCTTGGCCCTGATCATCGTGGCTAGCACCTTATCATTCGCTTTGCGCTTATGCGCAATCTCCTCGTCCCTTTGCTGGACGGTGATCTCCACTCGAAAGGCAGCATGGTAACACTCATATAGATATTGGTTCCATATGTCACTCTTTGCGGGTTAAGATATAGATTTATAACGACAATAACATTAAGGGTATAAACTGTTGTTTATGAAGAGTGGTAAACCGTGTATATCTGAAAACCCTGAACTTAAATTTGGTGATTAAATTATTCTAATATGGTTTATAAGGGCCTAATAGTGCCTTAGTAATTTTGGTAAGGAAATATCCAAAAAGAAATGAGGAGGAACACTTAAAAAGCGAAAAACGTAAAATAAGCGTTATATAACCATAGGAGTTCGAGACCTCGTTAGAGTCTTGTGGAGTCCTAAGGCCTATTCATGCCTAATTAGTATACGTGAATGATTCCCAAAGAAAATGGATCCAAATAATGTGTTAAAACGCTAATAAAGCTTAGCACACGTTTTTCGAGGAAACCCGAAAATGTGACTTTGAGTGGTCAAATGAACCCGTAAAAATTATAGTTCATTAAATAACTATAAATAAACGTTAATGGAAGCTTAAAACCATTAAAATTAAAGAAACGAGAAAATTCCAGAAAACGGGCCCGGTTAGTGAATAGTGCTAAAACCGGGTAAATTAACGAGCGTTTTCTGCAAAAAATGAAAACGCTCCAGCATGTATTACTGTAGGGGGGCCGGTTTTAATAAGTAAACAAGCTCTCACACATTCACAATTGACTAGTTAATTAATTCAAGGGTTGAAAACTCAATAAAGCAAAAAGGTAAAAGTAACAAATACTACTTTTCCTTCTCTCTCTCTCTCTCCTATCATTCTCAAATTTCTCCTCCTCTCTCTTGTGAGTTCCCTTCTTTCTTCAGAAGCTCCCCACTTCTTCTTCCTCCTCCAGCCCCAAATGATTTTGAAGCTCCACACATGGCTTCCCTCACTTCCCTTGCTTCCTTAAGCCATAATAATGCTTCGAATCAAAAACCGAAAGTAGATTTGTGCTAGTTAGAGCAAGGGCTATACTTCCCTCTTTTTAGAATTTCAAAATGATGAACTTCATCCCCATGGGTTTTGCCCATTTGAAGAGAAAATGGTACCAAATCGAAGCTTGGAGTCTCCTCTCTCCATTAAGGCAAAAAGAAAAGAGGAGAAAGAGAACAAAGAGGAACTCAAAGGGGCTTAAGGTAAGAAATCCTTTTTAATGCTAACTTTAATGCGTTAGAATGATGGGAATGGGTAAAGTAATGAATGAACCCAAAATATTGTACTAGAAGTGTAGTTGGTGGAAGCTTGAGAGTATTTGTGAATCGATGTTTGGATTGAAGGCCTTAGAGCCAAGTAATTTGAGTATGTGTATTGGTATTGTTGTTTGAGGAAGTATTGGTAAATTATGATTGCTTTGATTTCTGGTAGGACCCTTGTATGGGTGTGGCTAGTTTAGGAATGATTTTGGTGAGAATGGATGAATGTGGATAAGTAAGATTTGTAGGCAAACTATGGCAAAATTTTAGTAGAAATAAGCATTTTTGGATGACTTGGTGAATGGAGAACCAAGGTGTGTATTTGGTTGAGTGGAGATGTTTAGTAACCATGGAATGGTAGTTGGAGGATGATAATAAGAGTGCAAAAATCTATAGCAAGAAGTGTTGAATTGTATTGGAAAAACTAGAAGAGAACTAGTGTGCAAGACTTAGGAAAATGGGTGTTGGACTTGGGTATAGATAGTGTATTTATCTAGGAATGAATTGGGATGGTAGAATAAAGTTAGGACAAAGTGCAAAATGCAAGAGAAGTGTAGAAATGCACAAGTGTGCAAATTGTAAAAATGAGAATGGAAATTTGTAGAAGTTGAGCAAGAAGTTGAGTAAGGATTGGACCAAGGATTTAAGGAGTTTTTAAGGATGTTTAAGTGTGTTTTAAACATGTGGAAAGATTATGGAATGATTAGAGGTGGATTAAGGGTTGATTTGGGGTTGAAAAATAAACTAAGTAGCAGTTTTTAGCAGGGTCCGGGACCTTGGATTTGCACCAAGTCCCGGACCGCATCAAAAATCATGTCGAGAGTGAAATCTGCAGGTGTCCGGGACCTAGGTCCAGGACCAATCCCGGACCAATAGTTAAAACAGGCCGAGAGTAATGCAGAGTAATGGTCCGGACCTAGGGTCCGGACCAAGTCCCGGACCACCCCCAAAATGTTGCCAAAAGTGGTTTTTAGGGTTTAAAACATGGGGGATTGATTGGTAATGGCTTTAGAAGTTGTTAAGGCCCTGTTTGGTGGTATGTAAAGGTCCTAAGAAGTGTAAACAAGTGTGGGAAATGAGTGAGAAGTAAGAACATAGTTTGACATAAGTAAAACTAAGCGTAACGGGAAAACGGGGTACATACAGGAGTAGTAATTATTAACGTACCGTATGAACATAGTACTAATAATAATGTTTGAAACATTATTAGTGGAACAAGTGTGAATCAAGGAACAAGGGAACATACGGTAAAGCTAACCCCGGTGAAAGGTATGATTTTCTCATGCCCCGTATGCTAACCGAGCTACGTTGATTTGTGTGCTGTATGCTGGCTAATCAAGATTAAAGCATGAAAACGGTTTATTGCCTTTCATTGTATGTCTTGCTGTATGATGTATGAGCTAACCCTTCTCGATTGATTGTGTGGCTTAGCTTAGTGTGTAGACCGACTCATAGATGAGTCTTGTTGTTTAGTGACTCATAGTAAGAGTCATGGTGTATTAACGAAACATAAAAACACACTAAACTAACGAACCAAGAACGATAACGTAAACCAATGAACTCACTAGAACGTGAGAGAGTGTACGGGACTAGTAACCTCCCGATAACGGTATGAGAACCGAAATGAACAATCCACAAAACAATAAATAGTGGGAGTACATATAAGTAACCTCTATTAGAGGTATTGATGATGGTGCAAGACATGAACCATGAGAGTAGTGAAGAATGATGAGGGATCTCCAAACCCCTTAGAAAATTAGTCGACCCACAATGAGAGGACCCGACTAATGTAAGTAATGTCCCGAACATGAAAGTATTCGATACGTTGGGGAAACCCTTAAATCTGAGAATACTAGACGTTGGTAATTCCCGAAGCTAGTAGAGGTTATCGAGAGAGATACTTCTAGGCTAATACATAAGATTGCAAGATAATCCGAGAGAGGAGTGTTGGAAATTTGAGTAATCCGATAAAAACGGACATTTGAGTATTTGAGGAGCAGAGTGTATAGCCCCTTTGTATTTGTTGGCCCGGTGGCGAGTCTTGTGTATGAATCCGCCCAGAGGCCAAAAGTAATGAGTATTGAGTAATGCGTATGTATGAGTAAAGAATGAGTATTGAGTAAGGAGTAAGTATGAGTATGTAAGGAGTACCGAGTAAAAAGTAAAGACGAGTAAGGTGATGAGTATGGAGTACTGAGTATGTAAGAGTTAAGTAATGAACATTGAGTTGGGTAAGTGTTGGAAGGCTTGTGAGGATTGAGTAAAGCACGATAAGGTAATGAGTAAGGTAACGAGTGAAGTATGAGTAAAGTAACAAGTAAGTAAGACATGAGTTGTGTAAGCCCTATGAACCCGAACGGGAGAAGAGAGCATCCGATTAAACCGGATGAATGAATAACTAACGTGAAACGTTGACTGACGGATTGTCTTCCCTAGTAGTATTGAATCTTGTATATGTATGTAAGTAATTATGCTTGTATTGTTGTAGTATTAGTATGTATGTATGCATGTAAAAATGAACTCCATGTATATCCGACCAAAAGTAGTCGGCGTACCTCGGTTAGCACGCGGGGTATGCGAATTTCATATGCAGCAATTTGCTGAGCCTTAGGGGCACTGTTTTTAATTATAGGTACTTCGAAGCCGACCGCCGTTCGAGAGTGTAGGACGGGGCTCCTAAGTAAGCATGGGTAGTTGAGTAATAGGAATTGTATTTGTATTATAATGCGAATTTGGAAGTCCAAACTGTATCGGTAATTTAAGGATTGTAGTAGACTCGGTATAGTATTGATTTTGGAGTTTGTATTTGGAATTATGAATTGAGTATGGAATGGAAAGAAATGTATTGTGTAGTGTACTCGGTATGTTCAAATTCATCAGACCGATAGTATGTAGTAATGCAACTAGCCTTGTTAGTCACGTGGGTGACTAGCGGCATTGTACACTCGTCGTTGTGTATGTAATATCCGCTGCGAAGGTAAGTATTTGTATAGTAATGACGGTATTAGCGGTAGGGGTGTTACAATATCCCATGCCGTACCGGAGGCGATGGCTCAATCTGCCATAGAAGCGGTCGACCAATACCTTCCTGTTATACCCGAGGTCGGGTAACAGTTGTAGAATAGTGGTGAACTTGGTATAATATTCGTCAACGGTCATCTTAACCGTCATCTTCAGGTCATCGAGCTCTAGTCTCTTTCTCGTCTTCACATGCTCTGGGTAGTTGTTATACCCAAATTTTGACCCACTGGTTAGGGTCTACGAGGTTTTGGTGTTGTGAGGGGCATTTTAATCAAGTAACGAGAATCTGGCTCGATCGGCGCATTCCAGGGCATGAGGAGCAGTTTCATCATTGTCAGGGGTGTTTTCGTAATTTTTAAGGCTCCTGAGACCTCCTATAGGCTTTCTCTCTCCTCCAAATGATGCCCAAATCAGCTTGAAATGATTTGATATTTTAAACCATGATAGAGGATGACATTTTAAGCATAATGGCGTTGGAATTTTGATTTTTCGAATTTCCAATAATTTCCTAGCAATTTCTGACTGAATCTGACAAGAAATTCATTTAAAACTATTCCAACATTTAAAAAATCCGATTCCACTTCAGAAAATTCATAATTGCCATCCTTGACATGTGGCTAAAATTTCACAGCAAAACTCCTTTGGGAAGTCATTTAATTAAAATGCCAAAAAATCTTACTTTTACTAGATTTTCTTTATCTTTAAGAAAGTCTATATAAGGGGATAGGTTTTTTGATAAAATCAGAATCTCATATGCTCAAGAACCCTAGGAAGACACAAGGCACAACCTCCCCTCCTCTCTCACGTTTTTCAACACCCGACCACCCGAATCATACCGAAAATCCCCCGAAATCACCATCAAAACTCGTTTTCCAATCCCCAAAGCACCAATAATCATCAAAACCCCACATAAACACCACAAAAACGTGAAGAACAGCAAGAAAAACCAACAACCAGAAGCTTGGTTCGAAAATGCTTCGGGTCTGCCATCAACGGAACACTCGACGAATCCCGGTGTGAAGAATCATCATGAACCTGAAGGTAAAACAGGCAGAAATTCCACTTTCCTAACTCCCCGATTATCAGTCTTGCCTCGAAATTTGGGTTCAAACTAACTCTTTTTCGCTTCTGTATCACTAATTGTTTTAGCTACTGCCTTGTTACTTGTTTGCTAAGTTTCATGTTAATTCTGATTTCAAATTGAGTTCTTTCAATTACTAACGTGTTTATAATCTTTCACGCTACACACCCATAAAATTTGAGCTCAAAACACCGTCGGGGTTCAATTACTTTCACAAAACGCTAAAAAATAAAAAAAAACAGAAGCACACACTTAGGTTAAAAACGACTTTGTAGTAAGCCATAAATAAACCAAGTAGAGGAAAAACAACCTAGGAAGGGTAATGAAAGTAATTGAACCCTAAATAAGTTGAATACCAAGCCCCCGAACCCGAACTCTACCTTTCCTAATTTACTCTAGGCTAAAATTAGGTGGCGACTCATAATAGGTTCCAGTGAGCTAGCTTAGGTTTTAATAATTGTTGTTGTATGACATAGTTATTAATCTTAGGTTATAAGTGGACCTAAAACCCGGTTAGATTCTAATCAGTTTTAATCAACATAGGATAGGATTTAAAATCGAGGCTCACAGACTGGCGACTCTACTGGGGACAAACTTCTTAATATTAACTTGTTTAATTTTAAGAAAGAGGGCTTAACTTGAAAAATGTTTATTTATGGCTTTTATTACATTGTTTATTTACTTTTGTGCGCAATTTAAATTTCTGTATCTTTGCATCATATGAGAGCGAGGGTCCACATAAACTAATCTCACCCCGGGACCCGCTTGAGGGTCCCTTGTCAGGGACTCACACCTTTTAGGTGATGTGAATAAGTGGGGGAAAAGAGGAGGGTGTCGTCTAACCACACCCCCTTAATACCTGGGCTTTAGCCCCAAGCGTTTTTCTGGCAGTACCCTTACCTAGCCCATTGTTTGGTCAGTCAAAGACCCAACCGTAGACGCACACCTCTAGGTGATGTGAAAAAGTGGGGAAGCCCAAAGAGAATAGCGTGCAAGCCCTATTCCTTTGTGGTGACCTGGGCCCGCGCCCCACGCACCTCTCCGGATCGATCTGTACCCATTGGACTGAGTTATTTTGTGAGGACATTTGCATCACTTCATTATGTAAGACTTCTGTGCATATGTCCTTTTTCTCCTGGGCCTCAGGCCCAATGTCTGGATCAATCCATCAATCTCTCCCAGTCCGAATGAAATGCTTGAAGGTTTCAGTGGCCCAAATGCCTGTACCTCCATGAAGTCATCCTCTTAGAATAAGCTCGAAGGTTTCCATTATTCCCTTTAGGATTGTTGGCCCATTTCACATGCCAAAAATCTCCAGCCCGCTCGGCCCGAACAGTAAAACAAAAGAAGCAAAAGAGTTATGTAATTAGAACACAAGGGCCCTCAGAGAAAAACCTTTCCACGTCATTGAAAGCCCGTGCCCTAATGTTTTTTTTATGTTCTAAAACAGAAAGAATGCAAGACGATATCTCTCAGGAGGATCAGCAGACAGGGGGGGGGGGGGGAACCAGAACACTTATGTTGAAGAGCTCATGAAATTTTTTGATTTGAAACACCAAGAGGCAATCCAGGCACTCGAAAATAAATATGTGGACACAATTGCCAAGCTGGAGGATAAGTTGGCCGCGTTGGAAACGACAGCCCAAAGCAGGACTACTGAGGGTCCGACAGAGGAGCAGGATCGAATGGCCAGCCTGGTACGGAAACATCAAGCTGCCATTGAAGCCTTGGAGGCACGGCATACGGCAGCAACAGTTGAGCTCCATGAGAAAATAGGATCTTTGGAGGCGGCAAGACAAGAAAGACCGCTGCAAGGATTTGTCAATCCTTTATACGGCATGGACAATATCTCCTTGGAGGGACATGACACCCAAGTGGGATACGAGGGCAGTGCTCCCGGGAGCCAGTTAGCCGCTGAAGTTCAGAGGGCTCTGAGGCGCATTGAGCGCATGGAAAGGGCCGGTAAACCCGCTGGTTTTGACTATCTCTCCATGGGATCCTATCCAGATGTTGAGCTACCCGCGAAGCTGAAGCTCCCCACCTTGGCTCTCTACAAAGGCTCGACCGATCCCCAAATTCATTTGGCGATGTTTGATCGAGAGATGTCTATCCTGAGGCTCAATGATATGCAGAAGGCCAAGGTTTTTGCCCGATACTTGGATGAGATCCCTCAATGATGGTACCAAACTCAGAGAATGAACACCAAGACATATGAGTAGATATGTGAAGCTTTCCTGACTCACTTTGAGTATGCTAAAAATTTGGAAATCACCCGGTCTGACCTCGCCAGCACGCGCCAAACGGGAAGTGAGTCCATGTCCGACTTTATAAAGCGGTGGAGGAGGAAGGCAACAGACATGCCTACAAGGATGGATGAGCAGGAACACATTCGCATGATTGTTGAGAACATGCAAAAGCAGTACAATGATGAATTAAAGTATATGTACTTTCCAAGCTTTGATATGCTCATGGGCCAGGTAGGAGTTTTGGAGGAGAAGATCCACAAGGGAGACCTAAAGCTTGGATATCCTCGAGGATCCAGGAGTAATCCAAAGTTCCCAAAATCTAAACCAGCAAAGGCTTCCTACTCAAGCGCAGCTTACGCATAGAGCGCACCGCAAAGGTACACGGGACAGTACTAGGTGAATGCAGTCCAGGAGCCAAGGGAACAAGGGAGGAGCTATCGAGCAGTACCACCTCCAAGACCGGATTTCAGTCAACGAGAATTCACAGATATCGGTCGGCCCTTGAGTCATGCTCTGAAAACGCTCCAGGAGCAGAACATCTTACAACCTCTTCCGCCCCGGCCAAGAGTCACCCGTTTGGGCAGGAGTCCAAATCAGTTTTGTCTCTACCATCAGTTACCAGGTCACGACATCGATCATTGCAGGGCCCTTCATCATAAGATCCAAGACCTGATTGACCAGGGACTTCAGTTCTCAGAGCACGGGAATATCTTCGGGAATCCTATGCCGAAACACCACTAGGAGTCTTTGTTATTTTTCTTCTTCCTTTAGTTGTTTTGCGTAACTTTTGTCTTTTTCCTATGTCTTTTCTTTTAGTTCTTTAGCTAGTTTAGTTGTCTCTCCCATTTAGTTGGTACTCGATGTCATTGTTACTTCTTTTGGTTATCAATAAATTTTCTTTTTTGTTCATGTTTTAATGTTTATACATTCGTTCATGTGCTGAAAAAAGAAAAGAAGGAAAGAAAAGAAGAAGGAAAACTCTCTCTCATAAAGCATGTCTGCAAGCATATAAAAGGAGAAACCTTTGTTTTTCACGAAACCCCCTGTACAAAACCACCTTCCCATCCATGCATTCACCACCTCCATTACAACCACCACACATGTCACAGCATTCCATCATTTCTACCATTTCACCAGACACATAAAACAAAATTGCTGCCGCCAAAAGAACAAAAAATGAATCATTCAACAATCACCTCCTCACAAGAACACCCCACCATCATTTACCATCACACATGCAATGACCCTCCATAAATAACTTGGGCATTCAAAGGTTTGTTAAATAAACCCCGCAACAATATTGGGGGCAATCTGAGTTTAAGACCGAAGATGATTATTTCTTTTGTTTAAGTGCGTGTGTAACACCCCTCTCCATAATCACGTAATAATCTCTCCCGTAGCAATAAATAAAACGTCTTACAGCGGAAAAATTAATAACAATAACAATACTCACTCGGGTGTCACCGGCCATTACTCGCCCATGCGAGCAACGAAGCCAAACTATATCCAACAACCAACATAAACAAACTGCTAACCGCTGTGATAACGAGATAACTCCCTATACATCATACTAAGTCCATAAACCATAAATGTCGACAAGTGAGCGTCTACCCAAATCCCAAATATACATAGCTGTACCATAATACAGTTCACCATCTACATTGTTATACAAAAACCCCCCATGTGCGGTAATTAAAATAGACTCTAACTACCCTGTTCCCGCACTTCGGCTTCGACAATAATCAACAACCTGCATAGTGGTGTAGTATCAGCGATAAACGCTGAGTATGCCGGGCCTGGACCCTAATGGTCACTTAGTCATTTTAACCATCTTATTATTAGATTGGTTTCATGCTTTACCATTTTACAGTTATAATCAATACTGTAATAAACATATATACATAATCCTCCATCCAAACATTCATAAACACTCAACCATCCATCCAATTCAAACAGTCATAAAATATCACAAACAACATTTGTATATCGAACGTATCGAATAATAATTCTGAATAAGCGTCGTGGCGAACACCATCCTTTGTTAATATAATTTGGCCTTTAAGGCCCCATCCATCCAAACCATGTTTAATTAATACCAGTTGGGCGTCATGTTAAGACAACCCGATAACCTCACCATGGACAGTAGTCCTCCCGTACACACAAAGGTGCTCATTTTGCCAGAGGTCCGGAGGCCCCTGACTATTCTCTTTGTCTCGTAAGACGTCCATATAAAAGGCCGTAGCCACCTGACCCACGATCCAAATAGGGATCATTGGGTATAAACCTGGAGCGGAACCCGATCGGGAACCCCTCAGTGATCACAAATGCGTAACCAGGTAGTTCGTAAACTACACTGGATTCCTCACCTCAACTCACACCATCTCTCTCTCATAATGTTTAAGAAATGCTCTTAGTCTTATGGAGAATATAATTTATTAATTAGCTGCCCAATGGGTCTCACGTATACCTAGAAGTAATCTAGGTTATATTCATGTTCGAGATCCATGCTCTAGAGACCGACAATGTCGTGACTCGTTCCTAAGTGTTTTACTTAGGTTGCCATATACTTAATATTAATACTATGGTATTATATCAAGTAACCGTCTTGTCATCACAATAACGTATATGTATGTTTATATAAGTCGATCTATAGTTGACGTAGTGTTAGTCTCGTAGGACGCTCGTACATAAATAATTAATGCAGTAACACATAATCACATACATGTATCCAAAACATTTAACATACAAGTGATATCAACCAAATCCGAGCCCAAGGAATTCCTTAGGACAACCCGGATCAAACCCCTTTACATACCGTACACCTTAGACCAAGGATGTGTAGTGTAGACCACTAGCTCGTCAAGCACCTCTGTCTGAAGTATGATCTAAACAGTGATAAAACTATAAGTCAGTCTCCATGACTAACTACATCCGGTACTTCCGAATGACAAGTAACCCCGACAGTTCATCCCCGGATTTCTACAGTTATTTGTTACGGGTTTCTCTAAACCGGTCGGCTTTGTTACTAAAACTCGTATGTCAAAATATTTCGACTGTTAAGTTTAATTCATTACATTCCTTTAATCTTATCCACCATTAAATTAAGGTATATAACCTATAGTTGCATGTATGCATGCATGACTTATTATATTGTATTATTTATCCACCATCCATTATAATACATTGTATTATATAACCCATTATCTTAGCAAATTATATTTGCCTTCAAAAACTTATAACTTATAGTTTGTAACTTTTTATGTAATAACCACCACCAGTATATTATATGGTTTCCAACCATAATATATATCCATCCTTATATACATTATTCTTGTATATGTATATATTTACCACATAGGTAAGTTTCATGAGTTATAAAACTCTTATATTATATGTTACATTTTTATCATCTTATATTAGATGATTATTCCCATTAGTTGTATTATATTATACAACTTATATTAAGATTATTATCCTAATATTATGTAACATTTTATGTTGTATATTTATAACTCCTAAGGTTTATTCAATATATACCTTAGTTTATAAATCTTATTTATTTATAGTTTGTCACATTATTTAATGTGAATATCCCTACTTATAATAATTCCATCTAAACCTTATAATTGTTATAACATTTATAACATTATAGACCATAGTCTAAAATTCATATTTCTAACCTTAATAATTCGGTACAACCCTTATCATTATTTTAATTTCATTTTGACCACATAACATTATGTAATGTTATCCATATACTAATATCATATAATATGATATTTTTATTTCCTTTAATTTATAACCTATAGTTTTTATACAAAACTATATTATATTGCCGCATAGGCATATACATTTATTCCTTATTCTTTCAATATCCCATAGTTTCCTTTATTTACAAAATCACCCCATTATTTATACCATGTTATATATCATATATATAACATTTTTAACTTATAAAAGGGTATAACCTATGGTTTTTATATTTATAAAATACCGAACAGACCTTGTGTTGTCCTATATTTTTTTCTAACCCACCAAGTTTCTATAACTGCCATTTGGCCCAACTTATAACATATAGTTTTATAATATCATTAAAACTATATATTATAAATATATCTTATTAAACACTCTTATATAATTCTAAAAATCACCAAATTTCACCCAAGGGTTATAATTAACATTATTAACCCATATATAATCGGTTATTACTATTCCACCACATATATTTATCCAAAGTGTCACAATGACATAATAACTATATATAACATATATAGTTTATTTTAATTCCAAAATCAACCCAATAAATTCCTAAAATTTCCTAATAGCCCATGGGTGTTTATAATACCATTACACCCTTTATTTTCGGTATAACATATTTACCACATATGTTATAAATTGTTACAATTAAATACTTATCGTATAAAAACCTTAAATAAGTTATTTAACTTATCTAATTTGGTCAAAACCTAGCATATGGTCAAGGTTGACCTCCTTAATATTGCCTTGACCATTAATCTCCATATATTACGGTTTTATACCCATACTTTTCAGAAATTACAATTTAACCCCAAAACTTTATAAAATCTTATAATTTTTATTTAAACTCCTTTAAACCTCTAATTTTTGGCTTTATTTTTATATAGCCCCCAAATTTAATTTCATTATGGTTTAGACCCTTATAATATGCGGTAATACATATATCACCTAAACTTAATTAAAACCTTATAAATACATAAATAAAATGGCCTAAAGTACACGACCTTATTACAACATTAGCTTATAAAATAAATTACACATAAATGCCCAAAAATGCTTTAAACTCTCGGCCTTACCACCATCTTTTCCATATTTACCAATTTTCCACATAATGTCTTAAATTTGACAATTATGTTAATTAATTAGTTATAAAATTTACTAAACCATTCCTTAATCACCTAAGGTCAAAATAAGACCTTAATAACCTTGTTCACTCACGACACATTTAATACACATATGTATAAACACATATTAATATACCAAGTGTAGGTTTAAGTGATTTATACCTTGTTTTTGCCAAGTTTAGGCCTTGTTTGGCCATGGCTGTTTGGAGATAAATTTTCAACAGCATTATTTACATGTTTTCAAACAGCAATTAAGGCATGATTAGTCTCCAAGCAAGATCTAACCATAAGAAGTGTTTAATGTACATTTTCAAGGTAAAATTTACCTTAGAATACCAAAGCAAACAAGATTTCTTCGGCCTGTTTTTTCAGAACAATAAGAGCATCAAAAGAGCTACTAAAACCAAGCTTTAACTGGTATAACTCAGATTAGAAGATGGCTAATTTTTACCTTGATTAAAATGCCAAAAATGGTGTTTTTGGCTTGGATTTGGCTATACCTTGAAGCTCTTGATATACCAACTGAATAAGTATGTTAAGATGAAGATAATAAGGCTAGGAAACAAAACTTTCCAACCGGATTTGAAGAGAATCAAGATATAAGTGCTTAAAGCACATTTTTTTATACCTTAAGAACAAGATTAGAATTATCCACATTCTTCCCTTGTTACAGCCGAGATTTGCCCTCCTTTTAACCTCCAAAACAACCTAGAACCATGGATGGAAATGGTTGATGCTTAGCTCCATGGAAAGAGGAAAGAAATGTGAAGAGAATGAACATAAAATGGCTTAATAAGCTTACCTAAGTCAATTGTTGTTCTCTTCTGAATATGGAGTGTCCCCACGGTTTGGAGAAGCAAAAGAGAGGATGAATATGTGTGGTGTCGGCTGGGAATGAAGCAAATGAGAAAGGTAAGCCAATTTTGCTTTTATGTTACTTTAATGTTACTTTATGTAATAGTAATTGGTGACTCATTAGATTGGCTAGATAATTGATTAGAGATTGATTAATGGGTGGGTGTGACAGCCAAATGAGGTCGGCAATGGAGGGCTTGGTCAATGGATGACATTTGACCATGGTTAAAGGTAAGTAATTAAATGTTATTTTTGGGTACTATTCATCCAAAATTACCCATTTTGATTTTATTTTTAAACTTTGATTTAGACTTTATAATATAGTCTATCATGTCACATTAATGTTATAAAGAATGGACTTGTTATACCCAAAATTTCAACCCCCCCGGAAGAGAGTCTCTACTAATAGGCTAGTAGCGAGGGTTCCCAGTTCGATCGGCACATTTCAGAGTACTAGGGACAGCTTAGTCATCTCCAGGGGCATTTTCGTAATTTTTCAAGGCTCTAAAGCCCCCTATAGGCTTTCTCTCTCCTCTAAATAAGGGTCAAATCAATTCAAAATGCTTTGAAATTTTAACCCATGATAGAGGATGACATCTGAAGCATAATGGCGTTGGAATTTTGATTTTTGGAATTTCCAATAATTTTCTAGCAATTTCTGATTGAATCTGACGAGAAATTGAATTTAAAAATATTCCAATATCCAAAAAATTCGATTCCACTTTAGAAAATTCAGAAATATCATCCTTTACCCATGTGTAAAATTTCATAATCAAATTCCTTTTGGAAGCCCTTGAGCTAAGATGTCGGTAAATCTCGGTTTTTACTGGATTTTCTCTTTTTAAGGAAGCCTATATAAGGAACCTTATCCCATGATCAAATCAGAACCTCAAAAACCCTAGACCCTCAAAGAAAGCAGCCGTCTCATTCTCTTCACGTTTTTACACATCCAAGCACCAAAATCACATCAAAAATCCCCCGAAATCACCGTCTAAACACATTTTTCAACTCCCAACACATCAACAATCATCAAACATCAACCAAACCACCTCCAAAACGTGAAGAACACCTTCAACAATCAACAACCAGAAGCTCGGGTCGAACTCAATCCGGAACCGGCACCATCGGAGCCTCCGAAGAATCCTGACGTGAAGAATCCTCCTGAATTCGAAGGTAAAATAGGTTGTAATTCTACTTTCTAACTCTCCAACCTTATTAACTCTCTGTCAAATTTTGGTTTCAAACTAACCTTTTTACGCTTCTGTATTGCTAATTACTTTTGTTTCTACCTTGTTACTTGTTCGTCAAGTTTCGTACATAATTCGACTTCAAACTGCAATCTTTCAATTACTAACGAATTGTATACCTTTCAGGCTACACGTGCATAAATTTTGAGCCAAAAACACCTTCGGGAACCACCATAAAACCCCTGTCCGTGGGTGGTCCGGGATCTCGGACCTATGGTCCGGGACCACGGACAGGTTGTCCGTGGCCACGGACACCCACGGACGGCGGCGGGATTTTAAAAATTTAGGTTTTGCTAAACTATGTCCGGGCCTACGGACGTCCTGTCCGTGGCCCGGACTTTTCAAATTTTTGTTTTCTGTTTAATTCGAATTTTATTTCCACATAGATTAACTAGGGTCCGTGGTTACGGACATTAGGTCCGTGGCTACGGACGGAAACAAAATTTGACCTAATTCTGCCTCCGAAACCCTAGTTTAGGTAATTTCAACTTTCACTTTTATTTTCAGTCAATAAATGCTAAAAACAAAAAAAAACAGAAGCTCGCGCACTTAGGTTAAAACGACTCGTAATAAGCCGTAATTAAACTAAGTAGAGGAAAAACGACTTCTAGGGGTAATGAAAGTAATTGAACCCTAATTAAGTCGAATACCAAGCCCCCGAACCCGAACTCCTTTCCTAATTCGATCTAGGTTAAAATTAGGTGGCGACTCATAATAGGTTCCAGTGAGCTAGCTTAGGTTTTTAATCATTGTATATGACATAGTTATTAACCTTAGGTTATAAGTGGACCTAAAACCCGGTTAGATCCTAATCAGCTTTAACCAACATAGGATAGGGTTTAAAATCGAGGCTCACAGACTGGCGACTCTGCTGGGGACAAACTCTTAATTTTAACTTGTTTAATTTTAAGAAAGAGGGCTTAACTCGAAAATGTTTATTTATGGCTTTATTACTTTGTTTGTTTACTTTTGTGCGCACTTTAATTTCTGCACCTTTGCATCATGTGAGAGCGAGGGTCCATGCAAACCGATTTTACCCCGGGACCCGTTTGAGGGTCCCCTGTCAGGGACTCACACCTTTTAGGTGATGTGAATAAGTGGGGGAAAAGAGGAGGGTGTCGTCTAACCACACCCCCTTAATACCTGGCTTTAACCCCAAGCATTTTCCTGACAGTATCCTTACCTAGCCCATTGTTTGGTCAGTCAAAGACCCGACCGTAGACGCACACCTTCAGGTGATGTGAAAAAAGTGGGGAAGCCCAAAGAGAATAGCGTGCAAGCCCTATTCCTTTGAGGTGACCTGGGCCCATGCCCTAAGCACCTCTCCGGATCGATCCATACTCGGTTTGATTTAAACGTCTAGTGAGGACATGTTGAATTTGTGTGGGCCTTGTTTGCTTGTATGATCGCCCATTACCCAGCCTAGAGATTGATAGGAACTTCTCCTACATTAGCCTAGCCCAACCGAATTGGCGGCTCTACTTGCTTGTGGCCCAGAGGTCCTGTTTGGTTTAATATGTGAGTCATTCGGGCTTCGGCCCAAAAGCTTAGACTTAGGTGATTTCTCTTCTGGCCCAATTTGAATTATCAATTAGTTCTAGGCCCAAAAAAAAAAGAAATCTACCTGAACTTGAAATAACCCACAAGTTCTGAAAATAAAATCTTTTTCTGCTTAGCAACCATCTTCTCTGGCCCAAAGAAAGTTAGGCCCATTTGTGATTTAGGGACCATTCCAGCCCATGTGCTTTACTCCAGGCCCAAACACATTCCGGCCCAAGGGCTCATTTTAGTCTAGGTAGACTTCTTATTCGGGCCCTGGTCCAAAACCCTAGATCTAGGTGTTACCTCTCAGGCCCAATCAAAGCCATCTGTTTACATTTCAGTCCAAATTCCAGTTCATAGTCTGAGAGATACTCCAGCCCAAACACCTCATTCTCTGGGTATCCTGGCCCACTTGCTTTCAGCCTAAGTCTGTTTTGATCTATCTTGTGAAGCGTCATTCTCACCTTAGTATCTTTCAGCCCACTTCCTTTTGTTAGCTAATAATGGACACCTTGGACACAGGTAGACTCAAGTCCTAAGTGCGGTCCAATCAACTTGGAAGCCCAGCTCGCAATTTTGGAACAAAAGCACATGGCCACCATTGAAGCCATGGAGCAGAGGCATAGTGCTGCCATGGACGCCGTGGAATCTAACTACGTTGCTGTTATCGAAGAGTTGAAAGCAAAGGCTCTTTCCCTCGAGTCCGAGCGTCAAGCTCGGGATGAGTTAGTGGACAGGCTTCTCAACACCCTTTATGACTGCATTGAAGTTGGCTCCATTAGGGTCCGAGGATCGGAGGAGAATATCAAAGAAATTGCTACAGAACTCAGGAAAGTGATCAGACAACCAGGAGCAGCAACTTGCATCCAAAGCTGCACCCGTAAGAGAACCAGGCAACATGAGGAAGACAGTGATCGACAGTCAAGAGGACTTGGTTGGAGCGTTGGGACAGTAGAACCATCCCGATGGAGTTCTCGACAAAGAGAGTTTACAGACATCGGCCGAACACCAAGACAAGCACTTGAGGAGCTTCGAGGAAGATATCTGATGCAACCGCTCGCCCTGAGGCCAGGAACTACTCATTTGGGGAAGGATCTTAATCAATTTTGTCACTTCCATCAGCTGCCCGGTCACGACACCGACCACTGCAGGGCCCAACAACACAGAATCCAGGACCTGATCGACCAAGGGCTCCAATTATAAGAACGTGGTGGAGAGCGCAGAGCACGCGTGCCCAAGCATCATCAGAAATGTTGTTTTCTCATTAAATGCGTTTCTTTTCTTTGATTAGTCGTCTTTCAACTTTTGTAGTAGTTAGTTTCCCTAATCATTTTCGGTAGTTTTCCCGAGTTTGTAATTTCCAACTTTATTTTTCGTTGAATAAAACATAGTTCCATTTTCATAATTTTTTTGTACAAAGAATCATTCATTAATTCGAAAAAACTTAAAAAAAAGCACTCATGTCTTTCAAGGATCACGAAGTAATCATTTTCTGACTATGCAATAGAACGACTTGTCTCTTGTTTCTAAAAAGTTGAACATGCCACGCTAAGCATCACAACTCACCCCAAAACATCCAAAACAACCCACGAAGCGGTTCCAAATCCACATCTTTCGAATTGTTGTCACAAACCCCAAATCAATACTGGGGGCAATATGAGTTTAGAATCGTTGTCTTAAATCTTTTGGTTAAGCTTGTGAACAAGTCCCTGAGTTAAGATCTCGCAAGAGTGTCTTGAGTGGTAAAACCATGAGTGAACGAGCGTATCATTCTTACACGACTCCGGTGAGTCCAAATTCAAAGGTGAGGTAAACGGTATAACTCTGACCGAAGGAGATAATTTGTAAATTTACGCTTAGACCTGTGAAAAGTAACAAAGAACGGATATACAACTATCAGGAATGACGAAGCACCTAGGTACACCACCACGTAGCCAAAAGCTTGTGAACCCTGACATTAAACCCTAGGCACCCCCGCTGAGCCTTTCATATATTCCTTTTCGATATTATGAACTCCACAAAATAACCCAGCCAACGATGAATGTCCGACCCGGTGACCAAAGGACGCGAGGAGTCCGACTCTCAGATAACGTTCTCATCAGTCCATAGAAGCAATGCCGCTATTAGCATGGCAAAGTGATCCGCAAATGGTCCCAGAGTGACACAGGATCCAAAAGCTCGCATCAAAACAGCTCTTGAAGCCCAAAACCGGGAAACACAAGAACCCCGAAGGCAAAGTCAAGAAAGGATAAAGAAAAAAAGGCAAACCCGAAGTGCCTCGAAGAGATCCAAATGACGAAGAGAAGAGAAATGGTGTAAAGGACAACTTCAAGGGTCCAGGTCCAGAAGCTCGAAAACGACGTTAACACGAAGCAGCTAGACGACTTCAAGACAAGGAAGATGAATCTGAGAGAAGACACAAGTTGCAGCTTTGGTCACCCATTTAAGCTCCACATACCTCAAATATCCCTCAGTGACCCCGTCGTCTTTCATCACACCCTACGGCCACGTTATAAGCTTTAAAGACTTCTGACTTGATAGTTGTGTGTCCAATCACGTGAAAGTAACAGATCGAATGCGTAAATTCATCAAATATCAAATTTAATGGTCTAGAAGTTACGACCGTGAGTGAGAAACGAGTGTAGACACCAAACACGTCGAGTGTAGGTTAGGAAGCACCAAATCAGAACATAAGCTTTGACCCTATGAGGACGAGACTCGTTCGCACGTTCGATTGCCATGAACTCTAGCTCATATTGTCTTAAGGGAAAAATACTGGGGGCAATTGTTGGTTCCAACAATTGCTATGACAACACCAATTGGAACCCAAAGCTTAAACATCACCACCACAATCCCACCACAGGCCCACATATGCCCTTACCTTCACTTCACACACCACACAGGCCCAAATAAGCCCTTACCTCCACACCTCCACTACACAAGCCCACATAAGCCCTTACCTGCACATCAAACACCACGGGCCCACATAAGCCCTTACCTTCACATCATACACCATACCCCACCGGCGGCATGCTCATCTCGTAGGAGATAAATTATAAGTCCGAAGTCTATAGTTAGGAAATGATGATTTTACTTTCCTTTTCACTAAACGGAATTTTCTTCAAACACTGCCACGTTTGGCATCTCTTTCAACAATTTCTCGTCTTGAACAACTTTCCTTTAAACACTTCGGTTTCATAAACCTCCATGGCCACATTTGGCATACTTTCTAGCAATGTCTTGCTTTGGACAATTTTGACCCTAAACATTGCCATGTTTGGCACATTTTCCAATGATTTCTTGATTTGGACAAGTTTCCTACATACACTTTGATTGTATTTTGACATGCACATCATCATTACCATGTTTGGCACTTTCATAATCAACTTTCACCATGATCATTTGCATAAAGTTTACCTTGCATCCGTCCGTACGAAACTCCTCATAGACCAAAGATACAGATTCTCCCCGAAGATACAGATTCTTCAGAGATACAGATTCTCACCCGATCAGACATACAGATTCTCAGCCGAAGGTATAGATTCTTTAGGGATACAGATTCTCAGCCAAAGATACAGACTCTTCAGAGATGCAGATTCTCAGCCAAAGATTCAGATTCACCAGAATAGATGAACTCAACCTCTGGCTCGTCATGAACCCGATTTCCTACCATTTCACTTAGGCACCCATAGGTCCTACTTTAAATTCGTCAATCTAGGCACACATCACATCAATCTCATTACGTCACTTTTCATTTTCAGGTTCCTGACACCTTATAATGCTCGGCGTATTCCATTCAACTTCAGGTTCCCGACACCTTATAATGCTCGACGTATTCCAGGTTCCCGACACCTTATAATGCTCGGTGTATTCCATCCAACTTCAGGTTCCCGACACCTTATAATGCTCGGCGTATTTCATTCGCTTTCAGGTTCCCGACACCTTAGAATGCTCGGCGTACTTCATTCCTTTAAAGGTAGTCAACGCCTTAGAATAGCTTGACATCATATCATCCTCATAGGTAGTCAATGCCTTAGAATCGCTTGACATCCCTTCCACTTTACTCATAGGTAGTCAGCGCCTTAGAATAGCTCGACACAACTTGTCGGATTTCAATTGCACGTGGGGTCTTTTAAGATCCAGAATTTTGGGGTATCACTCAAGCATCAACTAGCCTTTTCATTTCCATTACAGAGTCTAGTTGACGGGGGCATCTGTTATACCCAAAATTTCAACCCCCCGGAAGAGAGTCTCTACTAATAGGCTAGTAGCGAGGGTTCCCAGTTCGATCGGCACATTTCAGAGTACTAGGGACAGCTTAGTCATCTCCAGGGGCATTTTCGTAATTTTTCAAGGCTCTTAAGCCCCCTATAGGCTTTCTCTCTCCTCCAAATAAGGGTCAAATCAATTCAAAATGCTTTGAAATTTTAACCCATGATAGAGGATGACATCTGAAGCATCATGGTGTTGGAATTTTGATTTTTGGAATTTCCAATAATTTTCTAGCAATTTCTGATTGAATCTGACAAGAAATTGAATTTAAAAATATTCCAATATCCAAAAATTCGATTCCACTTTATAAAATTCAGAAATATCATCCTTTACCCATGTGTAAAATTTCATAATCAAATTCCTTTTGGAAGCCCTTGAGATAAGATGTCGGTAAATCTCGGTTTTTACCGGATTTTCTATCTTTAAGGAAGCCTATATAAGGAACCTTATCCCATGATCAAATCAGAACCTCAAAAACCCTAGACCCTCAAAGAAAGCAGCCGTCTCATTCTCTTCACGTTTTACACATCCAAGCACCAAAATCACATCAAAATCCCCCGAAATCACCATCTAAACACATTTTTCAACTCCCAACACATCAACAATCATGAAACATCAACCAAACCACCTCCAAACGTGAAGAACACCTTCAACAATCAACAACCAGAAGCTCGGGTCGAACTCAATCCGGAACCGGCACCATCGGAGCCTCCGAAGAATCCCGACGTGAAGAATCCTCCTGAATTCGAAGGTAAAATAGGTTGCAATTCTACTTTCTAACTCTCCACGACCTTATTAACTCTCTGTCAAATTTTGGTTTCAAACTAACCTTTTTACGCTTCTGTATTGCTAATTACTTTTGTTTCTACCTTGTTACTTGTTCGTCAAGTTTCGTACATAATTCGACTTCAAACTGCAATCTTTCAATTACTAACGAATTGTATACCTTTCAGGCTACACGCGCATAAATTTTGAGCTGAAAACACCTTCGGGAACCACCATAAACCCCTGTCCGTGGGTGGTCCGGGATCTCGGACCTATGGTCCGGGACCACGGACACCCACGGACGGCGGCGGGATTTTAAAATTTTAAAAATTTAGTTTTGCTAAACTATGTCCGGGCCTACGGACGTCCTGTTCGTGGCCCCAGACTTTTCAAATTTTTGTTTTCTGTTTAATTCGAATTTTATTTCCACATAGATTAACTAGGGTCCGTGGTTACGGACATTAGGTCCATGGCTATGGACGGAAACAAAATTGACCTAATTCTGCCTCCGAAACCCTAGTTTAGGTAATTTCAACTTTCACTTTTATTTTCAGTCAAAAAATGCCAAAAAAAAAAAAAAACAGAAGCTCGCGCACTTAGGTTAAAATGACTCGTAATAAGCCGTAATTAAACTAAGTAGAGGAAAAACGACTTCTAGGGTAATGAAAGTAATTGAACCTTAATTAGTCGAATACCAAGCCCCCGAACCCGAACTCTCCTTTCCTAATTCGATCTAGGATAAAATTAGGTGGCGACTCATAATAGGTTCCAGTGAGCTAGCTTAGGTTTTAATAATCATTGTTATATGACATAGTTATTAACCTTAGGTTATAAGTGGACCTAAAACCCGGTTAGATCCTAATCAGCTTTAACCAACATAGGATAGGGTTTAAAATCGAGGCTCACAGTACTCTAGTCTTTAAAGTGACAAAAAGTCATTATCTTAGAGCTCATACACAAAAACGTGCTTTAAGGTGTTTTAGTGCACATTTTGTGTCGCAAGGTGTTTCTGAGCTTAGTTTTCTTTGAGAACAGTTTTGTTGTGTTCCTTACATGATAATTGATCATATGAATCCAATTTTATATAAAATAGAGGTCATTAGACCTTTAAGGTTTCCTTAGAGCACATTTTTGCCCTACTTGACCTTGAAGCATGTAAATGCTTGTGCTTTGTGTTGGAGTGTAGTCGAATGATTGTAATATGTTTAGTTATGTGTTAATAAGCTTACGAAAAAGTTGTAGGTCCTAATAAGTTCATTTGGGTATTTATTTACCCTAAACAATCAAAGGGTGCAATATCTTGCTTTGTGTTGACCACTGTTGTTCTCAATTGACTTTTAAGGCATGTTTAGGCCTTAATTAATGTGATTAGATGTTTAATCCATGTTTAATTAGTTTGGGGTATTTCAATCTACCCCCCTTAAAAAAGACTTCGTCCCGAAGTCGCTTAATCAAATAGGTATGTATACATATATAACTACCCATTATTCCCATAATGTATATATATGTGATATATCATTTATACACATCGTATTGCGCTTATACAGCACATAGCCATCACTTTGTGGCGTTAGTTCAATCATATATGGATATAGGTGATCCATCAGCACCATTATTTCCTATCAATTCTACAAACCCTGACAACCTCCCCGAGGTGTCCATAACATACCATCCTTCCACATTCCATATCTAATGATTCATTTCATATCTAGGCGAAACCATATGTAATCATTCTACAAAGCAATATATATATATATATATATATATCACAAGTAGCATAAGAAAAAGTACTACACACATGGGTGTATATACATCATTCACACAGGTATCTCGTAAGATACATACATACAGGTGCACAACAAACACAAACAAACCAACAACGTACGCCCCGCGTACCAAACATAACCAACAAAACCTCGTATGCCCCGCATACCTCCAATTCACTGTATGCCATGCATACAAAACAAACAAATAAACAAACCTCGTATGCCCCGCACACCACAAACTACTGTATGCCCCGCATACGAAACAACAAAACTTAGTGCACACACGTGCACAGCCAAGAGGCTCTACCCCCCTTAAAAAGGGTTACACCCCCGTACCCCACAAGTAACACGCTCAACAAGGAGCGCTGGATACTTGGCTCGCATAGAGTTCACCAACTCGTGGATTATCCTCCTATCAGAGAGACGGGTATGACTCTAGCCCTTCCGGGCTCCACAATACTTAAAGGGTGAGGCAGTGAACTATTTGTGCTCTCTCCCAAGTTCATTCTAATGGGCCCACTCGCTCCGTATTGAGGTGCAGACCCATGAACATAGGCTCAGTTTGCCTCTTTTCATTGCTGTGTAACCTCTCGTTTGGATCAGTAGCGTATATACGTGTGTCTTCTCTCACTGATATTCACCTTGAGGTGTAATATGACATTGGCTATTGTTAGTACTTAGTGCTCTTTGCACTTGTTTGTAATATTAAGACGTACCAGCCTACATGTCCACGGAGATAAAGCTTGTCATCCGTGTCTCCTGGTGGTTTTGTTCCGGAGTAACACATGTTGTAGTTCTTGACACACTCGTGTTGATATCCATTACATCTTCCCGTATTCGCACTAGATTAATAACTGCACAAGTGCAATACCAAAACACTCAGTCCTACAGAGTGCAGGTAAACTCTCAGCAGCTAATATCTAATGAGTCAAACAGATAAGATGAGTGAATCATCATGTGAGTGGTACATTCCAAGTCCATTGTTCCTTGCTTAAGGTATCTGCTAGTATTTAGCTTTGTCTCTCATCATTGCGTAGTCACGCATTTCTGTCCACATCATCTGGTAGATTTCCTTTGGATTGCAAGAATTTGTTCGATCCTTATGAGGGGTCTACATATTATTCGTCCATAATGGGTTTTCATGTTTCTTTCCTTCGGTTTCCTGTCCTTGATAGGTTTCCTTGTCTTCACTGTATACTGTCTACTGCTCTCTGTTGAAGGTTCTTGAGTTCTCTAGCCCGTTGGTTTAACTGCGGCTCTCTCGTCATTCGAGGTAACCTGAATCACTGTCCTTAGTACGGAGTTGACTACTTCTCGTGTTCCTAACACTACTTGTCTACTTGCATGGGGTACCGTACTGATACATTATACTTACCCGACTAACTCATAAATAAGTCTATCAGGCCCACATGCTCCTATCGGAGTGCGGTCGTCCCATGTCTCGTTTAGTAAACTGGTAATGTCTGTCACACGATTATTGTGAAGTATTCTGTTGTCAATATCCCTTTTGATGGATATCCCTTTTTTTTGTTGTTTATTAGTTCGTGTTGTCGGTTATCTTGTTGTAAGTGTTATTACCCTAGTGGCATCGGTGGTAATCCGTGCCATAAGCCGGCGTTATTCAGCTTGGTGTAAGTAAAATTCGTGCTATAATTAGCAAACTTGGTTCTCCTAATTCGATCTCATCGACTGTACACATATTCCTTTTCTCCTTGTTTATCATGATCATATTTCATCCATAGTTCATATTCATTCCCTCATCCGTTGAATTGGATATATTGCAGATTGTATACTAGTTTGAGCAACTTGGCTCTTCATTCCCAACCATCCTCACTGACGGTGGTGCATCTACAAAGGGTATGCTTGTCCATAAGGACTAAACATTCATCACTAGTAGTGATTAGCATTTAAATGCGGGTATTGTAGACACCAAAAATTCTCACCCTATAAAGAAAAATCCAAAAAAATAAATAAAATAAGAGGGTCGTCGCCTTTCTTTTCAAAACTTGTTCATGTGCATATCCAATTGAAACTGTCACGTTATGACAATTTTTTAAATCAATTTTCAAAGCATCCGTTTCAAATCCGTACATTTTTGTTATTACTTATTTTACCATTTTTATTTTTCAAATTTATGTCATGTTAGTCAGTTACGTTTTATTGCTTATTCAATTGTCTATTTGTTTTATTTTAGGTTCATGCTATTTCGCCACTTGTTATTTATCTCTCATTTCTTTGATAATTTACTGGTATTCCTTTTTAGTACTTGTTTTATTTTGCTTTATATTATTATTTGTAGAATCATTTCATAATTTCATGTACCTTTTCACTGTTATATCCATACTAGCCTATTTCGTTTTGTCGCTAATTCGATTAAGCTCTCCCTCATCTCATTCTATTTTGTTACTTCTATTTTTTGAATATTTATGTTTTGATACATATCTAATTCGATTTCCATGCATCATGACATTCACTTGTATTTTTTCTTCCATCATAGTAGTACTCTTTCATTATTTCATGCATTTATCATCATTTTATTTTCGTATGTTTTACTTGCATTTCAATTTTCATGACTCTCCAAGAAGAAAACACTTCATTTCATTAGGTAAAACCCTTTTGTGTTACTGTTATTCCCATTTAAAACACTAACTTTTATAGAATTCATTCAGCTCGAATTAGAGTATTGTATTATTTCTCACATTTGTAAATAAGTCTTGTCATTAGTGCAGTGGTAAGGGTGTCCACATTAGCACCCATTGGTCTAGGTTCAAAATGTGAATGGAACGTCGGTGGTGTTTTATTTCCCATTCAGCTCGTATTAGAGTTTGATTATTTTCTTCTGTATTCTGTATTGAATTCTACATGGTGCAGTCGGTTACCACATTGATGAGGGATGTTGCAGGTTGCGAGTTCAAAACTCGGATTGTCCAAGTTCTCTTAATTTTTAGTTGCCTGAGTTGGACCAAACTCGAACCCAGTCACGCGGCCCATAGCCCGCACTCAGCACCACCAATTATGGTCTACACCGTTATCTGTCTTATCCAAGTCCAAACACAGCCACACAGATACACCTAATAAAACCCTAACTGCTACTTATAAAGAAGAAACAACAACCTAAAACAGGATGAACAGTAGCCGCATCTGATTTTTTTTCTCCGGTTTCTTCTTCACCCCTTCTTCCACCTACCTTCTTCAATTCGAAAACCCAGAAGACAAAAAAAATCAGGCCAGCTTCTTCTCTGCTAAACCCAGCCGACCTTCATCCCTTCTTCCCTATTTTTCCTCTCAGATGAAGAAACCTAACCTACTCGAAAATAGCAGTCGACACTTCTCCTCCCCATTCTGGACTATTTCAATCGATCTTCCCCAACAAGAGACCGACGAGCACCATAGTGCCTCCCTCAGCCAACCTTTCCCAACTCAATATCTCTGATTCTATCTGCTTCTTCATCCTCGTTCGGTGCTATCTGCTCAATTCAAAAAAAACAAAAACGCCACCGATCGACCCTCACTCTCCTTCATATATTAATCTTCACTTCTACAGATTCACGCCAAAATAAACCTGTACTCATGCTCCACCGCCTCGTTTCTCGATGGACCTTCAATGAGATACATTTCCTTTCTCAACTCGACAGCGTGAACCGGGGGAACTAACGGCGTCGACTTTGTGCTGCCCAGACTTGACAAAGGAGCGAACCAGGCCCAGGCGAAGAGGAAAGCTACCCGCGTGCAACCCAGTCCACCCCGACCCTCCCCTCTCTTCCCTCTTGATTAAGATCAAGGTATGCACCCACATTTAATGTGAGCTCCAGTCTGTCCATGGCTCGTGAAATTGGAAGGAACCAAAATTAGGGGCTTTGCTAGTCAGTTCTGGTTCAAATTTTTGGTGCGAATATTGTCAATTCTTACATCTGATTTAGTTCTGAAAAACAGAGATGAGAAGTGATTGAAGAATCTGTAGACCTAACCCAGAGCTGGGCGATTATATTTTGCTTCATACTGTATTCTGTTGTTGTCAATATCGAATAATTTGTTGTAGTCATTGTCGGTATATCTCTGGTTATATTCTTGGCATACTAGTCTGTCGTGTGACTACCCAGCGTGACTTTTACCTTTGCTTTTGTGAAATCTGCTAGACTAGGGGATATATCCCATCTGCTGATAATTGGTGGTCTATGTTCTGAACTTCAAGCTGAAGCGTACTTTATTCGGCATATTATACTGTCAATCGACCTGGGAAGAAACTATGGGAAATGGTGCTTTGCTTAATTTGGTCTGTCTTGTCTATTTGGATACTACCACTTAGTACGCTCTTTTTTCTTTGGCTAATAAGAGAAGGTTTTCGTATGAATAATGTATTAATGGAGCTGTCGAGTCTTGAGTACAAATGTTAGTCACTTTTGATGTGACCATTTTGCTTTAATGTTCAAGCTCAAATTTGTTCTCATTAACCCACGTCACGTAAAAAAAAAGGACAAAAGTCAACTGTTTCCTTAAGTGGTAGAGATTTAGTTTAGTCCATGTTTGTAACAGTTATCTTTTTATTGTAAGCTTGCTCTTATATTATTCTGGTTGTAATATATGGTTGTCTCAATTTGGCTCACCATTGGGTCTTATATATTTGTTGGATAAGGCCTCACTTATGTTCATTACTTATGGCCCAAATCCATTTTTGCTCGATGTTTGATTCACTATTAGCCCGTTGTGGGCTAGCATATTTAACACTAGAGAGCCCAATAGGTTACCCAAATGCGGTTTAGGCCTACAATTTTCTGTGGGCCTCTTTAGAAAAGCCCTAGGAATATTCATGGATGTTGTCCACATTAAGGTCGTAGTACACGAGGGTCGTAGTACCTGTTTGTGGATAAACATCGCTCCTCGTAAAAAAAAAACTTTCCAAACAATCCATTATCATAAGAATAAAATTCACAATCAATTCAATGGTCCAGTTAAAAATCCAAAAGATGAATTCTATTTCAAAAATTAGACAAATAAGGCCCAGTTCTAAGGCCCAACAATCAATCCATTTTGAGGTCCAAATCGAGGCCAAAATCAAGGCCCAAGTTGAAGCCCAATTTGAGGCCCAAAACACAAGACCCAAATCTGACCCACTTTCAAACCCGATCACAAATAGGCCCAAAGCTCAAATCAAGCCCAAGGCCTAAATCAGGTCCAAAATCAAGTTAGATCTAACATCCAAATCCAAAAGGCCAACCTGGCCCAATTTTACATCCGGCCCAATGCTAACTTGGCTCATCATCCAATCAGGCCCAAACCTTGACCAAGTCCCAATTCAACCCAAAAGCTCAACCAAGGCCCAAACCGGTCCAAACCTTGACCAAGGCCCAATCTGATCCAACTTTGACCTGGTCCAATTATGACCAATCTGAACTTTGACTTGGTCCAACTTTGACCAATCTGAACTTTGACTTTGACCCAACTTTGACCTTGGCCTAAACTTTGACTTTGACCTAAACTTTGACCAACCCAAATTTTGACCCGATCCGTTTTTCCAACCCTAACCCAAATTCAATTCAAACCAAATTCCATTCAAATTCACATTCAATTTGAATTCCAAACTCATTCAAATTCATTTCAATTCCAATTCAAATCAATGTTCATTCAACTTTGATTTCAATTCAATTTTAATTCCATTCCAATTTCTTCTACACTCTAAATGTCTCATAGACCCGAGTGTCTCACAGACTTTGTCATCCCAACGATTCGAATGTCTCACAGACCCAAACATCTCACTCACCGAGCGTCTCATAGATCCGAGCGTCTCACAGACTTCGACATCTCAAGGTTTCAAGTGTCTCATAGACTCGAGCGTCTCACAGACTTTGATACCTCATTCCTTTCATCATTTGAATATTCCAAACGTCTCACAGACCTGAGCGTCTCGCAGACTAGCATCCCAAACCCGAAACCTCTCAAAACTCCGAACCCTTCGAAATCTCAAACACCTCAAATATCTTCAAACCCCACAAACATCAAAACTTCCAAACCCAAATTGCTGAACTACGTAAGGTCTGATCTCAACAGGGAGTTGAGTACGTAGGCAACCCACACAGGGTGCGACCCCACACCAATCAAAATACCCTTTTTGTCATCATCCATCTCACCTTCAAACAACCCCGTGCACTTCCAACCCTCGATTACCTCAAAAAACTCAACCATCCTAAAGACCGTGAACTACGTAAGGTCTGATCTCAACAGGGAGTTGAGTGCGTAGGCAGCCCATCTAGGGTGCGACCCCATTCCAAACAAAAAACCTTTTTCTCCCTCTAAGGTGGCTCTCATATCTCTCAAAACACACGAACCTTCTTCGGCCCCTATAAACTTCAAACCATTAGACTCTAAGTCTTGCCTATTCACTCAACCTCAGACTTTTCCCAAATCTTCATTCTATATTCATCCGAATTCAACAATTCCTCTCCTTGGCGCTAGCTTGGCAGAAAAGCTCGCCTCATCCACTCTTTTCCTCTCTTCCCCCACTCAATCTTATCCTTGGCTTTTAGATGAATCTCTCTAATAAGGTTTTGAAAGAAGACAATCCCGACAATTGGAGACCGAGGTTTCCTCGGGCACCAATCCGAAGTCGTGGTCGTTGCCACTTCTAAGGGGTGTAACCCAGTGCGAACCCACACAGAATCTCTAGTATGATCAGATAAGTCCTATCCATAGGCAACAAATCGTCATAGGTCAATTAACGGTTCTTAGAACCCGATCTTCCTTCCTAGTTATCATAGGTTAAACTAGGTGGCGACTCTAGTCAATTTCTGCCCTTAGGGCATAAGTCCGCGTGGAGCCCATCGAGAGCGGGTGTAGTGCACACTTGCACTCCCCTTTATGCTTTCTGGGAAAGACGGACGATTTAGTAGGTATTTGAGGGATGCCAGAATAACGGGTTTTCACCCTCCACAGAATGGCAATTTTAGGATCTAGGCTTCTCAGTCAGACCATATTTAGATAGCCCCCCCTCATACTGAAAAATCACCCTCCACAGAATGGCGACTCCGCTGGGGAAAACTTGAGTAAGTTTTTCTCAAACTCAAGGAAGACTGAACTCCATTCAAAATTGTCGGGATTTCCTCACTTCTTTCAAAACCTTCAAGAGATTCATTTCGAAAGCCATTAGGATTACTCTACTCCACACTTAGAGTGTGATTGGTGAGGATAGCTAGGATGAGAGTGTGTAGCTTATATTCGACTTTGCTTGCCATCTGCGCTTTGATTGCTACATAATTGCGTGATTATGTTAGACTAACTTGCAGGAACTTCAGGTAGGTGGGCCCATTAGGGGTCTAACTTCTTCCCTCTCTTTGTTGTGCATTTATTACAGCTTGTTGTTGTGATATTGAACTGTTAGGAATAGTCCTGAGGTGGGTGCATAGGGTAGCTTAGGACATGCATTCCTCTGTGTCACCCTTGATATTTGCGGTCGGGATAAATATTGGTCCACAATTGATTCCCCATGAGCAGATGCCCTTCGTAGTAAGGACTATGCACACGAGGCGGTATGATCGTAGTATCTACGCCTTGAAAACTCATGATCCTTCAACACTTACCTTTTCGAGTCAAAGCCAGCATATAGTGAACTCTGAGCCTTCAGTGTCCAGCTGCCCGGTCCCGTGTCTAAGATGGGTTTATGGGTAGTCACCCCCTTGTATGCCGCCTGTCTGACCACCCTTTGCATTACCCTGAAGATTGCATGGGCTCAGTTCCCCAAGTGTCCTCTGCACCACGGGTGTCTCTAAAGCCTGATGTCACGCTACACGTCCATAGAGGATCCCGTATTTACCGGATACCCATACATGGCACAACGTAGTCAGTGAATAATTTGGACTTTAGACACACCTGACCGTGCAGACGACGGGAGACCCGTTCCCAGCAGTACTTCCCCAAGTTTTCCAAAAGTGAGTATGTTGTGATAATCACCGGCCGTGGCTCGGTGACTGTATCACTCCGGGTATCCTGACCTTTCGAACTTAAGCACTCCGGACTTTCTTGATGACGTGCCCCACAAGGCATAACAGAGATAAATCCCGAGAGATGAACAGTGAAGGGACGACGGTTCCCCCGGTGGTATGAAAGCATTGATTGACCTGGAAGGTGATTATCCCAATCATTCGCACTCAGCTCCACATAAAATCAGCCACATTTTCACTTTGCACTTACATCTATGTGTGATCACGTTTAAAAAATGAGCAAAAATCAGAAAATGAATCATGTCAAACACTCTAATGAAATATCTTTAAAGTCGTTCATCTTAATGATTTCAAAAGGTTATTTCCAAAACAGTTTTCAAAATCGGTTTCAATCAAAGTCTTCCAAACAATAAACTTTGTCAAGTAGCTTCAAAGAACGGATTTCAAAAATCTACTGTTTACAAATGATTTTCAAACATCACTTCTCACAGATGTCATTTCAAAAACTATTTTCAAAAACAGATTTCAAAAGTCTACTTGTTACAAAGAATTTTAAACAACCTCTTTCACTGATTATTATCTCAAACTTGTTTTCCAAAACAATTTTCAAAGTTGATTTTAATAAACGTATTTCAAAATAAATGATTTAGTCCCCATGTTGCGACCCTATTTTTGAAGTTCAACCCACCTTCAAGAGCAGCGGTCATTACCGTGGAGCGTACTAGTCATTCGTGTTTTCACATAAGTGGTGGATTTTCACAAGAACTTGTGCTCGATCATTACCTTCCCTTTCTAAAAAAAAACGCCCCTTATTTCCCTCGTCGGAGCAGATGGAGCGCATGAGATCAACAACTGCAGTCTGAACCGAAAGTCAGAGGTGCACCAACCTGAGTCGAGCGACATGATGACCAACAACGATTGTTCGAGTTCAAAATTTTTGAGAGTCAGGAGAACACCAACCGGTTTTGTTTGATCACAATACCGCTTCGCTGCAAGAGCCAGAAGACGAGCGAGTAGCCGGTCAAGATCCGAAGACGAACGAGTGGCCAATCAGAAGCCCAAACATGAATGAGCTGCCAGTCAAAAGCTCAAGATGAAGCAGAAGAATTCGGGAGAAGTTTTTAAGCTCAAACTCCCCCATTTAATGACTTTTAGAATTGGTGTATAGGTTTTCCCCTAGCATTCTTTTCTCTCTTGTCAATTTCTGAATAGACTTTGTGTATAGGTTTATATTCCCTTTGAATTTATTTAGATCAATGTGTAAAGGGTTCCCCACTCCCTATTTTTATTTGTGAATGACCGAGCATCAAATTCCTATTGAGAAGATCCACCACTTCGAAAACATGTATTTTCAAAACTTTTTTTCTAAAACTTGATTTCTTGTAGACATACGAATTGCTTCTCCCCATCTTCGGTCATTTTATTCTAATCATGCATGAGTCACACCCATCTCAGAAAAATGCATAATCACATATTGCATTCCCAACACACCTCACACGAGCATTCATCCCATTTTTCAAGCATGCTAACATTTGTTAGATTATTCTTTCTACAGTGATGGGCCTTTGCCTATGAGTGGCGACATGATCTTCGTTGTGATAGCAAGAAATACCGGGCATTCAAGCTTTTTTCCCATTCAGCATACCATGTACATAGAGACCAACAACCACAAAAAGCATACACAAAAAAAAAATCCCCCCCCCCCAAAAAAAAACATGTACATCCGAAAATCCAAAAAAACATGTACATCCAAAAATCCAAAAAAATCATACATCCAAAAATCCAAAAAAAACATACCTTCAAAAATCCCAAAAAATGCAGCCAATGTCATATCAGTGGGTCACCATGCAGTTGTCACTCCCTAAAAGTCCCAAGATCCAGGAGCCAATCACCAACCTGACCTCACTCGAGAATTACTTCTTCGACACAATCAACTCGACCACCTTCAAAGTCAACAATGACGGGATGAGCTTCATGAACCGCAAGCTGAGTTCGGCTCAAGCGAGACTAGTCATAACCTTACCACTCATGCATTGCATCCATTAAAAAAAACAAGCAAAAAAAAATTGAACCAAAATTCGAATGAGTCATTTTCATTCTCATCATTTCATGCACTATACATAGTAATTCCATATTTCCACATCATATTGCATTGTAGATAATTGCATTTGTATACTCCCATATCGAAACGATGTCTTCGGTGAAAAGCTTGATTGATTGTTTGAACATAGTGTTTGAATCACTAAACTCTTGACCCGTCAATGAACTCAAGGGTCCAATCAAAATCAGCACCACAAACCAAAGTGAGTAGTGTACAAAGAGCGGCATTTTCCTTCGAATTTCAAATGAGTGTTTTGGACAATCCATTGAGTGATGAGGGAAGGTAAAGAGTTCCAATTGAGGTAAAACCACGAGCACAAGTGCATTCCTTCAGCACATGGAGAGGCACAAATCATAGTGAGAGCAATGTCGATAAACATGATACGAACTGTGATTCATGCAAAGATTTGAGAAGAGTAAGAAAACAATCATTGAATAATGAGAATGACGAGGCACTTAGGATCAAAATCCCCACAAAACCAAAAAGCTTTGACTGCCCTGTACATAATCCCTTAGTGAGCCCCGCTGAGCCTTTCACGATAAACCTTTTTCTGTGAACTCCACAACATGCCAACCCACGTACATATACTTACTTGCCCTTGCAATAGAGGATCTCAAAGGAGCCGGAGCCATGGTCTCTCCCCCCCATTTCACAAAAACAACAAATGAAATGCTTGAAGAAATCAGTGAGTCAATGCAACTCCAAAGCCAAACACCAAAAAAACACCGAAAATGTTCAAGAAGATCGATGAGTCAATGCAACTCCAAAGCTGAAAGCCGAAATACAAAGCAGTGAACGCTTGAGAAAGTTGATGAGCCAAATGCAGTTTCAAAAAACAAAATGAGAAGAAAGTTCAAATCGACACCAGAAGAGGAAAGAAGGAGAAATCCAAATCAGAAGGACCAATGATGTCCCATAGAAACCAATAAAAGGTTATCAAAACCCGTCCAATCATTCCACCCATGGCAAAGGCGAAACACGTCCTCTATTGCACAAAAGCTCCACAATTCCCAAATAAATCCTCCAGTCCCATGTAACATACATCATACCCCTAAGCCCCGTTATAACCCAATAAAAGACCTCTGACTCGTTAGTTGATGAGCGTTAACCGAAAGTATCGGATCTGAAGCATGAATCATAAGTTTCGTACTCGTTATCAACATGTCCTATCATACCAAAGGGACCGTTAGCGAATGAGTGTGACCTAATCTCACAAGGTCTTTAGAGTGCGAGTGACTCTTCGACTAAACCACCAAATCATAATCGGCCTACCCCATTGCAGGTGAAGAATTTGTGAGGAACGGAAAGTCCATAACCTCGAAAAGGAATTCTAAGGAAAATACTACTTTGAGCATCAAGAGTGTCATCACGACATTTGCACACACGGCCATACTCATGTAAGATTGACCCGTATCCCTCCATGAGAGGAAAGTGATTCACGCATTCGAGTTCAATAATCACTCAAGATCGAACCGGAGATGTCTTATATTCGTAAACCTTGTATTAACAGAGATATGACCGTACCCTCTCTCCCAAAACTGCATAGGCATTTGGCCTCATGTTTTGCACCCAGTGTTTGCATGCATCATAGGCACTTCATCATTAACATCTGACTGGTAAGACTATGCGTAGTCTCGCTGAAAGTCAACCTCAGTTGTAGTCGTTGAAGCATAACTTCCAATCAAAAGAAGTCAAAACTAGCCATCCACTGTCATACGCGAGTCTCATCAACACCACTCCCAAAGCCAAGCTGGAGCCATGCGGGAGCCATCCTCAAAACACTAAGACTATCCCTAGGGCTACACAGAGCCGATTCATCATCAAAGCCTCGCCCACAGAGAATCGAACTACGTATGGTCTGATCTCAATATGGAATTGAGTACGTAGGCAGCCCGTCCAGGGTGCGACCACATCAAAGGCGAAAACTTCCCTTTTCTCCTCGGTGTCATCAAAGTGAACCAACCAAAGTGTAGTCATGCTCAATCAGCACAAGGTCATCCCGGAGCCATCCATGAAAATCCTAGAACCATGATGGGACCATTCACCCACTACAAGTCCACAACAAATCCCGTCAAACAACAATAAATCCATCATCGGAGCCATCAAGCCACTCAAAAAAAAAATCTCAAGGCAAATCAAAGCCCACAAACTGCCACAAAATCACCAACCAGGTCAAACCCACCAACCACCCCGAGACCATTGGTCACACCGGAGCCATCAGTGCCTACCAGAGCCATCAGCGCATACTGGAGCCATCAACGCATGCTGGAGCCATCTCGGATCCTTGAAGCCATGCCGGAGCCATACCGGAGCCATCCCGAGGTTTTGATGTTACTATAGAGCCATCTGCTCACACAAAAACCTACATCCACAAACAGGGAGTTTAATTCAATTAATACATTGGTTAATCACCTCACATCACATATCATCTGCATATACCCACAAAATTTGCTCACTATCTAACACATCTTCACACCCGCTAGGCAGCTATTACGCTACTAGTGTGAGTTCGTTCATTTCATAACCCGCTAGGCAGCAATTACGCTACTAGTGCGGTCCTGCCGTTTTTCCTCCACTAGGCAGCTATTACGCTACTAGTGCGAGTTCGTTCATTTCATAACCCGCTAGGCAGCTATTACGCTACTAGTGTGGTCACGCTTTTTCCTTCACTAGGCAGCTATTACGCTACTAGTGCGAAATCGTCCAATTCATAACCAGCTAGGCAGCAATTACGCTACTAGTGTGGTCCCGTCGTTTTTCCTCCACTAGGCAGCTATTACGCTACTAGTGCGAGTTCGTTCATTTCATAACCCGCTAGGCAGCTATTACGCTACTAGTGTGGTCCCGCTTTTTCCTTCACTAGGCAGCTATTACGCTACTAGTGCGAAATCGTCCAATTCATAACCCGCTAGGCAGCTATTACGCTACTAGTGCGGTCTCGCCTTTTTTTCTCCACTAGGCAGCTATTACGCTACTAGTGCGAGATCGTTCACTTCATAACACTAGGCAGCTATTACGCTACTAGTGCGAGTTCGTTCATTTCATAACCCGCTAGGCAGCTATTACGCTACTAGTGCGAGTTCGTTCATTTCATAACCCGCTAGGCAGCTATTACGCTACTAGTGCGAGTTCGTTCATTTCATAACCCGCTAGGCAGCTATTACGCTACTAGTGCGAGTTCGTTCATTTCATAACCCGCTAGGCAGCTATTACGCTACTAGTGCGAGTTCTTTCATTTCATAACCCGCTAGGCAGCTATTACGCTACTAGTACGGTCCCAACCTTTTCCTCCACTAGGCAGCTATTACCTACTAGTGCGAGTTCGTTCATTTCGTAACCCGCTAGGCAGCTATTACACTACTAGTGCGGTCCCGCTTTTCTTTCCTCCACTAGGCAGCTATTACGCTACTAGTGCAAGTTCGTCCAATTCATAACCCGCTAGGCAGCTATTACGCTACTAGTGCGAGATCGTCTCACATCCGCCTACTAGGCAGCTATTACGCTACTAGTATGGTCCCACCACTTTTCCTCCACTAGGCAGCTATTACGCTACTAGTGCGAGATCGTTTCATATCCGCCTGCTAGGCAGCTATTACGCTACTAGTACGGTACACACCAAAGTATTATAGGCTCGTCATAAGTCCTATAGCTAGATGTCAAGAGGTCTAGTTGAGGCTCTCCTAAGTCCTCGTACTTTCAATTGCATTCTAGGCTCGTCATAAGTCCTAGGACTGGATGTCAAGAGGTCCAGTTGAGGCTCTCCTAAGTCCTCGTGCACCCCGAACCAATCTATTGTTAGCATTCTATGCTCGTCATAAGCCCTCATGCACCAAATCCAACAATTGTTCATGTTCAAAATTTGTTTAACAAATCCAACCATTGTGCAGGGCTTGTCCCCTCACCCATCAAAACCTTTGTATTCTGGACTAATTGTAAATATTTTGCATTCAATCTTTACGTCATATGCTGGTCACGCACCTCCTATCCTTTTGCAATCGTAGTTGCATCTCATAAACCGCACTGAGAATTTTTGGCGCCCTTTCAACCTTGATTCAATTCTGCAAGTCTTCCCTTGCAGAATTGAATCAAGGGGAGCCATCTGTAGACACCAAAAATTCTCACCCTATAAAGAAAAATCCAAAAAAAAATAAAATAAGAGGGTCGTCGCCTTTCTTTTCAAAACTTGTTCATGTGCATATCCAATTGAAACTGTCACGTTATGACAATTTTTTAAATCAATTTTCAAAGCATCTGTTTTCAAATCCGTCCATTTTTGTTGTTTACTTATTTTACCATTTTATTTTTCGATTTATGTCATGTTAGTCAGTTACGTTTTATTCTCTTATTCAATTGTCTATTTGTTTTATTTTAGTTCATGCTATTTCGCTACTTGTTTATTTTATCTCACTTCATTTCATTGATACATTTACTTGTATTTCCTTTTTTAGTACTTGTTTTATTTTGCCTTTATCATTATTATTTGTAGAATCATTTTCATCATTTCATGTACCTTTTCACTGTTATATTCCATACTAGCCTATTTCGTTTTGTCGCTAATTCGATTAAGCTCTCCCTCATCTCATTCTATTTTGTTACTTCTTTTTTTAATCTTATTTATTGCTATTGATACGTATCTAATTCGATTTCCATGTCATGACATTCACTTGTATTTTTTTCTTCCATCATAGTAGTACTATTTCATTATTTCATGCATTTATCATCATTTTATTTTTGTATGTTTCACTTGCATTTCATTATTTCATCATGACTCTCCAAGAAGAAAACACTTCATTTCATTAGGTAAAACCCTTTTGTGTTACTGTATATTCCCATTTAAAACACTAACATTTTATAGAATTCATTCAGCTCGAATTAGAGTTATTGTATTATTTCTCACATTTGTAAATTAAGTCTTGTCATTAGTGCAGTTGGTAAGGGTGTCCACATTAGCACCCATTGGTCTAGGTTCAAAATGTGAATGGAACGCTGGTGGTGTTTTTATTTCCCATTCAGCTCGTATTAGAGTTTGATTATTTTCTTCTGTATTCATGTATTGAATTCTATCATGGTGCAGTCGGTTACCACATTGATGAGGGATGTTGCAGGTTGCGAGTTCAAAACTCGGATTGTCCAAGTTCTCTTAATTTTTAGTTGCCTGAGTTGGACCAAACTCGAACCCAGTCACGCGGCCCATAGCCCGCCTCAGCACCACCAATCGTGGTCTACACCATTATCTGCCTCATCCAAGTCCAAAACACAGCCCACAGATACACATAATAAAACCCTAACTGCTACTTATAAAAGAATAACACAACAACCCTAAAACAGGATGAACAGTAGCCGCATCTGATTCTTTTTCTCTGGTTCTTCTTCTTCACCCCCTTCTTCCACCTACCTTCTTCAATTCGAAAAACCCAGAAGACAAAAAAATCAGGCCAGCTTCTTCCTCTGCTAAACCCAGCCGACCTTCATCCCTTCTTCCCTATTTTTCCTCTCAGATGAAGAAACCTAACCTACTCAGAAAATAGCACTCGACACTTCTCCTCCCCATTCTGGACTATTTCAATCGATCTTCCCCAACAAGAGAACCGACGAGCACCATAGTGCCTCCCTCAGCCAACCTTTCCCTAACCTCAATATCTCTGATTCTATCTGCTTCTTCATCCTCGTTCGGTGCTATCTGCTCAATTCGAAAAAAAACAAAAACGCCACCGATCGACCCTCACTCTCCTTCATATATTAATCTTCACTTCAACAGATTCACGCCAAAAATAAACCTGTACTCATGCTCCACCGCCTCCGTTTCTCGATGGACCTTCAATGAGATACATTTCCTTTCTCAACTCGACAGCGTGACCGGGGGAACTAACGGCGTCGACTTTTGTGCTTCTGCAGACTTGACAAAGGAGCGAACCAGGCCCATGCGAAGAGGAAAGCTACCCGCGTGCAACCCAGTCCACCCCGACCCCATCCTCTCTCTTCCCTCTTGATTAAGATCAGGGTATGCACCCAAATTTAATTTGAGCTCCAGTCTGTCCATGGCTCGTGAAATTGAAGGAACCAAAATTAGGGGCTTTGCTAGTCAGTTCTGGTTCAAATTTTTGGTGCGAATATTGTCAATTCTTTCTACATCTGATCTTAGTTCTGAAAAACAGAGATGAGAAGTGATTTTGAAGAATCTGTAGACCTTAACCCTAGCCTGGCGATTCTTATATTTTGCTTCACTACTGTATTTCTGGTGTTGTCAATATCGACCATAATTTTGTTGTAGTCATTGTAGGTATATCTCTGGTTATATTCTTGGCATACTAGTTCTTGTCTTGTGACTACCCAGCGTGACTTTTACCCTTGCTTGTTAAATCTGCTAGACTAGGGGATTATATCCCATCTGCTGATAATTGGTGGTCTATGTTCTGAACTTCAAAGCTGAAGCGTTGCTTTATTCGGCACTATTATACTGTCAATCGACCTGGGAAGAACTATGGGAAATGGTGCTTTGCTTAATTTGTTTGTCTTGTCTATTTCGGATACTACCACTTACGTACGCTCTTTTTTCTTTGGCTAATAAGAGAAGGTTTTCGTATGAATAATGTATTAATGGAGCTGTCGAGTCTTGAGTAACAAATGTTAGTCACTTTTGATTGGACCATTTTGCTTTAATGTCAAGCCTCACAATTTGTTCTCATTAACCCACGTCACGTAAAAAAAAAGGACAAAAGTCAACTGTTTCCTTAAGTGGTAGAGATTTAGTTTAGTCCATGTTTGTAACAGTTATCTTTTTATTGTAAGCTTGCTCTTATATTATTCTGGTTGTAATATATGGTTGTCTCAATTTGGCTCACCATTGGGTCTTATATATTTGTTGGATAAGGCCTCACTTATGTTCATTACTTATGGCCCAAATCCATTTTTGCTCGATGTTTGATTCACTATTAGCCCGTTGTGGGCTAGCATATTTAACACTAGAGAGCCCAATAGGTTACCCAAATGCGTTTAGGCCTACAATTTCTGTGGGCCTCTTTAGAAAAGCCCTAGGAATATTCATGGATGTTGTCCACATTAAGGTCGTAGTACCCGAGGGTCGTAGTACCTGTTTGGGATAAACATCGCTCCTCGTAAAAAAAAAAAACTTTCCAAACAATCCATTATCATAAGAATAAAATTCACAATCAATTCAATGGTCCAGTTAAAAATCCAAAAGATGAATTCTATTTCAAAAATTAGACAAATAAGGCCCGGTTCTAAGGCCCAACAATCAATCCATTTTGAGGTCTAAATCGAGGCCCAAATCAAGGCCCAAGTTGAAGCCCAATTTGAGGCTCAAAACACAAGACCCAAATCTGACCCACTTTCAAACCCGATCACAAAAGGCCCAAAGCTCAAATCAAGGCCTAAATCAGGTCCAAATCAAGTTAGATCTAACATCCAAATCCAAAAGGCCAACCTGGCCCAATTTTACATCCGGCCCAATGCTAACTTGGCTCATCACCCAAACCGGTCCAAACCTTGACCAAGGCCCAAACCGGTCCAAACCTTGACCAAGGCCCAATCTGATCCAACTTTGACCTGGTCCAATTATGACCAATCTGAACTTTGACTTGGTCCAACTTTGACCAATCTGAACTTTGACTTTGACCCAACTTGACCTTGGCCTAAACTTTGACTTTGACCTAAACTTTGACCAACCCAAATTTTGACCCGATCCGTTTTCCAACCCTAACCCAAATTCAATTCATTCCAAATTCCATTCAAATTCACATTCAATTTGAATTCCAAACTCATTCAAATTCAAATTCATTTCAATTCCAATTCAAATCAATATTCATTCAACTTCGATTTCAATTCAATTTAATTCCATTCCAATTTCTTCTACACTCTAAATGTCTCATAGACCCGAGTGTCCACAGACTTTGTCATCCCAACGATTCGAATGTCTCACAGACCCAAACATCTCACTCACCCGAGCGTCTCATAGATCCAGCGTCTCACAAACTTCGACATCTCAAGGTTTCAAGTGTCTCATAGACTCGAGCGTCTCACAGACTTTGATACCTCATTCCTTTCATCATTTGAATATTCCAAACGTCTCACAGACCTGAGCGTCTCGCAGACTAGCATCCCAAACCCGAAACCTCTCAAAACTCCGAACCCTTCAAAACTCAAACACCTCAAATATCTTCAAACCCACAAACATCAAAACTTCCAAACCCAAATTGCTGAACTACGTAAGGTCTGATCTCAACAGGGTTGAGTACGTAGGCAACCTACACAGGGTGCGACCCCACACCAATCAAAATACCCTTTTTGTCATCATCCATCTCACCTTCAAACAACCCCGTTGCACTTCCAACCCTCGATTACCTCAAAAAACTCAACCATCCTAAAGACCCTGAACTACGTAAGGTCTGATCTCAACAGGGAGCTGAGTGCGTAGGCAGCCCATCTAGGGGTGCGACCCCATTCCAAACAAAAAACCTTTTTCTCCCTCAAGGTGGCTCTCATATCTCTCAAAACACACGAACCTTCTTCGGCCCTATAAACTTCAAACCATCAGACTCTAAGTCTTGCCTATTCACTCAACCTCATACTTTTCCCAATCTTCATTCTATATTCATCCGAATTCAAAATTCCTCTCCTTGGCGCTAGCTTGGCAGAAAAGCTCGCCTCATCCACTCTTTTCCTCTTTTCCCCCACTCAATCTTATCCTTGGCTTTTAGATGAATCTCTCTAAAAAGTTTTGAAAGAAGACAATCCCGACAATTGGAGACCGAGGTTTCCTCGGGCACCAATCCGAAGTCGTGGTCGTTGCCACTTCTAAGGGGTGTAACCCAGTGCGAACCCACACAGAATCTCTAGTATGATCAGATAAGTCCTATCCATAGGCAACAAATCATCAGAGTCAATTAACGGTTCTTAGAACCCGATCTTCCTTCCTAGTTATCATAGGTTAAACTAGGTGGCGACTCTAGTCAATTTCTGCCCTTAGGGCATAAGTCCGCGTGGAGCCCATCGAGAGCGGGTGTAGTGCACACTTGCACTCCCCTTTATGCTTTCTGGGAAAGACGGACGATTTAGTAGGTATTTGAGGGATGCCAGAATAACGGGTTTTCACCCTCCACAGAATGGCAATTTTAGGATCTAGGCTTCTCAGTCAGACCATATTTAGATAGACCCCCCTCATACTGAAAAATCACCCTCCACAGGTATACACTGATGATGTTTGGCTAATAAGCCATGTCTGAAAATTCTCGAACGATTATCTGGTGTGGTTTACGATCACAGTGGCTGTATAGTTTCTTCAGTTGTAGTGGTCGGACTAACGGTCTTCCCGAGGTTGCATAGGTTTCTAATCTTAAGGTTTGTACGAAAAATATGAAATTTTAGTATATATAAGAAGAATAATATAAATAATAAAAAAGTAGTAGTAGTTGCAGTTGCAGTTGCAGCACTTGCTCTGTCAAGTGGCACAAGGCAGATGGAAATTCCAGTGGTTTATGTCATAGCGCTTGCAATAGAAGTGCGCCATGCAGGTGGAATATTGGTTCAGTAATTACCGGTCTCCTTGACTCGCGTCGTAGAGTATGGGCTACATGATAATGTAAGAATTAACATCCTGTTCATATATATAATCCGTCAAGGTTCCAAGGTTACTCGTACCGAGTCCACATAACTAGTCTCAAAAGTCATACACAAAAGGCGAGTGGTCAATGACACACTCCCACATATTTATAACATGTCTCTGTCTAACATCCAAAATAAGTACAACAAAATAAGCAAAAGTCTTCCACAGCGGTCTCACGGAGTTTAGGGTACTCATGCCCTATCTACTCCCTTACCTTTCTGGGCTCCATCATTAGTTGATGTCTGGCCATCCTGACCGCCTCGTGGTACTCCAGATCTTCCAGTTGAGGTCTTCTAAGTATTCCTTGGTGGCCTGTAGTTACGGCTCTCAGGGTTCATCCAACACTTGAACTCCCGGTGGCCCTCTTTCTTGCAGCACCGACACTCAACTTTGCGGCCATTGCAGTCGACCCCAAGATGGTCCTTCCCACAACGCTTGCAATAGAAATGGCGCTGGGGCTGTCCGGTGCCTGATGGTAGTATTTAGTTTAAGTTAAAATCTGATGGTATAAAGGTCAAGGTTACAATTGAATTTAAGAGGTAGGTGTTCTCACCCTTAGGAGGTGCAGATCTCAGAGGATGAGCATCTGTAACTGGGCCGGTCAACCGAAGGACGGGCTCTTTTCCCTTCGCTCCCTGGTGACCCTGCTGCCCTTTCTTCTGGAAGAATTTCCTGTTTAAGGTTTCGAGTCAGCATTCATAAGGTATTTAATATGGTAACAATTTAGAATGGGATAAGTCCTTACTTTCCCTTCTTCTGGCTATCGCCTGGAGATGCTCCTCCACCCTCAGACTCTCCCTCAGGGTTCTTTCTCTTCTTGGCCCCGAGAGTCTCTTCCCGAGTCTGGAGCATTAGCTCCGTCCTCGAGGCAGCGTCATAACACTCCTGGAATCTCATTGGTAAGTTCTCACAACGTTAATCGGTAATGTAGTAAGTAAAGAACATATGGCTTTCATGTTAATACCTGGATGGTAGTGTAGAGGGTAGCACCCATCGCCATCTGGATGCGAAACAACAATCCCCCCGAAACTTCTCGACCTTCACGGTCTCTGAGTAATCAACACCGGGGATGAAGTCCAGCAGACCAATGAATCGAGCATAGTACTCATCCACGGTCAGACCTCCCTGGGATAATGTCTCGAACTCATGGCGCTTCTTCTCCTTGAGATGCGCCGGATAGTGCTTCCCCCTCAGTAACTCGACAAAGGCAGTCCACGAAAAGTCGGGTATAGCCAGGTGATGGTCCTTGACCAACCTCCACCAAGTGCTGGCTGCATCCTTCAGATGGAAAGCAGCAATGACGACCTTCTTGTCGGCAGGTACTTACAAAGCTTCGTAGGCCTTCTCATGTTCAACTATAAAACGTTCTAAGGCTACGGGGTCTAGCTCCCCAGAATATGTAGATGGTCGGGTCTCGGTAACTGACTTCAGCCAGTTCGTCTCCCTGGGCTGTGGCGGGTGGGCTGGTGCTCCTCCAATTTGAGTACCAAGCTATGCGAGAACGGCAGCAATCGTCTCTGCAACTTCTAGAATCACGGGGTCACCGCCTCCACCTCTACCAGTACCACGCCCTCTAGCTCCCCCAGACATCTGTAGTACAGTATGTCACATAAATACTCGGTAATTTACCGTACACAACCAATAGATATTGAATTGCCTTTAAGGCTAATATATCACACAATTGCGTTACTAAACACAATATCTTATAAGACGAGTCGTCTCGTACCTCACAAACGTTTCCCATAATTTCCCAAGTCCTAAGCTCACTGTCTTAACCTATTTTCTCGTTATCAGAGCGGTACTCCGCTCTGATACCACTTTTGTAACACCCTTCTCCATAATCACGTAATAATCTCTCTCGTAGCAATAAATAAAACGTCTTACAGTGGAAGAATTAATAAAAATAACAATACTCACTCGGGTGTCACCGGCCATTACTCGCCCATTGATGAGTGTGAAATATGAGTGGTTTTAGTGGTCTTTAATGTCTAATTTTTATACGCGCATCGATAATATTCCACATTTATCTTACGTTTTCCTTTGGTTTGTTGTTTGTTAAGGCTTGATACCTTTTTCTATGTTAAATGCAGAGAAAAGCCGAGGAAACAGTAGATTAACTCACGAGGGAGATGATGCAATAAACGGGGGTCAAATTGGAGTCAGAACGATGAATTTAGAGGATTTTGAAGGTGTGTCCGAGCTTGTGTCCGAACTTCCAAGCTCGAATGCAAGTCGAGAGTTCGTGTGCTGTGCCTGATGAAATGTCCGAACTTCAGTCCTAACTTCGAAGTTCGGACATGGTTCGAGAATCACAATGAGAAAAGTCGGAAGTCTAACCTACGGTGCATGTCCAAACTTGTGTCCGAACATCCAAGTTCGGACACAAGTCAAGACTTTTGGAACTGGAGCGCTCAAAACAATGTGTCCGAACATTGAAGGTCGGACCAATGTTCGGACACGACTAAATTCTCACCAGAAGTTCGGCGTTTTGAAGGGAAAAGAGGAGGAAATTCTATTTAAGTGACCTAATCTGAGTGAAGGAGGCATCACACTACCTATCATTGCATCACGACACTCTCACGCTGGTAAACAACGCTCTTTCCACTCACCATCACCATCAGCATCAGCTTCACCTTCATCCACATTGACCCAGCACATTATCATCATTGAGGAGGAGCATCGACAGAAGGGAGTCAGACCATCGTCTTCAACCTTGCGCCGGCAGAATCTGAGTCTGGATAATCACTCAATTCGAGGGTTTTTCTTCCCTTAGATGAATTCTCTTTTGACTGTATTTATTCACTTCTTTGCAATGTCTGGCTAGTAGGGATTAACTCTGGGGTAGGGTTGTTCACGATGGATACAATTTAATTAAGATTTCTGCAATTTGATTATGGGATTGTAATGGATTGTTTCTAGGTTAATGATTATCATTCATCTTCTCTATTAATTTTGCGCATTTATAGAGTCGTTTTGTGTATCCTGTTAGGAACAGACAAGGTGACTAATAGGAAGTTCGAATTAACCTGGAGATTTGGGGAAAGATTAGTTGGATAGATAATTTTTCCTACACACGCTAACAATTCTTCACACGTAATCCGCCTATATGTGTTTTGCCAACTGCTAGATTAGAGTTGGCATGTTCTGATAGGTGAGCTCTTCCTTTAACTAAGATTTAGGATCGAAGAGAGCTTAAGGATTGGCCTTTCCATTTCTCATAATTGAATTGTAGATTTTACCAGGTTTATCCAACAAAGAACAGCCCGAACCCGGAGTTTCATTCATTTTACTGAACTCACCAAGTTACTTTCATTAATCGTTCATCTAGTTTTTAATTTGCGTTTTTCTCAATTCAGTACAAAAACAATTCACAACCCCCCTGAATTTCCAGTTTTCTTAGGACTTTGGCTTAATTATTCAAGTCCCGTGGTTCGATACCTGGTTACTCAATTCCATATACTATAGTGACCGAGATTTTTGCAACCCGACAGGCTTTTCGTTTTATTATTTTCTAGATTTATCAATTTAGTTTTAATAGAACAATTTACCTGTTTGCAAAATGGCACCGTTGCCGGGGAGCATGCTCGGCTAGAGGAGTATGCTCGGCTGTGCTTATTTCAGCACAGTCTCTCAGGGGAAGCATCGAAGTGGTTCCATCGTCTACCTCCAGGTATCATCACTACCTGGGAGCTGATGACGGAAAGGTTTTATGAGAAGTACATCCCCATCTCCAGGACCAGACAGATGATCGCTGACCTGACCGCCTTCAGACAGTCCGGCAGTGAGACAGTCTGCGAAGCCTGGGATAGATTCAAGGAGCTGCTCCGCCAGTGTCCTCATCACGGTCAGACCACGACATCTTTGGCCCAGGGGTTCTTCCAAGGGCTGAGAGATGAGCATAGAGGTGAGGTCAGAGCTGCACTGGGTGGGAACTTGCTTGCCAAAAGCGGAGAAGAGTTTATGTCGGCTATGGAGTCCTACTGCGAGGAGCTCCGCCAGTGGAGCAACAGTGGTGGAAGAGTTTTCACAGTCGGTCAGACTTCCTCTCGGACTCCAGATCCTATGATGGAGCAAATTGCTGCTGAGCAGGCCCATTTAAGTACTACGGTGGGTAACATGGCGAAGATGCTCGAGCAGCTCACTATGGGACAGACATCTGTGCAATCTGTCAAGAAGGTGTCTACTGGTCCCAGTGAGGTATGCTGTTCTCAGTGCGGAGACATCCATGACTATGAGGACTGCCCGATGGTTGCTGAGATGAGGCAGACTGAGGAGGCGCATGCAATTGGCCAGTACAACAGGCAGCCTTGGATGCAGAATCAGCATCCAAACCTGAGGTACGGAAATCCAAATAACGCCCTCAACTCACAGCAGATGCAGCCTCAGAGGGCGAGTCAGGGAGGACCACCCAGTTTTGTTAGGCCCCCATACAATCAGTTTAGGCCACACAGTCTCAAGCTCAGCAGTCATCACTGAGCTCAAACAATGCTAATCTGAAGGAGATGGTGGATAAACTGATGGCTTCTCAAGAGCAACAAACAGTAATAAATCAGAATCTGGCAGCTGGTCAGCAAAAACTCGAGAACGCCATGGTGGAGATGCAGGGAACGATGAGTCAGTTGACTCAGTTCCTCCTACAGCAGAGACCTTCTGGATCACTGCCTTCCCAACCAGACCCCAATCCTAAAGCACAGTTGAAGGCAGTGTCGGTCTCAGAAGCCGTGGTAGTTGAGGATTGTTCAGATTTTGAAGAGGCAGCAGCAGTTACCTTAAGAAGTGGGAGGCAACTGATGAATAAAGATCAAGTGGCTGAGGATCAAGCTGACGAAGAGACCGGTCTTCCTTCTTCTAGCACTGGTGCACTGTCAGGGCCCCCAGCCCCTCCTGAGGTAGTTGTTGAGGAGACCCAGGCTCCTATTTCTTCCCTTTCTCATACTTTGATTACTAAAAACTCCAAGGGTAAGGTGGTTCCTAAGGAACTTCCTTTCCCTAATAGAATGAAAGAAAAAGAACTTGATGATCAATTTGGGAAATTTTTGAGTGTATTTTCGAAGCTTACTATTAATATCCCCTTTATTGATGCTATCAAGCAGATGCCTAATTATGCTAGCTTTGTGAAGGATTTGATTTCTAACAAGCGAAAGTTCAAGGAAAGTGAGATTGTTCAGCTGACAGAGACGTGCTCTGCAGCCATCCAGCAGAAGCTTCCTCCAAAGTGTGGAGATCCAGGGCAGCCCATCATCCCTTGCACCATTGGAGACATGGACTGTGGGTTCGGACTCTGCGACCTTGGAGCGAGTATAAATATGATGCCTTATTCAATGTTTATAAAGCTTCATGCTGGTGAGCTTGTCCCAATCAACTTTAATTTGCAATTAGCTGATCGTTCCTCAATCAAACCTCGTGGTATGGTTGAGAATGTTGTGGTAGGTGTTGGTAACTTCTTCTTCCCTGCTGATTTTGTCATTCTTGATATGGGTGAGGATGTTGAAGTGCCATTAATTTTGGGTAGACCGTTCCTACGAACTGCTAAAACTGTCATTGATGTTGACAAAGGAAAGATCACCCTTAATTTAATAATGAGGAGCTTAGTTTTGATATACTAAGATGATGAGAACAAATGCTTCTTCTCATGCTGTGCTTTCTATTGATGTCGATTGTTCTGATGATTATGATGCGTTTGTCTAAAAATACTGATGACTCTTCTTTCCTGCTTGAGAATTCTGATTTGCTAGAGGGTGTTATGCCACTCGATTGAGGATGACAAGGAGAGCACTGAGGTAGCTACTGTTGTCCAGCAGCTTAATCAGGGACGAACCTACTTTCGCCCTTATGCTCCTCCTGTGGAGCCACTGGACAGGCCTACTCAGAGGCTCGTTCCTTCAGTAGAGAAGCCCCCTACTCTTGAATTAAAAACTCTCCCTTCAAATCTTAAATATGCTTTCTTGGCAGAGGGTAGCGCCCTGCCTGTTATTATTTCTTCATCTTTGTCTGTTTCGCAGGAAAGCAGACTTCTGGAAGTGTTAAGAAGGCACAAGGGAGCTTTGGGTGGTCAGTGGCAGATATTAAAGGGATTAGTCCAGGGTTCTGCACTCATCGAATTTACATGGAAGATAGTATCAAGCCAGTGAGGCAGCCCCAGAGGAGATTAAACCCAAACCTGAAGGAAGTAGTGAAAGCTGAGGTGTTGAAGCTCTTGGATGCAGGCATCATTTACCCTATCTCTGATAGCCGCTGGGTTCTCCTGTGCAAGTTGTTCCCAAGAAAGGAATAGTGGCGGTGCCCAATGATAAAGGCGAATTGGTGCCCCAAAGACAGACCACTGGCTGGAGGATGTGCATCGATTACCGGCGTTTGAACGAAGCCACAAGGAAGGACCACTTCCCGCTGCCGTTTATTGATCAAATGTTGGAGCGGCTAGCTGGGCAAGAGTTCTACTGCTTCCTTGATGGGTACAACGGTTATTTCCAGATTCCCATTGCGCCAGAGGATCAGGAGAAGACCACCTTCACCTGCCCTTATGGCACTTTTGCATATAGGAGGATGCCATTTGGTCTTTGCAACGCTCCAGCCACATTTCAGCGGTGCATGATGGCGATTTTTAATGAGTTTATTGAGAAAAGCATAGAAGTCTTCATGGACGACTTCTCGGTATATGGCCAGAGTTTTGATGTGTGTCTTGATCAGCTGGATCAGATACTAGGCAGATGTGAGGAGACCCACCTGGTTTTGAATTGGGAGAAGTGCCATTTCATGGTACATGAGGGTATAGTGCTTGGACACAGGGTCTCCAAAGATGGTATTCAGGTGGACAAGGCGAAGGTGGAAGTCATTGAGGGGTTACCTCCTCCCACTTCAGTCAGGGGAGTTAGATCCTTTCTGGGTCACGCAGGGTTCTATCGAAGGTTCATCCAGGACTTTTCCAAAATTGCGAAGCCCTTGTCTGATCTTCTGCAGAAAGATGTAAAGTTTCAGTTCTCGGAAGAATGTTTGAAGGCCTTTCAAACTATCAAGAGTAAACTCATCTCTGCCCCTATTGTGGTACCCCCTGACTGGTCTCTCCCTTTTGAGGTCATGACAGATGCTAGTGACTTTGCTGTTGGTGCTGCGCTCTGTCAGAGGAAGGATAAAATTTTGAGGGTTATCACGTATGTGAGTAAGACTCTGTCGGAGGCTCAAAAGAATTACACCACCACTGAAAAGGAGCTACTTGCGGTGGTGTTTGCTCTTGACAAGTTCAGGCCCTATTTGCTGGGAAGTAAGGTAATTGCTCACACCGACCACTCTGCCTTGAAGTACCTATTCCAAAAGAATGATTCTAAGCCCAGACTCTTGAGATGGATCTTGCTTCTCCAAGAGTTCGACTTGGAAGTTGTTGATAAGCAAGGGAAGCAGAATGGGGTTGCAGATCATTTATCTAGGCTTGAGACTCCAGATGACGGGGTCCCCATTAATGAATTCTTTCCTGACGAAACAGTCTTTGTAATTGGGAAAGTTAAAGAGCCATGGTACGCTGACCTGGCTAACTATCTTGCCTCTTGTTTGATTCCCCGTGATCTAAGCTACAACCGGAGGAAGAAGTTTCTTTCTGAAGCCCGTCATTACGTTTGGGAGGACCCCTATCTCTTCAGAGTATGTGCTGATGGTTTAATTAGAAGGTGTCTCCCCGATGAAGAGGTTAATAGTGTGATTGAGTTCTGCCATTCTCGAGAGGCAGGTGGTCACCATGGTCCTACTAGGACAGCTGCTAAGGTGTTGGAGTGTGGTTTCTACTGGCCCACTCTACACAAAGATGTCCACCGCTTCTGTGCTCACTGTGATAACTGCCAGAGGATGGGGAACACGTCAAGAAGGCATGAGATGCCTCAGAAGGGAATCCTTGAAGTTGAACTGTTTGATGTCTGGGGTATTGACTTTACTGGCCCATTCCCTTCTTCTCACGGAAACCACTACATCCTCGTTGCTGTAGATTATGTTTCCAAATGGGTCGAAGCAATCCCCTGCTCTTCTGCTGATGCTAGAACTGTGGTGAAATTCTTGAAGAAGAACATCTTTACTAGATTTGGTGTGCCAAGAGCTATCATCAGTGACGGTGGCTCTCACTTTTGCAACAAGGTCTTTGATTCCCTGATGACTAAGTACGGGGTGACTCATAAGGTTGCTTTACCTTATCATCCCCAAACTAATGGGCAAGCAGAAGTGAGTAACAGAGAGCTAAAATGGATTCTTCAGAAGACAGTCAACTCCTCCAGGAAGGATTGGTCTGTCAAGCTTGACGATGCTCTGTGGGCTTATAGAACTGCATTCAAGACCCCATTGGATGTCTCCTTTTAAGCTGGTGTACGGGAAGGCTTGTCATCTCCCAGTTGAGCTAGAGCACAGAGCTTATTGGGCTTTAAAGGCTCTAAACTTTGATTTGCGTGATGCTGGAGAGAAGAGGCGATTTCAGCTTTCTGAGTTGGAGGAACTAAGAGATCAGGCGTACGACAGCTCAAGGATCTATAAAGAGCGCACAAAAAGGATCCACGACCGGATGATTCAAAAGAGAGACTTCAAAGTGGGGGATCTGGTGCTGCTCTTTAACTCTAGGCTACGTCTCTTTCCTGGGAAGCTAAAATCACACTGGGCGGGCCCCTTCAGAGTTGTGGGAGTTACATCTTATGGAGCATACGAGCTGGAGAACAAGGCTGGTGAAACCTTTAAGGTAAATGGTGCTCGTTTAAAAGGCTATCTTGGTACTGATCATAAGCTTTTTCCTATGCAGGCAATATTCTTTGTGGAGAGTGAATCCAATCCTACAGCAAAGATGATTTCTCAAGAGACGAGTTCGAACGTGAAAAAGAAATTCTCTTGGCGAATGCGGAGAGAATTGAGAAGGTTGAAGGAATTCGCTGCAGGCTGTTGTAGAGCTGCCCACCACACTTCCTCTGATTGATTAAGTAGGAATTGTCTAGCTAAAGACATTAAAGAAGAGCGGCTGATTGGGAGGCAACCCAATGTTTTTCGGTACTTTAATTCTGTGTTATTTGTTGTTTATAGTTTTGTTTTAGGATAATGCTTTTGTTTACAGTGGTTTGAGCTCAGAAAGAAACAATCTGGTGCATTTTGGGTGTTGTCCGAACTTCAGTCCGAACATTGAAGTTCGGACTCAGTTCGAGAGTTTGAAGTCTGTGCAAAACGATATGTCCGAACTTCGGTCCGGACATCGAAGTTCGGACCTGATTCGAGAGTTTGGCGAAACGAAAACACGAGATGTCCGAACTTCGGTCCGAGCTTCGAAGTTCGGACACGATGCGAAGCGCTGCCCAGGTATGTATGTCCGAACTTCTGTCCGAACATGAAGTTCGGACACCTCGAAAATTCTGAAATTAAAGAGGCACGGACAGACTTAAAACTTCCAAAACATTTCTTCCTCCTCGCGACGAACACAACGCCTCCAACTCTCCTTCTCCTTCAATCTCTCACAACTCCCTCATTTGTTCACCAAATCTCACAATCTTGGTACCAATCTGCTCGGTTTTTGCTTCTCCACCACTCTAGCACCCAAAATCGGTCAGCAAATCCTCACATTGTCCGAGTCTGAGCCTGTTCGAAGTAGAACCCTAACTATCGAATTTGGGGGTTTTTGAGTCAAATCTTGCAGATTCTATTGTTCTTCTTGTTTCTAATTCTTTATTCAACTTGAACAAGATGTTGAGCCGAATTACAGGTCGTGGTAAGAGGGCTGCAAGAACTGGCGCAAGCTCCAGTCGTCAAGCTCAGTAGGAGGAATTTAGAAACGACGCAGCCCGAGAGTGGTTTGCCAAGGAGGTGGATATTATTGCTGAACGGTGCGTGGTGCTGGAGTTGGAGAGTCAGCTGAAGCTGAGGGAGTTATTGGCCCCATTTAGTTGGGGCAAAATTTTGGATATGGGGGGCCAGTATTCTGAACGAGTGGTGCGCATGTTCTATGCGAATGCAATCTACTAGGACGGCCAGATCAAATCCATTGTTGATGGTGATAGAGTGACAGTCTCCACGATGGAGATTGCTCGCTATCTGGACCTTCCTTATCCCGCCCCGACCCTCCTGAGCACCTCAACCCCCATGACTTCAAGGCAGCAGCTATCAACTTCTACACCCCGCTCATGGTTCAGGGGCCACGACGATGCAGAGAGGATGACCCATCGAAGCAGGTCGTCCCTGCTGATCTGCTTCAGGACCCACAGGAGAGAGTCCTCTTCGCACTACTGGCTGCGAACGTTCTCCCACGTCAGAACTCAGACCTGAACCACACTGATTTTCTTCTTCTTCAGGCAATGCTAAATCCGTCGTTTGTTGGGGCTGCTGAGGTTACTTACTTGCCATGGGTGATCTTCTTGCATCTGCAGTATATTATGGAGCACAAGGACTGACACAAGCTAGGCTATCCGGTCATGATCTGCCACATACTTAGGAGGCAGATGGTTACCATTCCTTCTGCGGGGCTGCATGCTGCGCGGTCTCCTATTGATGTGGGCGCCCTGAAGAAGATGTGGTTCGAGTTTGACGGGAGGGAATGGAGGAAGAAGGCTGCCCCACTAGACAAGAAGCGCAGCGAGAGGCGGGTGAGGGTCCGTCAGAGCCCGCTCCTACTGCTACAGCTGAAGAGGAGGACGCATTTCTTGCACTGCCAGCCCCTGGGAGCGAGTATGTCACTCGCTATGAGTTTACTCAGCTAGAGTCTCGTTTTGAGCAGATGGATCGTCGCTATCAGGCGGAGATCGAGACTCAGCAGCAGGCGCGTCGCTCTCAGGGTGACTATGAGGCTCTGCTCACTCAGTTTCAGCAGTGGCAGGCGTACTACCCGCCCCACAGTGATGATTTTGTGGATTATGCTACTTTTGTTTGGAAGCCATTTTGGACTTCTTTGTGATTTCATTTTCAGTTATTTCGGATTTAGTTCCTTTCAGTTTATTTGCGTTTTTTTTCTTTATTTCGTTTTAGTTTGTTCTTTTTGAACTGCAAGCACTGGTTGTCACTAATGCGATGATTCTATCATACTTCTCTGTTTTGTTTGTTGAATTTGTGCTAGTATACTATACCGTGATGACTCCATGCCGAACTCTTGCTTCGAAGCCAGTGTGAGGAAACATTCTCCTCTACCAGGACACTAAGTGTGAGGAAGACCCTCTTCCTCAATCAATTACAAAAGAAATCAGGGGAGTTTTCAGTTTCTTTTTCTTTTTGGTTTATGTTCGGCCCGTGCTTTAACGTGTATACCTCTGTAACTCTTCACTTCCACCCTTGTGAGTCTGACACATTTAGTACGATCTCTTTCTTGTGATAATTTTCTGAACAATGTGGACATTGCCCCTCATTAAGTGTGAGGAAGGGGGAGATCTTTTCTGAATGTGTCAGCCATCTATTTTGCATCCTGCACTAATTTTTGTTTGGTTTTGAGCTATATGGGGGTGATTTCCTTAGAGTGCTTCTTGGTGTTGAATACTTGGGTGGATCTTTAGTTGTGGAGTCGAGTCCGGTGATGACCTTAAGGGTTGGTTTGCTCAAAGCTGTGTGTTTTCGTATTTTGGAAATGACTGAATTTTGTTAAATGTCTGTGGACAAGTGAGTTGTGGAGTCAGAACTGGTTTAACCTGGAACCTTGGAATGATGAGAATGTCTGGAATGAAGGATAAAGGCAAGGTACTCCTCTGATTTGAGTTATTTTCTGAACCAAAACAGGCCTCTTCCATCCGGTTATTAAGTCCTTGGGGTGCTTCATCACCCATTTACCTAAGATCGTCTGATCTGGGAAAAAAGACCCAATACCGTTACAAGGATGGAGAGAAAAGTCTGGGGGATGAATTATTTGCGCGAAAAAAATCAATATGCATGCAAAAAGAAAAAAAAAGAGGAAGCTCTTTAAAGTCTTATGTTTATGGCAAATCCTTTAATTAGATCATGAGTACGTGGTGTTGAAAGGTTCTGCGGAATATGGCAGTACTTCACACCCCTTGTCATCCACGGGTTTGAGAAGAGAAAAGGTTGGAAGGTTCTGAGTTACTCTATGTTTTGACTTCGTGATCTGACTTCTTCATAATCTTTTGTTTTAAAAGTGTGCTTCATTGTTTAAGAGACATGCAGTTAAGAGCAGATCGATTCTTGGGAGGTTATTGTGGCTTAACTCCTTATTTTGTGCAATCCCAAGGTTTGGTCCTAAGGCATTCTGAGATTTCTTACTCCTGCTTTGCTTGAGGACAAGCAAAGGTTAAGTGTGAGGAGGTTTGATGAGTGTGAAATATGAATGGTTTTAGTGGTCTTTAATGTCTAATTTTTATACGCACATCGATAATATTCCACATTTATCTTACGTTTTCCTTTGGTTTGTTGTTTGTTAAGGCTTGATACATTTTTCTATGTTAAATACAGAGAAAAGCTGAGGAAACAGTAGATTAACTCACAAGGGAGATGATGCAATAAACGGGGGTCGAATTGGAGGGAAAAGAGGAGGAAATTATTTAAGGAGGGAGGATAGACAGGAAGTGACCTAATCTGAGTGAGGAGGCATCACTTACCTATCATTACATCACGACACTCTCACGCTGGTAAACAACGCTCTTTCCACTCACCATCACCATCAGCATCAGCTTCACCTTCATCCACATTAACCCAGCACATTATCATCATTGAGGAGGAGCATCGACAGAAGGGAGTCAGACCATCGTCTTCAACCTTGCGCCGGCAGAATCTGAGTCTGGATAATCACTCAATTCGAGGGTTTTTCTTCCCTTAGATGAATTCTTCTTTTGACTGTATTATATCACTTCTTTGCAATGTCTGGCTAGTACGGATTAACTCTGGGGTAGGGTTGTTCACGATGGATACAATTTAATTAAGATTTCTGCAATTTGATTATGGGATTGTAATGGATTGTTTCTAGGTTAATGATTATCATTCATCTTCTCTATTAATTTTGCGCATTTATAGAGTCGTTTTGCGAATCCTGTTAGGAACAGACAAGGTGACTAATAGGAAGTTCGAATTAACCTGGAGATTTGGGGAAAGACACTAGTAGAAAAAAGGCCTATTTCGGCGGTTCCAATGAGCCTATTTCGGCGGTTGTGAACCGCCAAAATGAGCACCGCCGAAATAGGTGTACCTATCTCGGCGGTTCTTAGAGCACAACCGCCGAGATAGACCCATGGGATTGACCGATGCTGAGTTTGACCATGAGTCTATCTCAGCGGTTCTTAGAGCACAACCGCCGAGATAGACCCATGGGATTGACCGATGCGGAGTTTGACCATGAGTCTATCTCGGCGGTTGTTCTCTAAGAACCGCCGAGATAGACTCATGGTCAAACTCAGCATCGGTCAATCCCATCGGTCTATCTCGGCGGTTGTGCTCTAGAACCGTCGAGATAGGGGTATTTTTTTTTGTTTTTTCCATCCTAGCTTATATATATATATATATCCACCGCATTGTTTCAATGAGACCTGTAATAAAGCTTCATCCATACAGGGTCCAGCACACATTTTAAAAGTTATAAAAGCTCCCAATTAATACCAACGACGCACCAATTTGAGAGTTAACAAAACCAATGCAATTACACTTATTTACACACTTTCATTACAATAAAAAACAACATTACAATTCAAATCTACCATTACTCTCATCCACAAGTGTACAGAGTTACAATTACATACTCCAAAAAGTTCACACAACATCTTCATGATCATCAATTCATTAAACTTGTGCAGACGAACTCGACCATTCCTCAAGCATCTCAACAATTTGAGCATCATCATACTGACCACCTTTGAACACTTCTTCTCGTAAGCCTTGAAAAAAAGAACATTAATCTAAAACGTACAAGTCTAACAACATGTAAAGAGCATAACTGAAACTTTCAAAGAATGTTACCTTGTCTAACGAGTGCTCTGGTAAAAGGTTCGACGCTCCTACTACTATGTCACTCATGAATCTCATGACATAGTATCCACATTCTGAACCCCCAGGCTGCACGGACACTATACAAACGCACATATTGACAGTTATAAACAGTTTAAACATTATAAACAAATTTATCAATTAATAGAGTACCTTACTAGGTTCCAAGGGATGTCACGCTCATTGTTTTATTCTGGAGAGATAATGCAGCTCTCATGGAACTATATACATCAGCAATACATATAGTTTTAAGCATCAGTAGCAAGTTATGAAACAGTTAATTTTAAGTAATAATAATGTTGTTTACGATAACAAACTAATACCCCAGTATTGCGGTGGAGATCTTCGGTCTTGGCAGCCTTACCAAGTGAGTCAAATTGCAAGATTCATGGGTGCTTCAACATCACCAGCACATCAATGACCATGTCGATGTCCACAAATTACACAATGTGTTGTAATCATTAAGCAACTAACACACAACATATGTTTAGATAATACTAAGAGAAATAGTCAAATATCATAACCCTGAATGATATGGCAGCATAATAATACTTGTTAGAACTTCAAAGAGGGCATTCGTCATATACTGCATAAGGCCTTCCCATATCACTTGTCATCGGACTTCACTGCACATAGCAGGACACAGGAATCCGAATCTGTGATCTTCATAGACATTGATCGCCTTATCATGCACCCACCTATGAGGCAATATCATTAGTCGATCATTAACTTTTATTCAAACATCTAATTCATCACCAATCAATGAATTCAAAATATAAAAGGTAGAAGTCACTCACATGGCGGCTGACTTGATATATCGACACATTCAACCAATCCCTCCTAAGCACTCCTCGAAGTCGGACATATACATCCCAAATCGATGTATATCTTCTCCTTGAACTATAAGTGAAATATCCGCTCGGGATCTTCCACCAGTGAGGGAATCACAATCAGGTGGTAGCAGCAACAAGGATGAATGCAGAATCTGCATCATTAGTCGGCAAGCCGGCCAATATTCTTTTCTCCACCAAAGAGGTCTAAGCACGAAATTTATGGATGCCTTTGATTGCACAGGCGCAGCAATTCTTTTCCTTTGCCTTATCAGTCTTCGGTCGGCTCATATCCTATGATATTAGTCTAATTAAGTATATGGATGCAAGGTGGGTACACCATAGTTTTATAGCAAGGGTTAAGAGTAAATACCTGCCCAGGAGTCTGACCAATCGTACAGGCCACTGCACTGTCGCAGTTTGTGCGGAACGCAAGGTAGGTCTTTGTTTGACCGGCACCGGTAAACCGACGTCAGCATGCTCTGCAACAAATTCGTCCAGAAGCACTCGCATGGTAATGTCGGAGTGGTTCACCGTGCACAATATCACTTGGAAGAGAGGGGAAAAGTTTTCCCCATTCACCATGACCTCTTCTACTCCAATTTGTAAAAACAGATGGCACTCAGTGGGTGCCTGATGTTATGTGGAACTTGTTTAGATAAAAATTGAGATTCCTCTATGATGATATTAGTGATCAAGTGAAAAATCTTAATCGTCATGTACTCAATTGAAATGTTAGTCTAACCTTTAGAGATGCATAGGGAAACAGATCAGCCGAGTGGACATTACTTCTCACTACCGGTGCACTCTGCTGACGGGTGACTCAACTGGGGTCGAGAAACCTCTTGGCTGTCATGTGCTGCTGTGGCTGAAGCCTTGACATAGCGTGAGCGATCCTCTCGCGATGCTCTGAGTAATCCTCTGCTCTCGCAGCCAACGCGCTCAGGTGCTCCTCGTAGCTAATCGACTTTCCTGTGCACTTCTGACCCGGGACGCCAAATGCCTGGCGGCTACCAACGTGCCCCCAAACCCAATGGCACGACCTGGATGATCCTTCTTACCAAGAGCGCGTGTAAGAGGATCATCATTCCTCTGTGAGGTCCAGGTGCCCTGGGTGAGCTGAGAGCTTAATTCACCCTAATACCACACCAAATACAGTTATTAGTTTTAACATAAGTTCAATACAAATGAAATAACAGTTTGACTAAAAATGAAATGATATCACTTACCATTTGAGCAATAACTGCTCTCGTGGCTTCATCGTATTGAGGATTTTCGGGAGTAGAGTTCTTCGGAATGTGGCTTAACTCCCACACTTTCATTCTTCTGCCACTGGCATCCAATGAGCCATCCGTGGGCAGATATCCCTTTTGCTCCCATTCTGGTACCCTTTGAGCAATACTTTTTCCACCTAAGTGGTGAGGGTACAGATTCTTCTTAGCATTTGCTTGTTGTTGCGCACGGAGAGCCTGCATAAATTAATGGGATCATGTTAGTGAAATTGAACACAAAAAAACATAAGAAATTAAGATTAATTTATGTATGTATGACAATAAAGTGCACCTGGAACTCCGGTGTGTGACGCCTCTCAACAAATTGTACCCATTGCTCTTCTGTTATGCCCTCGTAAACCTCCCATGGTGGTCTCTCACCGTCTCCACCATGATCTGGATCATCTGGATCTTCTGGAGTAGGCATCTTGTAGATGAACTTGTCAGCCAACTTATTCTTGTGGTCCCGGAACTGTTTCGACATCGCTGATAGCACATCCTTTTTAAGTGCGGGATCCACGGAGAAACGAGACTACGTACATGATCATTCAGTTAGTAAAGTAAACATAAATGTTCTATTATTTCACAAAAGATCATAGTAATAATGTAGAGATTTACCTGAAGACGCTGAAACATAGTATCCTTCAATGATTGAGGCACTTGCTTCCAGTTGTGGTTTATGTTGCAATATGACTTCACCAAATGGCTACCGTAAGCGGTGAAGTCATTCTTCCAATTTCCATGGGGTTGGTTGAACTGATTGAAGTCCACCGGTTTTGTAGGAGGGCCCTTGTTAGCCTTCAGCCCACGTGTTGCACCTCTCTTCTTTTGCTTCTTCGCCTCTGGTGGGACAACTGACTCCTCTTCGGTCTGCTGTGAAGGGCCAGCCTCAGTCTCGTGTACTGCTAACTGGTCCTTCTTCTTCTTTCCTCCTCTTGTGACCCGCTTACTTGGTCTATTCTGCTGTGGCTCAGGTTCTCCAGTCAAGAGAAGCCGTCCAATGGGGTCATCCATAGGGTGATCATCCACTGCAAAAAAAAAATAAAGCATTTTCATCAGATAAACTCATAACATAAATACTATGATGCATAACAATAACAGTTAAGATGATATTACAGTCTACATTCTACTAACAACATTACCTGACACGTACAAAAACATAAATCATTTCATATTTTCTACCCAAACACCCTCATCATGGTCTGATCGTGCGTAGAGCAAATCGTTTTCGGTATCATCAATCGAATCCGGTAATCCAGTAGGAAACAAGGATGTTTCCTCTACAGTCCCATTTTCATCGTTATCCTCATTTTCATTTTCGATTACAACCGGCCTTCTTCCTGGAAGAACAACAGACCATCTGCAGTCTTTCGGATCCTCAACATACCACACTTGTTCGCAATCCTTTCCCAGAACAAATTGATCATCATTATAACCGTGTAACCGTGAAAGATCAACCATGGTAAGCCCTCCATCATTTTGGTACCCGCGTCGGTTGTCCACCCACTTGCACCGGAACAACAGAAAGGAATCAATGTCATAGTCTAGTTCCCAGATGTCCTCGATGACACCATAATACCAATTACTAACTGGTTGAGATCGGTTACCGCTGTGGTACTCAGTGGCAGCAGCTTCAATTTTTACCCCACTATTCTGGTTTATCGATTTGGCATCTTGGCGTGCAGTGTAGTATGTATACCCACTAATATCATACCCCTCAAATGATGTAATATTAGTTTCAGGTCCGATTGCCAAACATCTGATCTCTTCGCTTACAGCTTCTGGATCTGATGATGCTAATGTCAACACATGATCTTTGAACCATTGGATAAAAACTCGGTTTTGTTCCTTTATCTGCCAAATGTGGCTTTTCAAAGGATTTTGATGCCTTAACTCAACCATATGTGTTTCCAAATAAGGTTCAACAACCTCAAGATGTTGTAAGACAAACAAATGTGCTTGATGAATAAGTAGACGCGAAACTTGCACGATCTTTCTACCAATAACACCTTTACCCTTAAACCAGCCATAGTGTCGTGGTTTTGGGATACCAATAGACTCTGCCTCACTCAAATAATCGGTCACAAATTCCGTGACTTCCTCGGTCACTGTTGCTTCAACAATGCTCCCCTCTGGTCGATACCTATTCTTCATTCTACTTTTCAGAATACCCATGTACCGTTCAAAAGGGTACATGTACCGTAAGTATACCGGACCACAGAACTGTATCTCTCGAACGATGTGCACAATTAGATGCACCATTATATCAAAGAAAGATGGTGGGAAATACATCTAGTTGACATAATGTGATAACAATTTCACGTTGTAGATCATCTAGAGAGGTTACGTCAATTGCCTTGGAGCAAACAGCGTTGAAAAAGAAACATAACCGAGTTAAAGCATTTCTGACATCAGATGGCAATATCCCTCGAATTGCGACCGGAAGAAGATGTAACATCAGTACATGATAATCGTGAGATTTCATGCCTAAAAGTTTTAAATCCTTCATCGATACAATGTTCTTCCAGTTTGAAGAGTACCCAGACGGTACTTTTACCGAGTGCAGACATTTGCAGAAACTAATCTTTTCAGCCTTTGAGAGCGTGTAGCATGCAGGATGTAGGTAGATTCATTTCCCGTTCTCTTGTGGGTGTAACTCCTTTCGTATACCCATGGTTTGCATGTCCTTTCTGATTTTCAATCCATCTTTTGTTTTGCCGGGTATATTGAGTAAAGTCCCACTCACTGCCTCACCAACGTTCTTCACAATGTGCATGATGTCTAAGCAGTGTCTCACAGAAAGATGACGCCAATAAGGTAGTTCCCAAAAGATAGAACACTTTTTCCAAATGTTTTTCGCCGGTTTTGATGTGTTTCCAAATACATTTGCAATGTCCTTAACCTTTTCGTACACTTCCTCAGAGCTCAGAGGTAGACGGGCCACACGAGTTTCGGCTTGACCATTGAACAACTTTCTCTTCGTTACTCGATAAGGGTGATCTTCGGGGAGAAGACGTCGATGACACATATAAACATTCTTCCCACAATGTTTTAAACGGTCCGAACAAGTGTCTTCCTCGCAATGGGACATGCAAATGTTCCTTTAACCGTGTAACCGGACAAGTTCCCATACGCAGGGAAGTCATTGACGGTACAGAACAACAAAGCCTTGAGCGTGAAATTCTCTCTTGCATAAGCATCATATACCACGGTCCCCTCATTCCACAATAGCTTCAGATCGTCGATCAGAGGGGCAAGGTACACATCAATGCTATTACCTGGCTGCTTGGGACCAGATATCAGGAGAGATAACATGATGTACTTTCGTTTCATACACAACCATGAGGGCAAATTGTAGATCACTAGCAGAACAGGCCATGTACTGTGTTGACTACTCAATGTGCCGTACGGGTTCATTCCATCAGTACATAACCCAAGCCTCAGATTCCTATCTTCATGTCCGAAATGTTCTTTGTACCGTCTATTGATGTTTCTCCACTGAGGCCCATCTGCTGGATGTCTTAGTTTCTCATCACTCTTTCTACCCTCCGCATGCCATCGTAAGTTCTTTGCATCTTTCGGATTCGCAAACAACCGTTTGAATCTGGGTATAATCGGCAAATACCAAACAAGTTTTGCTGGAGGGCTTTTTTTCTGAACGGAGGAGTACTCACCATCTTTATGCTTATACCGGGACAACGAACATTTCGGGCAATTGTCCAGATGTTCGTATTCACCCCTGTACAACACACAGTTGTTTGGACACGCGTGAATTTTTTTGTACTCTACTCCCATTGGACACACCCATTTCTTTGCCTCATACGTGGTGGTAGGGAGACCGTTCTCATCCGGTAGCATATCATGAATCAGCTCGAGGAATGCCGTGAAACCTTTGTCACTCAATCCATATCTTCCCTTCAGGTTGAACAAATTCAATATAGCTGTCAATTTCGTGTACTTAGTGCAAGTAGGATACAACGCCGTTTTGGATGCGTCCAACAACCTTTGATACTCATCCGGCCGGTCGACAAAGTTATCCTCAACGTTATCAAGCATCTCGTCAATTTGTTCATCATGATAAGTCGACTCACTGTCAACATTGACTCCGGAAGCGCTTGGGAGTTCTGACTCGTTAGTAGTATCGAATGTCTGCTCGGTTCTTGAGTTACACCGATCGTGACTGTAGGAAGATGAAGCATTATCTTCAACGTTCTCCATGAAAAATCCATTTTGTATAATGTGGCATGAAACCACGGGTCTTCACATGGATTGTACGAGGTTGATGCTTGAATAATGTCTAACCACACCACAATCAACACAAGGACATGGAATTTTCTCCGCCTTTGTCCTGTCCTTGTGTTGCACTGCAGCTTTGCAAAACTCTTTCAGCATTTTGTCAAAATGTTCGCCTCTATCACCATACATCCAGTCACGCTCCATACTACATGTGCAACAGATCGCAGGTGTGAGTTAGAGCCATTGTAGAATATGGGTCTGTATTAAGTTGCACATGTTTATTTCTTAATGGAGCATGACTGGGATGATTGTCAATTAGTCTAGCCTAACTCTAAGGTTGCAAACACAAAATAAACTAGCATTTTAAATTTAAGAAATTGTTGCACTTCTAAAACAGAAACCGGTGTTTAAAACAATATTACGAATACTTTTTCTACAAAAAATTCGGCATGACCTTTGCATAATTGTACACATCCCGTGCTTATTATTCAGCACTCACCAAAGTCATCACAACCACAAACATTCCAACAATGGCAGCAACCAACAATTAAAATAAATCAATTCTTTACTAGCTAACTGAAAACCAATTGCAAATTCAGATCATCAAATCAACGCTTTCAATTCTCCACTGTATAAGTTCAAACCGGTTTAGAGATTAACAAAGAATCGAGAGTTAAAATACGTACTTGTTTTTTAAGGATTTATGGACAGGGGAGACTGGTGCCTGAGAGGTAGGCTTCTGTGCGAGAGATGCAGCAATACCACTTCTGATATGTCTCTGCAAGGGAGCAACAAAAAATAAATTACAAAAGAAATGCATCAACAAATAGGGAATGAAGCTAAATTATGTACTAGCACTTATATTTAAATACATAATTGCATTTATTAAACAAAAATAAGGTTTAGTTACTTACTTGTGCACAGAGGAGGAAAGTGCAACAGTAATGGAAGAAGGCGGGAAACAAGAGAGGTGATTCACGGACTTGAATGTAGTGAGACCTGAAAAAAAATTAGATATTGTTAGACATATACACATACATCAAACAATATTAATTACGAAGAGATTTAAAAAAAACGGCATGACTTTTGCATAATTTTACCTATCCCATGCTTATTATTAAGCATTCACCAACCATTCATCAACACAAATTTCCATCACAAATCAAACTAATACCAACTTTATCCATCAAACCAAATTTTAATAATTTGTGGAAATCAAATACAAAGTAAAAAAAAGACACAACCATCCCTATTATTAAGCATTCACCAATTATTCAACAACACAAATTTCAATCATAAACCAAACTAATATATACCAAATTTATTCATCAAACGAAATTCCAATAATTTGTGGAAATCAAATACAAAGTACAAAAGAGAAAAATGATAAGTTAGATTATATTACCGGTTCGAAAATGAATTGTTCTCCGCTTTCAATCTACCATCAAATGGTAAAGAAGCTTCTTAAGTATTTATCTGTAGAGACACAAATACGTATAGACACAAGAGAAACTCAGTAGTTGTGTTTGTTCCTTATATGCAGTTAGGTTGCAAATTTACAGTGAGTGAAGAGAATGAAGAGTTAAATTAAAAAAAATTACCGGTTTCTAAATGAATTGTTTTCAGCCCCTCTTCTCAATCGGGCGTGCGAGACGCGTGTAGCCAATCTCTACAGAGGCAACGCATAAAGATTGAACAACATTCACATCAATTAGAATAATTTTATATTAAACTTAACGACTATACAATACTCATATATATATATATACACTACCGAATGTTTAATAGTATTTTAACCAATGAATGAATGTTCATAACAACTCATAAATGATAAGATCAAACTATAACTTACATAACAACCTAAATTGTATTTTTCATGTTTAACATGTTATCCATAATTTTCAATATACCTCTTATGCATCACACTCATGTATTAACGATAATATAATATCATAATCAAATATGTAAATTATAAACATTATCGTTAGCTCATTCAAACAAGCACAATAAGAATTTTTTTTAGTATAACTCTAATACAATCTACAGAGAGTGGGGAACTTAGTGTCAAAGATGATAACTCATCAACTCGACTACATTGTTTATGAAGACAAGGAGAAACTCTTAATTGCTTAACTTATATTACTTGTTCGAACAAGTAAACTTACTAGTACATTTGTGCAATTAGATAAACAAAATATACATGCCATTTTCATTGCATAAGGAAAAAATAATTTAAAGATCCCCACCGCACTTTTACATTAAATAAACAATACAATATTTAAAATCCTTTTCTTGAAAACAAATTTAGTTATGAAATTTTTCTGATTTATGTGTTGCTTATTTATGCAAAAATAACTAGCAGAGATCTCACTCACCAATGTATATTTACTTATGAAATGTGAATTAACAAGTAATTTTAAGTGGAAATAAGCTAACCTAACTATACTTAAACAAATAATGCTCAAACATTGTTCCACCCCATATATAAGCATAATAAATCTAGCCCAAATAAGCTAACCTAACTATACTTAAAAGAAGGGCCAAAAACAGCAAAAAAATTCACTCGGACATTTCGTCGAACACCTTGTGTGCATACATAAATTTATTAGTTTAACAACCAAATCTTGCAAAGATTTCACACACACAATAAATATCAGCATCCACAATCACAATGTGACAACAATCTAACAATTTTAACAACACATTAACATTTTATTAAAAAAACCGAAACTTAACTTAGGGTTTATACTCACCTCTATTCGCCTCTGTTGCTGGGCGGAAGGAGGGCGGCGACGCCAACCGACGCGACGACCACCGACGGCACAACATCCGGCGAAGGCGAGAAGAGGAGGAGGGCGGGCGGGCGACGGCAGTGTGGTGGCGGTTGTAATACCCCGAAATTTTAAGTAAACCCTAGAAACCTATTCTAAGGGATATATAGACTTAATATGGAGTCATTGGAAGGGTTGGGAATTCCAGGAAGTCACAGGAAACCCTAATGGTCGGGAATCACCCAAGAAACCCTGGAGAAACCCTAATTCAGAAAGTCTCGGAAAACACTGAAATTTCAGGAAATTACGTAGAGGTCAAGAAGCCCTGGTCAACTGTGGTCAAACTTTGGCCGACCTTAGACTAACCTCGGTCAAACATTGGACAATGGTCAAACCTTGGTCAACGGTCAACCTTGACCATGATGATAGTAATGATGCAGTAGTGATGATGTAATGATGATGCAGCCGTGATGATGCAGTGATGATGCAGTGATGATGTCATGATGATGATGTAAGCGCTGAGGTGTCAACATATGATAGGCTACACATGGTCCAATTAGGAGAAGCCACACATGTCACCTTATTATTAGATAATAGCTAAAACGAATGGGAGCATGACACATGTTCGACCTTATTAATTATCTTTCGTCCTTATGTAATCATTTTAGAGATAAGCCTTATCCTTAGGCATTAATGAGAGTGGTGACACTTCAAGGGTGGAGATTAATCCTAGGAAAATATCTATGATCCAACGGTTGTGAGTGAAGACATCTTTTAACCTCCTTACTATTCTCTATTTCGTCATTTTCCTCATTAAATACATATGACACTTGTCCCTTCATTAAATGCAATTGATCCTTGGTGTATGGCTGAGATTAAATCTGGAAATTGTCCATGATCCAAGGGTTAGGAAGGGATAAGGATGGCTAAATATCTAAGGGTAGAAAAGTAAAAGATGGAATGAAAACTAGCCTTTATAAGGCATCCATTTCGGCCCAAAGGAGGGAGAACAAGAGCCACCATTTCCTTTCTTCCTCCTTTCTCCATTAGACATCCTCACCACCATTGAAGATCAAAGTGTAATAGTAACTACACCCAAAGAGCGTTTCGGAGCTAGTTTCCAAGATTACTGAAGGAGAATCAAGGTTTAAGGTAAGGAGATCACATCTAGAGGGAGAGCTGACCATTTGGAGTTGGAGAAGGCTTGATTAAGAGAAAAACCAGAGGAGAAGGGTCGAAAATGGCTAGGAGGAACCAGGTAACATTCATGTGCACTAATCTCTTGCGAAAGTCAGGTTTTTGACTCTAAAAGTTTGAGTTTTGTTCGGATGGTTCCCGAACTTGTTTTGGTCTAAACTTTTGACAGTAAGCTTGGGTTGAAGTGGTTGTTCTACGCTGTGAAAATCAGAAGCAAATACCTTTGGTAAGAGGGTTAATTTCTAGGCAACTTAAAAGGTCAAAAATTGAGCTTTTAGCTTCCCTAAGGGGGCTCGGTTGTTATTTGTTGATTCCACTTGTTTCTATGGTGTCCTTAGCATCTAGGGAACCCACGTGATGAATTACATGGGGTGGTGTTGTTGGAAAATTCCTTGGGAACTTGGTGGTGTCAAAAAGTTGCCTTACGCTCTTTATGTTTAAGATTTGAGGTTGGTGAGTGGTTCTAAGGAGTTTATTGGTGTTTATTAACTTATTTGAGTGTGATGTGATGATTTTGAAGTACTTTGACCAGTGGGTCGAAGTAGTTTTGATTTTTAACAACTATTGTGTTAAATTGTGCTTTAAGGTCACTTTTGGCTTCTTCGAGGTTTATTGTTGATTTGGTTGTTGTCTACTGTGGTTGTGTGATCATTTGGTCAAGTGTTGATGGTATGATAATGTGTATGTCTTAAAGTCGAAACATTTGAGAGTTAATGGCTTATTTTGTGACTTGGCTTAAGGTAATGTTATATTATGGTTTAAACTATCTTGGTTGTTATGGTTACTGGATTCAAGTTAAAGAATTGATTGATATTACTTGTGGTGGTGGAAGTGTGAATTTGGAAATATGTAATTCAAACTGATGAGATATGGTTAGATCCTTCAAACTATCGAGCCACGGTTGGCCATTCACTGAATTTTCGCTCCTACCAATGTATTGGAGCTAAGCCATCATGATCTACTCTATGGACTGATGATTCATAGGGGGTGTGCACACTTAAGGACATGGGGTGAGGTGGAGGGGTCAGACCCTTTAAATCTGGACATACGGTCATTGAGGAGGGGTCAGACCCTTTAAATCTGGACATACGGTCATTGAGGAGGGGTCAGACCCTTTAAATCTGGACATACGGTCATTGAGGAGGGGTCAGACCCTTTAAATCTGGACATACGGTCATTGAGGAGGGGGTCAGACCCTTTAAATCTGGGTATACGGCCTATGGTGGTGGAAAGTGCCATGTGGTTTCCAAAATGTTATTGGATTTATATCTTTAGTGAAATTACTGTGATTATGATATTATTATGAACAGGTGGTCTGTGCTAAGGTTGAGTGCCTCAAGGAAGATAGAGTGTGTTGTGAACTTGTGATTGTGGCTGGTATCATGTTTATATGTTGTTGCTGCTTCTATGCTGTTATAAAAGGTTTTCCAAAGAGAAAATGATTTGACTCAGTGTGGTGATGTTACTCAGTTTTCACTGATTTTGTTGCAACCCCTTTGTGTGTGTATGTATGGTTTTCTGGTTGCAGGATGATATAAGTCGATTATCTTGGTCGGAAGATCCAGTTCATGATATTCTTTATGTTAGTATGTACCTAACATTTAGAAGGCAATTAGTGGGTGGAGTCACTGAGGTCATATACGAGGAATGGATGCGTAAGATAGAAGGTTACAGGAATGCGCAAGGTGGAAGTCGACAGGCAACTACCCACACGGTTTCTATTGCGTATGAACACCACATGGTCTAGGTTGTGAGATGAAGTATTCTACCCCTTTGTAATCCCCTTTTCCTTTGTAATAAATAGGGTGGACCTTGGATGATGAAACTTGGTTGTAATTGGTGGTGGTTTAGCCTTAGCACCTGCTATGGTTGGCAAGTGTGGCGGTAATACTCCGGTTTATGGGTTTTGAAAGCTTCCGCCGTTATAGTACCTTTATTAAGTTATTAGGTTGCATAAGTCTTCCTTGTTATGAAAGAGATTCAGCTTCTAAAGTGCCTCGTTGTTTAAGGTTGTTTTAAGGAAAAAAAACCGGGGTGTTACAGGTGGTATCAGAGCGAGGTTTGGTCCGGGTGAGGTGAGATTTGGTCCTGGTAAGGTTAGTCCAGGTTGTGAAGAAGGAGATGAGGTATGTTAGAAGGACTCAGTGACTCCCGCCAAAGTTGGGAAATCCTTAGACAAGTTAGGCAGAACTTGAAAGGTTCTGAATATGTGATTTTGTTTGCTATATGTGTTGTTTGCATAATTGTGTGGACAATCAATATGTTAATTGATTGTTGTGATACTATACAATATGTGTGAATGAGTAGGACCAGAACCACGTTGGGGGAAGAGGACATATGGAGGAGCTAAGAGAATTAACAGTAAGTATGGGAAGAATTCTGGAGCAACATGAGACAAGGGCTGAAGCACCAAAGGACTTCTCGAGAAGGGTAGCTGCAATGAAACCTAATTCCTATTCTGGTGAAGAAGACCCTGTAATACTAGAAGAATGGATCAGGGAGTTTGACAAAATATTCGATATCATAGATTGCCCTGAGGAGAAGAAGGTGAGTGGAGCTGTTTTCTACTTTAGAGGTGAGGCTGATTTGTGGTGGACTGTAGAAGAAGGCAAGTTAAGAGATGAACCTAATTTTGGATGGAATAACTTCAAAGCTGCCCTGAGGAAAAGATTCTATCCAGAGCATGTCCGCATGCAGAAGTATCATGAATTTTCCGAGTTAAAGCAGTTAGCTGATGATGTAAGGACCTACCACTCTAAATTTGTAGAGTTGGCAAGATTTGCAGGAAATATGGTGCCTGACGAAGATGCTAAGGTTCAAAGATTTATTGGAGGATTAAACTGGAGTCTGCAAGAAGCGCTAAGCGTTGTGTCGGTAACTACTTTGCAAGAAGCTTATAGCAAAGCGGCAAATTTGTATCGGGTGCAACAAAGGAGGAAAGAGGAGCAAACAAAGTTAAAGAGGAGGTTCGAACCCGAAGCAAGTAGAGGGGACTAGGATAAGAAACCAAGACATGGGAAGGACCAACAAGGAGGCAAAGTGCCATGGAATAAATTTGGCTATCACGGGCAAGGTTCTTACCAAGGTAACCAAGACCAAAAAGCTAGGCACTATAATTGTAAAACATGTGGGAAAGATCATCCAGGAGTAAACTGTGAAGGGAAGCCAGTAAAATGTTTTAATTGTGGTAAGCTGGGCCATAGACCTACGAGTGCAGGGGAAGAAAAGATGATGGATGTGAGAATGGTGATAACACACACCAGAGGGGCGCAGCGGAAACGTTGTGGATCCACAACCAGAAGAAAAGCAGTGGAAGCACTAAAGAATCTTCATAGGCTCCAGGAGGTTACTACGATTGAGGTCAGATGGAATTTTTTTTTAAGGAGGGGAGGAGAACATAAGGTTGAAGTCTAAGGGTTAGATCTTTTACAATAAATAGTATGATACAATGATGAAGGTGTTGATATAATTATTGAGATGATTATGAGATGATATGTTATTATATATAGTTCATTATTAATGGATGGTACTACCTTGTTTTTTGGTTTCTGGTGGTATTGGTAAACCTTGTGGTAAGCTAAGCTTCGGGGATGAAGCTTTTGTTAAGGAGGGGAGAATGTAATACCCCGAAATTTTAAGTAAACCCTAGAAACCTATTCTAAGGGATATATAGACTTAATATGGAGTCATTGGAAGGGTTGGGAATTCCAGGAAGTCACAGGAAACCCTAATGGTCGGGTATCACCCAAGAAATCCTGGAGAAACCCTAATTCAAAAAGTCTCGGAAAACACTGAAATTTCGGGAAGTTACGTAGAGGTCAAGAAGCCCTGGTCAACTGTGGTCAAACTTTGGCCGACCTTAGACTAACCTCGGTCAAACATTGGACAATGGTCAAACCTTGGTCAACGGTCAACCTTGACCATGATGATGTAGTAATGATGCAGTAGTGATGATGTAATGATGATGCAGCCGTGATGATGCAGTGATGATGTCATGATGATGATGTAAGCACTGAGGTGTCAACATATGATAGGCTACACATGGTCCAATTAGGAGAAGCCACATGTCACCTTATTATTAGATAATAGCTAAAACGAATGGGAGCATGACACGTGTTCGACCTTATTAATTATCTTTCGTCCTTATGTAATCATTTTAGAGATAAGCCTTATCCTTAGGCATTAATGAGAGTGGTGACACTTCAAGGGTGGAGATTAATCCTAGGAAAATATCTATGATCCAACGGTTGTGAGTGAAGACATCTTTTAACCTCCTTACTATTCTCTATTTCGTCATTTTCCTCATTAAATACATATGACACTTGTCCTCTTCATTAAATGCAATTGATCCTTGGTGTATGGCTGAGATTAAATCTGGACAAATTTCCATGATCCAAGGGTTAGGAAGGGATAAGGATGGCTAAATATCTAAGGGTAGAAAAGTAAAAGATGGAATGAAAACTAGCCTTTATAAGGCATCCATTTCGGCCCAAAGGAGGGAGAACAAGAGCCACCATTTCCTTTCTTCCTCCTTTCTCCATTAGACATCCTCACCACCATTGAAGATCAAAGTGTAATAGTAACTACACCCAAAGAGCGTTTCGGAGCTAGTTTCCAAGATTACTGAAGGAGAATCAAGGTTTAAGGTAAGGAGATCACATCTAGAGGGAGAGCTGACCATTTGGAGTTGGAGAAGGCTTGATTAAGAGAAAAACCAGAGGAGAAGGGTCGAAAATGGCTAGGAGGAACCAGGTAACATTCATGTGCACTAATCTCTTGCGAAAGTCAGGTTTTTGACTCTTAAAGTTTGAGTTTTGTTCGGATGGTTCCCGAACTTGTTTTGGTCTAAACTTTTGACAGTAAGCTTGGGTTGAAGTGGTTGTGCTACGCTGTAAAAATCAGAAGCAAATACCTTTGGTAAGAGGGTTAATTTCTAGGCAACTTAAAAGGTCAAAAATTGAGCTTTTAGCTTCCCTAAGGGAGCTCGGTTGTTATTTGTTGATTCCACTTATTTCTATGGTGTCCTTAGCATCTAGGGAACCCACGTGATGAATTACATGGGGTGGTGTTGTTGGAAAATTCCTTGGGAACTTGGTGGTGTCAAAAAGTTGCCTTACGCTCTTTATGTTTAAGATTTGAGGTTGGTGAGTGGTTCTAAGGAGTTTCTTGGTGTTTATTAACTTATTTGAGTGTGATGTGATGATTTTGAAGTACTTTGACCAGTGGGTCGAAGTAGTTTTGATTTTTAACAACTATTGTGTTAAATTGTGCTTTAAAGTCACTTTGGCTTCTTCGAGGTTTATTGTTGATTGGTTGTTGTCTACTGGTTGTGTGATCATTTGGTCAAGTGTTGATGGTATGAATATGTGTATGTCTTAAAGTCGAAACATTTGAGAGTTAATGGCTTATTTTGTGACTTGGCTTAAGGTAATGTTATATTATGGTTTAAACTATCTTGGTTGTTATGGTTACTGGATTCAAGTGAAAGAATTGATTGATATTACTTGTGGTGGTGGAAGTGTGAATTTGGAAATATGTAATTCAAACTGATGAGATATGGTTAGATCCTTCAAACTGTCGAGCCACAGTTGGCCATTCACTGAATTTTCGCTTCTACCAATGTATTGGAGCTAAGCCATCATGATCTACTCTATGGACTGATGATTCATAGGGGGTGTGCACACTTAAGGACATGGGGTGAGGTGGAGGGGTCAGACCCTTTAAATCTGGACATACGGTCATTGAGGAGGGGTCAGACCCTTTAAATCTGGACATACGGTCATTGAGGAGGGGTCAGACCCTTTAAATCTGGACATACGGTCATTGAGGAGGGGTCATACCCTTTAAATATGGACATACGGTCATTGAGGAGGGGGTCAGACCCTTTAAATCTGGGTATACGGCCTATGGTGGTGGAAAGTGCTATGTGATTTCCAAAATGTTATTGGATTTATAGCTTTAGTGAAATTACTGTGATTATGATATTATTATGAACATGTGGTCTGTGCTAAGGTTGAGTGCCTCAAGGAAGATAGAGTGTGTCGTGAACTTGTGATTGTGGCTGGTATCATGTTTATATGTGTTGTTGCTGCTTCTATGCTGTTATAAAAAGGTTTTCCAAAGAGAAAATGATTTGACTCAGTGTGGTGATGTTACTCAGTTTTCACTGATTTTGTTGCAACCCCTTTGTGTGTGTATGTATGGTTTTCTGGTTGCAGGATGATATAAGTCGATTATCTTGGTCGGAAGATCCAGTTCATGATATTCTTTATGTTAGTATGTACCTAACATTTAGAAGGCAATTAGTGGGTGGAGTCACTGAGGTCATATACGAGGAATGGATGCGTAAGATAGAAGGTTACAGGAATGCGCAAGGTGGAAGCAGACAGGCAACTACCCACACGGTTTCTATCGCGTATGAACACCACATGGTCTAGGTTGTGAGATGAAGTATTCTACCCCTTTGTAATCCCATATTCCTTTGTAATAAATAGGGTGGACCTTGGATGATGAAACTTGGTTGTAATTGGTGGTGGTTTAGCCTTAGCACCTGCTATGGTTGGCAGGTGTGGCGGTAATACTCCGGTTTATGGGTTTTGAAAGCTTCCGCCGTTGTAGTACCTTTATTAAGTTATCAGGTTGCATAAGTCTTCCTTGTTATGAAAGAGATTCAGCTTCTAAAGTGCCTCATTGTTTAAGGTTGTTTTAAGGAAAAAAACCGGGGTGTTACAGGTGGTATCAGAGCGAGGTTTGGTCCGGGTGAGGTGAGATTTGGTGCTGGTAAGGTTAGTCTAGGTTGTGAAGAAGGAGATGAGGTATGTTAGAAGGACTCAGTGACTCCCGCCAAAGTTAGGAAATCCTTAGACAAGTTAGGCAGAACTTGAAGGTTCTGAGTATGTGATTTTGTTTGCTATATGTGTTGTTTGCATAATTGTGTGGACAATCAATATGTTAATTGATTGTTGTGATATATACAATATGTGTGAATGAGTAGGACCAGAACCACGTTGGGGGAAGAGGACATATGGAGGAGCTAAGAGAATTAACAGTAAGTATGGGAAGAATTCTGGAGCAACATGAGACAAGGGCTGAAGCACCAAAGGACTTCTCGAGAAGGGTAGCTGCAATGAAACCTAATTCCTATTCTGGTGAAGAAGACCCTGTAATACTAGAAGAATGGATCAGGGAGTTTGACAAAATATTCGATATCATAGATTGCCCTGAGGAGAAGAAGGTGAGTGGAGCTGTTTTCTACTTTAGAGGTGAGGCTGATTTGTGGTGGACTGTAGAAGAAGGCAAGTTAAGAGATGAACCTAATTTTGGATGGAATAACTTCAAAGCTGCCCTGAGGAAAAGATTCTATCCAGAGCATGTCCGCATGCAGAAGTATGAATTTCCGAGTTAAAGCAGTTAGCTGATGATGTAAGGACCTACCACTCTAAATTTGTAGAGTTGGCAAGATTTGCAGGAAATATGGTGCCTGACGAAGATGCTAAGGTTCAAAGATTTATTGGAGGATTAAACTGGAGTCTGCAAGAAGCGCTAAGCGTGTCGGTAACTACTTTGCAAGAAGCTTATAGCAAAGCGGCAAATTTGTATCGGGTGCAACAAAGGAGGAAAGAGGAGCAAACAAAGTTAAAGAGGAGGTTCGAACCCGAAGCAAGTAGAGGGGACCAGGATAAGAAACCAAGACATGGGAAGGACCAACAAGGAGGCAAAGTGCCATGGAATAATTTGGCTATCACGGGCAAGGTTCTTACCAAGGTAACCAAGACCAAAAAGCTAGGAACATAATTGTAAACAAGTGGAAAGATCATCCAGGAGTAAACTGTGAAGGGAAGCCAGAAAATGTTTTAATTGTGGTAAGCTAGGCCATAGAGCCTACGAGTGTAGGGGAAGAAAAGATGATGGAGGTGAGAATGGTGATAACAACATACCAGAGGGGCGCAGCGGAAAGTTGTGGATCCACAACCAGAAGAAAAGCAGTGGAAGCACTAAAGAATCTTCATAGGCTCCAGGAGGTTACTACGATTGAGGTCAGATGGAATTTTTTTTTAAGGAGGGGAGAGAACATAAGGTTGAAGTCTAGGGTTAGATCTTTTACAATAAATAGTATGATACAATGATGAAGGTGTTGATATAATTATTGAGATGATTATGAGATGATATGTTATTATATATAGTTCATTATTAATGGATGGTACTACCTTGTTTTTTGGTATCTGGTCGTATTGGTAAACCTTGTGGTAAGCTAAGCTTCGGGGACGAAGCTTTTGTTAAGGAGGGAGAATGTAATACCCCGAAATTTTAAGTAAACCCTAGAAACCTATTCTAAGGATATATAGACTTAATATGGACATTGGAAGGGTTGGGAATTCCAGGAAGTCACAGGAAACCCTAATGGTCGGGAATCACCCAAGAAACCCTGAGAAACCCTAATTCAGAAAGTCTCGGAAAACACTGAAATTTCGGGAAGTTACGTAGAGGTCAAGAAGCCCTGGTCAACTGTGGCAAACTTTGGCCGACCTTAGACTAACCTCGGTCAAACATTGGACAATGGTCAAACCTTGGTCAACGGTCAACCTTGACCATGATGATGCAGTAATATGCAGTAGTGATGATGTTGAATGCAGCCGTGATGATGCAGTGATGATGTCATGATGATGATGTAAGCGCTGAGGTGTCAACATATGATAGGCTACACATGGTCCAATTAGGAGAAGCCACATGTCACCTTATTATTAGATAATAGCTAAAACGAATGGGAGCATGACACGTGTTCGACCTTATTAATTATCTTTCGTCCTTATGTAATCATTTTAGAGATAAGCCTTATCCTTAGGCATTAATGAGAGTGGTGACACTTCAAGGGTGGAGATTAATCCTAGGAAAATATCTATGATCCAACGGTTGTGAGTGAAGACATCTTTTAACCTCCTTACTATTCTCTATTTCGTCATTTTCCTCATTAAATACATATGACACTTGTCCTCTTCATTAAATGCAATTGATCCTTGGTGTATGGCTGAGATTAAATCTGGACAATTGTCCATGATCCAAGGGTTAGGAAGGGATAAGGATGGCTAAATATCTAAGGGTAGAAAAGTAAAAGATGGAATGAAAACTAGCCTTTATAAGGCATCCATTTCGGCCCAAAGGAGGGAGAACAAGCCACCATTTCCTTTCTTCCTCCTTTCTCCATTAGACATCCTCACCACCATTGAAGATCAAAGTGTAATAGTAACTACACCCAAAGAGCGTTTCGGAGCTAGTTTCCAAGATTACTGAAGGAGAATCAAGGTTTAAGGTAAGGAGATCACATCTAGAGGGAGAGCTGACCATTTGGAGTTAAAGAAGGCTTGATTAAGAGAAAAACCAGAGGAGAAGGCTCGAAAATGGCTAGGTGAAACCAGGTAACATTCATGTGCACTAATCTCTTGCGAAAGTCAGGTTTTTGACTCTAAAAGTTTGAGTTTTGTTCGGATGGTTCCCGAACTTGTTTTGGTCTAAACTTTTGACAGTAAGCTTGGGTTGAAGTGGTTGTTCTACGCTGTGAAAATCAGAAGCAAATACCTTTGGTAAGAGGGTTAATTTCTAGGCAACTTAAAAGGTCAAAAATTGAGCTTTTAGCTTCCCTAAGGGAGCTCGGTTGTTATTTGTTGATTCCACTTGTTTCTATGGTGTCCTTAGCATCTAGGGAATCCACGTGATGAATTACATGGGGTGGTGTTGTTGGAAAATTCCTTGGGAACTTGGTGGTGTCAAAAAGTTGTCTTACGCTCTTTATCTTTAAGATTTGAGGTTGGTGAGTGGTTATAAGGAGTTTCTTGGTGTTTATTAACTTATTTGAGTGTGATGTGATGATTTTGAAGTACTTTGACCAGTGGGTTGAAGTAGTTTTGATTTTTAACAACTATTGTGTTAAATTGTGCTTTAAGGTCACTTTTGGCTTCTTCGAGGTTTATTGTTGATTTGGTTGTTGTCTACTGTGGCTTTGTGATCATTTGGTCAAGTGTTGATGGTATGAATATATGTATGTCTTAAAGTCGAAACATTTGAGAGTTAATGGTTTATTTTGTGACTTGGCTTAAGGTAATGTTATATTATGGTTTAAACTATCTTTGTTATTATGGTTTATTACGGTTGGCCATTCACTGAATTTTCGCTCCTACCAATGTATTGGAGCTAAGCCATCATGATCTACTCTATGGACTGATGATTCATAGGGGGTGTGCACACTTAAGGACATGGGGTGAGGTGGAGGGGTCAGACCCTTTAAATCTGGACATACGGTCATTGAGGAGGGGTCAGACCCTTTAAATCTGGACATACGGTCATTGAGGAGGGGTCAGACCCTTTAAATCTGGACATACGGTCATTGAGGAGGGGTCAGACCCTTTAAATCTGGACATACGGTCATTGAGGAGGGGGTCAGACCCTTTAAATCTGGGTATACGGCCTGTGGTGGTGGAAAGTGCTATGTGGTTTCCAAAATGTTTTGGATTTATATCTTTAGTGAAATTACTGTGATTATGATATTATTATGAACAGGTGGTCGTGCTAAGGTTGAGTGCCTCAAGGAAGATAGAGTGTGTTGTGAACTTGTGATTGTGGCTGGTATCATGTTTATATGTGTTGTTGCTGCTTCTATGCTGTTATAAAAAGGTTTTCAAAGAGAAAATGATTTGACTCAGTGTGGTGCTGTTACTCAGTTTTCACTGATTTTGTTGCAACCCCTTGTGTGTGTATGTATGGTTTTCTGGTTGCATGATGATATAAGTCGATTATCTTGGTCGAAGATCCAGTTCATGATATTTTTATGTTAGTATGTACCTAACATTTAGAAGGCAATTAGTGGGTGGAGTCACTGAGGTCATATACGAGGAATGGATGCGTAAGATAGAGGTTACAGGAATGCGCAAGGTGGAAGCAGACAGCAACTACCCACACGGTTTTCTATCGCGTATGAACACCACATGGTCTAGGTTGTGAGATGAAGTATTCTACCCTTTGTAATCCCCTTTCCTTTGTAATAATAGGGTGGACCTTGGATGATGAAACTTGGTTGTAATTGGTGGTGGTTTAGCCTTAGCACCTGCTATGGTTGGCAGGTGTGGCGGTAATACTCCGGTTTATGGGTTTTGAAAGCTTCCGCCGTTGTAGTACCTTTATTAAGTTATCAGGTTGCATAAGTCTTCTTTGTTATGAAAGAGATTCAGCTTCTAAAGTGCCTTGTTGTTTAAGGTTGTTTTAAGGAAAAAAACCGGGGTGTTACAGCGGTGGCGTCGGGTTCGTAGTCGCCGCGGAGAACAGAGAGAGAAGAGGGGTTAATCCCTAATGAAATCGTAATTGTGTCGAGCTGGGCTGGGGGGTTAATTAAAAGGACCTATTTCGGCGGTTCTTTGTTAGAAACCGCCGAAATAGGCCCTTTTTAATAATAAAAAAAATTAAAGAGACCTATTTCGGCGGTTCCTAACAAAGAACCGCCGAAATAGATGATTAAATTAAAAAAAAGAAAAATAGAAATACCTATTTCGGCGGTTTCATGTAAGGAACCGCCGAAATAGGTCTCTTTAATTTTTTTTATTATTAAAAAGGGCCTATTTCGGCGGTTCTTATCTAGGAACTACTGAAATAGACCCCTTCTTTACATACAGTATACATCTCGAGCCCCTATTTCGGCGGTTTTATCTACAACCGCCGAAATAGGGGCGCCGAAATAGACGTTTTTTGTACTAGTGAGATTAGTCGGATAGATAATTTTTCCTACAAATGCTAACAATTCTTCGCACATAATCCGCCTATATGTGTTTTGCCAACTGCTAGATTAGAGTTGACATGTTCTGATAGGTGAGCTCTTCCTAACTAAGATTTAGGATCGAAAGAGGAGCTTAAGGATTGGCTTTCTTTCCTTTTCTAATTGAATTGTAGATTTTACCCGTTTATCCAACAAAGAACAGCTCGAACCCCGAGAGGTTTCATTCATTTTACTGACTCACCCACTTACTTTCATTAATCGTTCATCTAGTTTTTAATTTGCGTTTTTCTCAATTCAGTACAAAAACAATTCACAACCCCCTAATTTTCCAGTTTTTCTTAGGACTAGGCTTAATTATTCAAGTCCCGTGGTTCGATACCGGTTGCTATTCCATATACTATAGTGACCGGGATTTTTGCAACCCGACAGGCTTTTCGTTTTATTATTTTCTAGATTTATCAATTTAGTTTTAATAGAACAATTTACCTGTTTGCACCCATGCGAGCAACGAAGCCAAACTATGTCCAACAACCAACATAAACAAACTGCTAACCGCTGTGATAACGAGATAACTCCCTATACATCATACTAAGTCCAAAGCCATAAATGCGACAAGTGACCGTCTACCCAAATCCCAAATATACATAACTGTACCATAATACAGTTCACCATCTATATTGTCAAACAAAAACCCCCATGTGCGGTAATTAAAGTAGACTCTAACTACCCTGTTCCCGCACTTCGGCTTCGACAATAATCAACAACCATCATAGTGGTGTAGTATCAGCGATAAACGCTGAGTATGCCGGGCCTGGACCCTAATGGTCACTTAGTCATTTTAAAACCCTCTTATTATTGATTGGTTTCATGCTTTACCATTTTCAGTTATAATCAATACTGTAATAAACATATATACATCCTCCATCCAAACTTCAGAAACACTCAAACCATCCATCCAATTCTAACAGTCATAAAATATCACAAAACAACAATTGTATATCGAACGTATGAATAATAATTCTGAATAAGCGCCGTGGCGAACACCATCCTTTGTTAATTTAATTTGGCCTTTAAGGCCCATCCATCCAAACCATGTTTTAATTAATACAGTTGGGTGTCATGTTAAGACAACCCGATAACTCACCATAGACAGTAGTCCTCCGTCACACAAAGGTGCTCATTTTGCCAGAGTCGGGAGGCCCCTGACTATTCTCTTTGTCTCGTAAGACGTCCATATAAAAGGCCGTAGCCACCTGACCCCCGCTCAAATAGGGATCATTGGGTATAAACCGGAGTGGAACCCGTCGGGAACCCCTCAGTGATCACAAATGCGCAACCAGGTAGTTCGTAAACTACACTGGATCCTAACCTCAACTCACACCATTCTCTCTCATAATGTTTAAGAAATGCTCTTAGTCTTATGAGATATAATTTATTAATTAGCTGCCCAATGGGTCCACGCATACCTAGAAGTAATCTAGTTATATTCATGTTCGAGATCCATGCTCTAGAGACCGACATGGTCGTGACTCGTTCCTAATGTTTTACTTAGGTTGCCAATACTTAATTTAATACTATGGTATTATATGAAGTAAACCGTCTTGTCATCACATAACTTAATGTATGTTATATAAGTCGATCTATAGTCGACGTAGTGTTAGTCCCGTAGGACGCTCGTGCAATAAATAAGTTTGCAGTTAAACATAATCACATACATGTATCCAAAACCCTTAACACACAAGTGATATCAACCAAATCCAGCCCAGAAATTCCTTAGGGACAACCCGGATCAAACCCCTTTACATACCGTACACCTTAGACCAAGGATGCATAGTGTAGACCACTAGCTCGTCAAGCGCCTCCGTCTGAAGTATGATCTAAACGGTAATAAAACTGTAAGTTAGTCTCCATGACTAACTACATCCGGTACTTCCGAATGACAAGTAACCCCGACAGTTCATCCCCGAATTTCTACAGTTATTTGTTACGGGTTTCTCTAAACCGGTCGGCTTTGTTACTAAAACTCGTATGTCAAAATATTTCGACTGTTAAGTTTAATTCATTACATTCCTTTAATCTTATCCACCATTAAATTATGGTATATAACCTATAGTTGCATGTATGCATGCATGACTTATTATATTGTATTATTTATCCACCATCCATTATAATACATTGTATTATATAACCCATTATCTTAGCAAATTATATTTGCCTTCAAAAACTTATAACTTATAGTTTGTAACTATTTTTTATGTAATAACCACCACCATTATATTATATTGTTTCCAACCATTATATATATCCATCCTTATATACATTATTCTTGTATATGTATATATTTACCACATAGGTAAGTTTCATGAGTTATAAAACTCTTATATTATATGTTACATTTTTATCATCTTATATTAGATGATTATTCCCATTAATTTTATTATATTATACAACTTATATTAAGATTATTATCCTAATATTATGTAACATTTTATGTTGTATATTTATAACTCTTAAGGTTTATTCAATATATACCTTAGTTTATAAATCTTATTTATTTATAGTTTGTCACATTATTTAATGTGAATATCCTTACTTATAATAATTCCATCTAAACCTTATAATTGTTATAACATTTATAACATTATAGACCGTAGTCTAAAATTCATATTTCTAACCTTAATAATTCGGTACAGCCCTTATCATTATTTTAATTTCATTTTGACCACATAACATTATGTAATGTTATCCACATACTAATATCATATAGTATGATATTTTTAATTCCTTTAATTTATAAGCTATAGTTTTTTTACAAAACTATATATTATATTGCCGCATAGGCATATACATTTATACCTTATTCTTTCAATATGTAACACCCCATCTCAATCCAAATGTGGTTTCGCAACTTAACAACATATATATATAAATGTCACAGCGGAATTTAATACACTCCAGGAGCTTGCCACGGTTTGATTGACAGAATATACCGAACATTAGTACATACCAACCTTAACCAATTACATATCCTTCTTACAATCCCCTTACACCCTATACATATTACTAACTCAAATTGCCATACGAGTGTACATGCACAACTCGTAGGCCACACTTAACCCGTAACGCTTGTACCCCTTCTTACTCTCGCGACGGCCGCCTCCTGACGTTCACCTGTGTAGTAAAAACAGCCCCCAAAGGGGGTCAGCACGAATGCTGGTACGATCCTCTCATGGCCCCCAAGCTAACGTGGCTACGACGACTAATTGTCGATAGCATGGAAGTTGATTAGATGCACAACTTAATAGAAAGTGCAGTAAACAACAATCCAAATATGAACAATCAAAGTTCATACATAATGAACGACTTAAATGCGTTCCCTTAATTAGAGAGTTAATTATTTAACTCCTTAAGTTATGTTTCCTCTTAATCTTAGTCCATCCTTATCTTACCTCAATCTTAGTCTTATCTTACTCTTAGAAACAACCATCCTTTAAAAAGGAATGGATGTAGCTTATCTTAGTCTTATAACACAAACCATCCTTTAAAAAGGAATGGTTGCAACTTATCTCAAACCTTATCTTATTCTTAGAATACAAACCACTCTTTAAATAGAAATGATTGTATCTATCTCAATGTTTATTTTTGTCGGGTCAAAAGCGACCCTAGCCAATGAGCTATTAACTCCACTGGTTGAATAAACAACTTATCTTATAATTTAGGATTTAGGTGATCCTACCGCACCATCTTAATGCCTCCAACCTTGGACTGTATGTCCAATGTAGCTGAGCCGGCAACCGACCCTAGGCAACAAGTCCGAAGACAAGTCCTTAAGCGGAAGTCGGATCTGCTATAGATACCGACCCCCTTTTTCCTTAGCATGCATGACCGGAGTCAGTCCCGGGTTCCTCACCCCCCTTTAAATTCCAGTTAGTAGAAGTCTCAAGACAATGTTTGTTGGTTAAACCTCTTTCGGTTATTAACAAACTAATATTAGGGAGTGTTCCTTAGTCTCACTCAATTCCTTACTAAACGTTGGTTAGTTAGTTCTCACGGTAAGTTGTGTTAGTTTCCAAACATCACACAACAATGCAATAAACATAATGTTCCGGTTGCATGCTTTATCTTGTTTAGTCGGCACACATAAACAAATAGCACACAAGCCGAGGGACACCTCGTTAGCAAGCAGGTCACAAGAAGAACTGTACCGTTCACCGTTGGTCGTTTCGGTTGCTTACTCTCCTCCAGAGTCCAAATTCCCAAGTCCTAAAACATTCATCGAATTTGGTGGTTAATTACTTTTAATTAACCTAGCTTACTTAATCACTAATGATTTCCAACTAAATACCACTTAAGTTCTTATAAACATAATCTTAAGTGAATCACTTCTCCTCATTCCTTATACCTATTCACCCACTTAATTATCATTGTCACTCACCAAACATGTCTTAAACAACCTTATATTATCATTACATATCAATCTCCATCTAGCTCTTCTTAAATTCTTACCAACTTAACCTTATCCACTTAATACCATTTTATTTACCTTAACCTCTTAAGTCCTTAGATGCTTATCTTTCAAATCATCATCTCTCTTCTAATGGTGGACCCCTAAGTCATTGTAATTTAAACTTAATCATGTAAGTTAATCACTTCTCATTACACCTCATACTTGTTTACACCTCTTAAGGCCTTTACATGTCACCAAACAAGGCCTAAACATCATCTAAAACCATTACCATTCAATCCCCCATCATTAGAAGCCAAAACAATTTTTTTTTCTTTTTCTCTGCACTGGACCGCCCCTCTGGGGTGGTCCCCAGGGGAGGTCCCAACCAGAAGCTTCATACGCTGCAGAATTCGCCTGGACCTCCCCACAGGGGCGGTCCCTAGGGGCGGTCCACAACAGAACCTATTTTCCAAAGTGCTTTTCTCCTCATTTTGAACTCCTATTTCACCCCAATCTTTTCCCACTCATTCCACAATCTTTCCACATGTTTCCTACATGTTTAAACACCTTAAAACATGCACTAAACCTTCCTCAAAAATCACCAAGCTTGACACTCAATTTCTTACAAAATTCTTACACTTAACACTTGATTCCTTACACTTCCCTCTTGTGACTTTGCCTAAGACCTCAACTAATCATTATGTTTCTTCCCAACCATCTTAGCTACTCCTCAAGCTTCATTATGCATACCCATTTGCTTTACTCAAACTTCTCAAAGCCATATATAATCTAGCACATGCTTACATCCTTATAAGTCATTATACCTTATTTTTCCTTCAAACTTTGTACAAGTTCCCTAGCTTCCTTAACCATGGTTTTGGTGCATAAAACTCACCATTATAACCCCTAGTCCCTCTTAGACATCCCTAGGTCTTCCTAGTACTCAAGAACTCCATAGTTTATCCATTTTCACCAAAACAACCCTTAGTGATTACTAGAACATTCCTTAGTCATAAAATCTCCTTAGAACACCTTAGACACTTAGTTTCCTCTCCAAATTTTGACATGGCTTCCTTAGTATATTTCTATACCCAACATTTAGTTTTTAACCCTTAATACAATCATGAACACTCAAATCCTTAGTACACAATCTTAGCACACAATTTACACCCTTCTAACCTCTAATTCTTCCTAAACAACTCTAGGTCGTTCTAATCCTCAAGAACACCGTTGTTAACTTATTTCCATTCAAATTTTGCCATAGCTCCTCTAGTATATTATCATGCCCATATGCATGGTTTTTCTCATTCAATCATCTCACACACATGAAACCTTTTTCTCCTCATGATTCTCACCCAAATCAACTCATTCATAATAAACTCAATATAGTGCAATAATCTTAAATTGCATAGCACTAAGGCTCTTAAATGACATGGCTCTTAGGCCCTTAAATGACATGGCTCTTAGGCCCTTAAATGACATGAATTTAAACACTGAATTTCCCATATATAAAAGCTTTCAACCTGCAAATACACCCATCAATCTCATAGTAGTTATAATGCTCTTAAAATCCATCTTAAACTTATCTTACTAACTCATTCCCATTGGCTCCTTAATCACAAGTTCATAAGCTTGTTTAAATTCTTTCTCCTAGGTTATATAACCCATTACATAATGTAAGCTTTAAGCTACATTAGTACTTATCTAAATACCATCCCTTAAAACTTAAACCACCATTAGGTAAGCAATTTATCTTGTTTTTCCAAGCTTATCTTAACTTCCTCCTTAGACCTTCTTCTTGAATGAATCTCGGCCACCCATTAAATTTCGTTTGCCAATGTTCTAATCAATATTCAATGACTCACATGAGTGCTAAACAATACACTAACCTTAAGGAATGAAAACCTAGGTTAAAAATGTGTTCTAAGGTATAAAAGTGGATGATTACCTTTGAAGTCTCAAGGTAGACTTGGGCATTGAATGAAATAGGACCTCCACTAGTCCTTGGTGAATAAAACAAGCTAGAACAAGGCATAAAAACAAATCCCCATGAGTAGTTAATTTTCAGCCATGTAGAAGAAGTGGGGGAAACATGGTTTTTCTTACATTTTTCTCACCTTGAATGAATGGAGAACCAAATGGGCTCTTCAAACTTGATTTTCCTCCATCAATGGAGTTTTTCCATGGCTCCAAAATGAAGCTTTCCCAATTTTGAAAAGATAGGAAGCAAGGCCTTGGTCTAACTAAGAGAAATCTATGCTTTGTTTTTGATTTGGAGCTAAAATGAGTAAGTTATGGACAAATGAAGGTGGTGGTGCCATGGGGGATGCTTGGACGGCTTTAGGACAGAGAGGAGAAGAAGAGAACCGTGGAAGAAGAAGAGGAATGAAGAAGAGGAGAGAAGGTAAGCTTAAAAGGTAAGATTTCCTTTTTATAAAGCAAATAGTACTATTCTCTCTTTTACTCTTCTTTTCCTTTAGTTGCTTAGTCATGTGGTGACTCCCCACATTAAAATCGGCCACCCCCTTATAATCAAGATATTTATGGTCTTGGTTGACCAACTAATTGACTTATGTTGACTAAAACTTAAACTAGTCACTATTTGGCACTATTCACAAACTAGTGCACATATTTGTGAAATTTTTTATTTCCCATTGATTTAGGCTTCCTAATGTGATAATAATTATCACACATGTTGATTAAGATGTAATCATGGGCATTTAGCCACTCAAAACTCAATTCTAAGACAATTTCTCAAAAAGGTGCTTTAAGGAGTCTTAAAGCACATTTTGTGTTTAAGCTTGTTTTTGAGCTTGGTTTTCTTTGGTAATTGATTTAAAATGTCCATTAGCATATTAATAAAGTCTTATAATGGTATTTGGGTGCTAATCAAAGTCACGCCAAGCTTAGAGCACGTTTTTGCCTAAATTGCCCTTAAGACATTTTCTTGTGTTTTCCTTGGTTTAAATTGTCTACCAATCTTTCTAAGGCATATCTTGGCCTTACTACATCATAATTTGATGTTTACTTAGCATACTTAGGTTTGGGGTATTTCACAATATCCCATAGTTTCCTTTATTTACAAAATCACCCCATTATTTATACCATGTTATATATATCATATAATATAACATTTTTAACTTATAAAAGGGTATAACCTATGGTTTTTATATTTATAAAATACCGAACAGACCTTGTGCTGTCCTATATTATTTTTCTAACCCACCAAGTTTCTATAATTGCCATTTGGCCCAACTTATAACATATAGTTTTATAATATCATTAAAACTATATATTATAAATATATCTTATTAAACACTCTTATATAATTCTAAAAATCACCAAATTTCACCCAAGGGTTATAATAAACATTATTAACCCATATATAATCGGTTATTACTATTCCACCACATATATTTATCCAAAGTGTCACAATGACATAATAACTATATATTATACATATATAGTTTATTTTAATTCCAAAATCAACCCAATAAATTCCTAAAATTTCCTAATAGCCCATGAGTGTTTATAATACCATTTTACACCCTTTATTTTCTGTAATAACATATTTACCACATATGTTATAAAATTGTTACAATTAAATACTTATCTTATTATAAAACCTTAAATAAGTTATTTAACTTATCTAATTTGGTCAAAACCTACCATATGGTCAAGGTTGATCTCCTTAATATTGCCTTGACCATTAATCTCCATATATAACGGTTTTATACCCATACTTTTCAGAAATTACAATTTAACCCCAAAACTTTATAAAATCTTATAATTTTTAGGGAAAATTCACGAGATACCCCTGTTTTCTTTCGTAATTCATAATATACCCCTGTGATTTTAGTAATTCAACTTTAAACATGCTTAAATGTTGTCCAAAATTGATGAAACTTTACATGGACGATGCTAAAGTGTTATATTTTGGTCCAATATCAAATTTGAAGCTTTTTAAGCTCACATGTGACCTGTGGGACCCAATGAATATGTGACTGTTCATTGGGTCCCACAGGTCACATGTGAGCATAAAAAACTTCAAATTTGATATTGGACCAAAATATAACACTTTAGCATCGTCCATGTAAAGTTTCATCAATTTTGGACAACATTTAAGCATGTTTAAAGTTGAATTACTAAAATCATAGGGGTATATTGTGAATTACGAAAGAAAACAGGGGTATCTCGTGAATTTTCCCTAATTTTTATTTAAACTCCTTTAACCTCTAATTTTCGACTTTATTTTTATATAGCCCCCAAATTTAATTTAATTATGGTTTAGACCCTTATAATATGCGGTAATACATATATATATCACCTAAACTTAATTCAAACCTTATAAATACATAAATAAAATGGCCTAAAGTACTTGGCCTTATTATAACATTAGCTTATAAAATAAATTACACATAAATGCCCAAAAATGCTTTAAACTCTCGGCCTTACCACCATCTTTTCCATATTTACCAAATTTCCACATAATGTCTTAAATTTGACAATTATGTTAATTAATTTGTTATAAAATTTACTAAACCATTCCTTAATCACCTAAGGTCAAAATAAGACCTTAATAACCTTGTTCACTCACTGCACATTTAATACACATATGTATAAACACATATTAATATACCAAGTGTAGGTTTAAGTGAGTTATACCTTGTTTTTGCCAAGTTTAGGCATTGTTTGGCCACGACTGTTTGGAGATAAATTTTCCACAGCATTATTTACATGTTTTCAAACAGCAATTAAGGCATGATTAGTCTCCAAGCAAGATCTAACCATAAGAAGTGTTTAATGTACATTTTCAAGGTAAAATTTACCTTAGAATACCAAAGCAAACAAGATGTTCTTTGGCCTGTTCTTTCAGAACAATAAGAGCATCAAAAGAGCTACTAAAACCAAGCTTTAAACTGGTATAACTCAGATTAGAAGATGGCTAATTTTTACCTTGATTAAAATGCCAAAAATGGTGTTTTTGGCTTGGATTTGGCTATACCTTGAAGCTCTTGATATACCAACTGAATAAGTATGTTAAGATGAATATAATAAGGCTAGGAAACAAAAATTTCCAACCGGATTTGAAGAGAATCAAGATATAAGTGCTTAAAGCACATTTTTATACCTTGAGAACAAGATTAGAATTATCCACCTTATTCCCTTGTTACAGCCTAGATTTTCACTCCTTTTAACCTCCAAAACAACATAGAACCATGGATGGAAATGGTTGATGCTTAGCTCCATGGAAAGAGGAAAGAAATGTGAAGAGAATGAACATAAAATGGCTTAATAAGCTTACCTATGTCAACTGTTGTTATCTTCTGAATATGGAGTGTTCCCCACGGTTTGGAGAAGAAAAAGAGAGGATGAAGATGTGTGGTATCGGCTGGGAATGAAGCAAATGAGAAAGGTAAGCCAATTTTGCTTTTATGTTACTTTAATGTTACTTTATGTAATAGTAATTGGTGACTCATTAGATTGGCTAGATAATTGATTAGAGATTGATTAATGGGTGGGTGTGACAGCCAAATGAGGTCGGCAATGGAGGGCTTGGTCAATGGATGACATTTGACCATGGTTAAAGGTAAGTAATTAAATGTTATTTTTGGGTACTATTCATCCAAAATTACCCATTTTGATTTTATTTTTAAACTTTGATTTAGAATTTATAATATAGTCTATCATGTCACATTAATGTTATAAAGAATGTACTCTAGTCTTTAAAGTGACAAAAAGTCATTATCTTAGAGCTCATACACAAAAACGTGCTTTAAGGTGTTTTAGTGCACATTTTGTGTCGCAAGGTGTTTCTGAGCTTAGTTTTCTTTGAGAACAGTTTTGTTGTGTTCCTTACATGATAATTGATCACAGGAATCCAATTTTATATAAAATATAGGTCATTAGACCTTTAAGGTTTCCTTAGAGCACATTTTTTCCCTACTTGACCTTGAAGCATGTAAATGCTTGTGCTTTGTGTTGGAGTGTTGTCCAATGATTGTAATATGTTTAGTTATGTGTTAATAAGCTTAGGAAAAAGTTTTAGGTCCTAAGAAGTTCATTTGGGTATTTATTTACCCTAAACAGTCAAAGGGTGCAATATCTTGCTTTGTGTTGACCACTGTTGTTCTCAATTGACTTTTAAGGCATGTTTAGGCCTTAATTAATGTGATTAGATGTTTAATCCATGTTTAATTAGTTTGGGGTATTTAAGCGTGAGCAAGTCTTTGAGCGAACATTGCTTGAGAGCGTCTTGAGTGGTAAAACCAAGAGAGAACGAGCGTGTCATTTTTACACGACTCCAGAGAGGTCACATTCAAAGGTAAGGTAAACGGCATGACTCCGACCGAAGGAGATAATTTGTAAATTTACGTTTAAAACTAAGAAAAGTAACAAAGAACGGATACACAACTATTAGGGATGACGAAGCACCTAGGTACAGCCCCACGCAGCCAAAAGCCTGTGAACCCAGACATTAAACCCTAGGCACCCCCGCTGAGATTTTCGTGTACATCCTCTTTTATAACACTACAAACTCCACAAACAAGCCAGCCAATGATGAACAACCGACCCGGTGACCAAAGGAAGCAAGGAGCCCGACTTCCGAACAGCAACTTCACAAGTCCAAAGAAGCAAAACTGCTACCAACATGATGAAGCCATCCATAAATGGTCCCAAAGTGGCACAGGATCCCAATGAGCTAACATCAAAAACAGCTCTTAAAGTTCAAAAACGGGAAACACAAGAACCCCAAAGGAAAAAAGATTCAAAGAAAGGCAAACCTGGACAGCCTCGAAGTAATCCAAAATCAGAAGAAAGAGAGGAGGTGCAAGGAACAACTCAAAAATCCAGAGTTCCAAGCTCACAAGCGAAGTCATCACGAAGTAGCCAAAAGACTTCAAGACAAAGGAAGCAAGTTCGGGAGAAGGTGCAAGTTGCAGCTTTGGTCACCCTTATAGCTCCACATATCCTAAATATTCCTCCGTTGTCCTGTTGTCGTTCATCACACCCCATAACCACGTTGTAAGCTTAAAAGACTTCTGACCTAATAGTTGTGTATCCAATCTAGCGAAAGTAATAGGTAGAACACGTAAATCTAACAAATGTCAAATTCAACGGTTGAGATGTCTTGACCAAAAGGAGGGCACGAGTGCAAGCATTAAACACTTTGAGTGTAGGATAGAAGGCACCACATCAAAATAAACCCTGACCTTGTGAGGATGAGATTTGTTTTAGCGCAATTAATCAAAGAAAATACTGGGGGCAATCGATCGTTCCGTTCGATTGCCATAAAGCCCCGAAAACTCAGATCGCCCCAAGGAAAAATACTGGGGGCAATTGTTGGTCCCAACAATTGCAACAACGACACCGATGGAGGCCCAAAGACCCGAAACCCAAAGGTTTTAAAACCTTCTCATATCACTCAGGCCCGTCCTAAGCCCTACCTCCACATTCAAATATCTACAGGCCCGTCCTAAGCCCTCCTTCCACATTCAAGCATTCATAGGCTCGTCCTAACCCCTATCTCCATATCAAACTCCCCCAGGCCCGTCCTAAGCCCTTCCTCCACATTCAAATATCTACAGGCTCATCTTGAGCCCTACCATCTCCTGGTTTGACATATGCCTTAATCCTTCCACTTTCATTTAGACCCATCTTGCACTTGACTCACCTTCGCTTAGGCTCGTCATAAGACCTAGAACCATCCTTAGGCTCGTCATAAGACCTAGAATCATCCTTAGGATCGTCATAAGACCTAGAACCATCCTTTAGGCTTGTCATAAGACCTAGTTGCATTCCCTTAGGTTCGTAGTAAGACCTAGCATTACCCTTTAGCTTACCCACTCTCGTCAAACACATTGCATTCATCTCATTCATATAGGCTCGTCATAAGACCTAGTTGCATTATCCAGGCGCGTCACAAGACCTGGCGACAGAAAAGTTGGCGAGGTGATGGCAATAAATCCTCCTGTATTATGTCAACTTACTTTGGGATCAACGAATGGTGGGCAAAGGCAATAAGTCCCCAGGGTTTTTACCAGGAGTTATCCCTGCACACTGGCTTGGGGGGCGATGGCAATAAGTCCACATTGGGTCCAGCCAGGAGCATTGGCACGGGTTTCGGTCCCCAGAAGCATCCGAGCATCATCAGCATCAGCATCATCATCAGCATCAGCATCATTAGCATTTTAGCATTCTTGCATTTGCATACCTCCCAGTTTTCACATCACAGGTAGTCAAAGCCTTAGAATCGCTTGACATTGCTTTATTATAGGTAGTCAACGCCTTAGAATAGCTTGTCACATTTTCACTTATAGGTAGTCAGCGCCTTAGAATAGCTCGACAACGTTTTGTTGCTTAGGTAGTCAGCACCTCTGAATAGCTGGACGTAGTCAACGCGGTTTTGCACAACATAGAGGATTCTGTAGAATCCAAAATTTTGAGGCATCACTCAAGCATCAACCAGACTTTTCACATCCATTACAAAGTCCAGTTGACGGGGGGCAATCTGTTATACCCAAAATTTTGAACCCCTGGTTAGGGTCTACGAGGTTTTGGTATTGTGAGGGGCATTTTAATCAAGTAACGAGAGATTGTGGCTCGATCGGCGCATTCCAGGGCATGAGGAGCAGTTTCGTCATTGTCAGGGGCGTTTTTGTAATTTTTAAGGCTCCCGAGACCTCCTATAGGCTTTCTCTCTCCTATAAAAGATGACCAAATCAGCTTGAAATGATTTGATATTTTAACCCATGATAGAGGATGACATTTTAAGTATAATGGCGTTGGAATTTTGATTTTTCGAATTTCCAATAATTTCCTAGCAATTTCTGACTGAATCTGATAAGAAATTCCATTTAAAAATATTCCAACATTTAAAAAATCCGATTTCACTTCAGAAAATTAATAATTGCCATCCTTGACATGAGGATAAAATTTCACAGAAAAATTCCTTTGGGAAGTCATTTAATTAAAATGTCAAAAAATGTTACTTTTACTAGATTTTCTTTATCTTTAAGAAAGTCTATATAAGGGGATAGGTTTTTTGATAAAATCAGAATCTCATATGCTCAAGAACCTTAGGAAGACAGAAGGCACAGCCTCCCCTCTCTCTCTCTCTCACACACACGTTTTTCAACACCCGGCCACCCGAATCATACCGAAAATCCCCCGAAATCACCATCTAAACTCGTTTTCCAATCCCCAAAGCACCAATAATCATCAAAACCCCACATAAACACCACCAAAACGTGAAGAACAACAAGAACAACCAACAAGCAGAAGCTTGGTTCGAAAACCCTTCGGGTCTGCCATCAACGGAACACTCGACGAATCCCGGTGTGAAGAATCATCGTGAACCCGAAGGTAAAACAGGCAGAAATTCCACTTTCCTAACTCCCCACGATATTATCAGTCTTGCCTCAAAATTTGGGTTCAAACTAACTTTTTTTCGCTTCTGTATCACTAATTGTTTTAGCTACTGCCTTGTTACTTGTTTGCTAAGTTTCGTGTTAATTCTGATTTCAAATTGAGTTCTTTCAATTACTAACGTGTTTATAATTTTTCAGGCTACACACCCATAAAATTTGAGCTCAAAACACCGTCGGGAGCCATCAAAAACCCACTGTCCGTGGGTTGTCCATGACCTCGGACTCATTGTCCTGGACCACGGACGGGTTGTCCGTGACCACGGACGGTGGCGGGATTTTATATTTTTCAATTTTTCAAATTTTAGGGTTTCTATTAATACATGTCCGGGGCCACGGACCACGGACACCCTGTCCGTGGCCCCGGACTTTTCAAGTTTGCATTTTTATTTTAGTTCTATTTTCAAAATCATTTAATTCAATTGGGGTCCGTGGTCTCGGACATTAGGTCCGTGGCTACAGACATAATAGAAATTTGACCTAATTCTGCCTCCGAAACCCTAGTTTAGGTAGCTTTTAATTTCACTTTAATTTTCTGTCAAAAACGCTAAAAAATAAAAAAAACAGAAGCACACACTTAGGTTAAAAACGACTTTGTAGTAAGCCGTAAATAAACCAAGTAGAGGAAAAACGACCTAGGAAGGGTAATGAAAGTAATTGAACCCTAAATAAGTCGAATACCAAGCCCCCAAACCCGAACTCTACCTTTCCTAATTTACTCTAGGTTAAAATTAGGTGGCGACTCATAATAGGTTCCAGTGAGCTAGCTTAGGTTTTAATAATTGTTGTTGTATGACATAGTTATTAATCTTAGGTTATAAGTGGACCTAAAACCCGGTTAGATCCTAATTAGTTTTAATCAACATAGGATAGGGTTTAAAATCGAGGCTTACAGTAGTACTTAGCTTGGGGGTAGCATCTACGCTACCGTGGCTGCGACGGTCTCAGCTATCGTCTGCACGCCTTGCTCATCGGCGGACTCTCCACGAGGTCTACCTTGAGCATGGCCTCTTCCTGACATCTGAACAATTAACGATTTACATTAGGTACTGTGACCACACAGTCTTGATTTAGCAAGGACATCGTCTTTTCAGACGTTAAAGGAATTCCATAATGCGTGCGGAGTTTACAGTTCAAGTTCCTACTTCTTCGTTGCCAAATGGTGATAATCCTAACTCGGTAATCACTTTACTCGGTAATTCCTAGATATCAAAGAGTAACTACGCTCCGATACCACTTTTTGTAACACCCCTACCGCTAATCCTCTATTTAACGCCTAATCGACACGGTCTCTAATCTAATCACAGCGGAACAACTAAACCAAACGGCGGGTGATACAACGCCGTTAGCCGCCCATACGGTTAACAAGGCTTCAAACAAACAATTAGCCGGGTTTGATAGGAAAGAAATACCGAGTTACCAATAATCAAATTGTAAACAAATCCCGTAATACTTACATCTATGTTCGCCACACAATATCCAAAGGTGATTACCGAGTGCTAAGAGTTAATACAAATTACAACCTCCTTCAAGTCTAACAAAACATAAATTGTTTAATAAGTAACCATGTCTAAGATTGTTTACAATTCCCAAATCCAAAAGGGTGTACCATGTGGTACACCGGCTTAACAAAAAGGCTCTAAGCCATGTACAATTTGGTACACCAATTAAAACGCTAATCTAACAAGAGTGCATCCGGGTCATTCTTCGACCATCAACCATTTCTAGTACCTACAATAAAAACAGTGCCCCAAGGGGCTCAACAAAAGCTGTGTATGAAATTTGCATACCCCGTGTGCTAACGAGGGTACGCCGACTACTTTGTCGTTAACATGGAGTTCATTTAAATTCAACAAGCATGCAGAGTAACAACTCATTCCACGTATACAATAGCACTGCAACACAAAGCACAACAATGAGGCAAGGAGGGGTTCACAGATCACGATCTCATACCTTAGTACACCCTCTAGATATCCTACCTCGCAGATAATTCTAGAGTTAAGTTAGTGCAACCTCCGGTTGAGATAGATACAATCTCACCACCAGGTTACTTCTCTCATAATGTAACACCCCTGCCGCTAATCCAACCATTAACTCCTAACTCGTCTCAATTACCAACATCAAGCAGCGGAAAACAAACTACCAATGGTGGGTATTACAATGCCGTTAGTCACCCACGTGAAAAACAAGACCAAATCCAATACAACAAATCAAATACAATATCGGCCTGATGGGTTATTATACCGAGTACTCAACAATTACAAATACCTTCCATTTCTTAATCAATCCCAATACAATATAAATACAACCTCAAACAAATCTATATCGAGTCTCTACAACCATCAAGTGACTATTACAATTTGGACTTACAAATCAAACCTTACAAATATACAAGTTCCTAATCAACTACCCATGCTATACAACAACCACGTCCTACTCTAGAACGGTAACGGCTCCAATGTACCAGGAAAATAAAATCGGTGCCCCTAGGGGCTCAGCAAAATTGCAGCATATGAAATTCACATAACCCCCGTGCTAACGGGGGTACGCCGACTAATTTGGTCGAGAACATGCGATTCATTTAAACTCAATCAACATGCAATATAATGTACATTATATATGTACATTAACATAAGTACTCAACATACAACAAGGAATACATTCACACTAACACAATAAGTTTGTTAGCTAGTATTACTTAATCTTAGGCTTTGAGGGTTTCTACCTCACTATGCCTTTGTTCCTTATCCATTATCTTACCCATCCTCTTGGGTTACTCTTACACAAGTTCTCTTACTCTCAATCTCAATTCAAGTCTACCATACACAAACTCAATTCTCTACTCAACTCAATTCCTCAAATCTCTCAAATTCTATTCTCAAACTCAATCTCAATTCTCGATTCTCAAAGCAAGTTCTTAATCAATACTATAATTTCTCAAAGGCATCTTTTAAGTCATTGCCCATGACCTCTGGGCAGAGTCATACACAAGACTCACCACCGAGCATACAAATACAAGTGGAACTATACAATTAGCTCCTCAAATTCTTAAATGTCCGGTTCTCTACCGGACTACTCAAATTCTCAAAACTCCTCTCTCGAAGTTATTTCACAATCACATAGATTAGCCTAGAAGTATCTCTCTCGATATCCTCCATTATCTTAGGGAATTCTCAACATCTAGTATTCTCAGGTTTAAGGTTTTACCCAACTTATCGAATACTTTCATGTTCGGGACATTGTTCATATTAGTCGGATCCTCTCATTGTGGTTTGACTATCTTTCTAAGGGGTTTGGTGGCCCCTTACAGTTCTTTACTTCTTTCAAGGTTCATATCTTTGAACTATCATCAATCCTCTAGATAGAGGATCCTTATATACTTCCACTGTTAATTGATTGTGGATTGATTCAATTCGGTTATCTAACTGTAATCGGGAGTTTACTAATCCCGTACAATTCTCTCACGTTCTAGTGAGTTCATAGGTTTACATTATCGCTATTCTTATTTCGATAGTTTTCGTGTGTTACCACGTTTTCATTATTTCACAACCCGACTCTTTCTTCGAGTCACTAATCAAACAAGATCAACTATGAGTCGAACTATAACACACATTCAACATACAAGCACCTCATCCACAACCACACATTTCATGAATTATACAAGCTTCAAATTCAACAAACAGATCAACAAGGAGCACTACAATTCAAGCGCAAGATAGTGCAACCAATCCGATTCGTGCATTTATCTTGTTTAGGTGTTCACACAAACATACAAGCACACAAATCAGAGTAACACCGTTAGCATACGGGGCATGAGAAAATCATACCTTACACCTTGGTTTAACTTTTACCGTGTCACCTCACATTGCTCGGTCCACATACGATCCTCTGATAATGTTTTAAACATTTCCATTAATTTAAGGTACTACGGTATGAAAAACTAGTACTCCCGTAATTAACTCCGTTATCCCATTATTCTTTAGTTTTGTCCATGTGTTCTTAAACTCACAACTTCCTCATTCACCTCTCAATCTTGTTTAAGCTTCTTAGGACATTTATATGTCACCAAATGTAACACCCCTACCGCTAATCCAATCATTAACTCCTAACTCGTATCAATTACCAATAATAATGCAGCAGAAATTGTTACTCCGATGGTGGGTGATACAATGCCGTTAGTCACCCACGTGACTAACAAGGCCAAATCCAAACCAAACAAACAATACAAATATAATATCCACATACCATATCGGTCTGATGACTTGAATATACTGAGTATTCTAATCCAAACAATATTTCCATTCATTAAACAAATCACAATACAATTACAACCTCAATTCAATCCTTATACAAATACAACTCCAATTCAGTTCTATACCGAGTATCTACAATTCCCAAGTCTGCCGATTACAAATCGGGCTCACAATACAATATTTCAATATATATACAACATTCCTAACCAACTACTCATACTTATACATCACCCCGTCTTACACTCTCGGACGGTGATCGGCTTCAATGTACCTAGAAAATAAAAACGGCGCCCCTAGGGGCTCAGTAAATTGCTGCATATGAAATTCGCATACCTCGCGCGCTAATGGGGGTACGCCGACTATTTTGGTCGAGAACACGCGATTCATTTTAATTCAATCAGAATGCAAGACAACATACATTATATATGTACATTAACATAAATACTCAACATTCAACCAAGGAATACATTCACACTAACACAATAAGTTTGTTAGTTATACTACTTAATCTTAGGCCTTGAGGGTTTCTACCCCACTATGCCTTACTCAATACCTCATTGTCTTACCTGCTCTCTTGGGTTACTCTTCCTCAAGTTCTCTTACTCTCAATCTCGATCAAGTTCTACAATACTCAAACTCAATACTCTACTCAAACTCAATTTCTCAAGTCTCTCAAGATTCAACTCAATTCTCAATACTCAAAATTCTCAAACCTCATTCAATTCTCAAATATCAATCAATTTCTCCAACCAATTACTCAAAGGTATATTTTAAGTCATTACCCATGACCTCCGAGGCTGAGTCATACACAAGACTCGCCACCGGGTTTCAAATACAAACAGAGCTATCCACTTAGCTCCTCAAATACTCAAATGTCCGTTTCTCTACCGTACTACTCAAATTCCCAACACTCCTCTCTTGGAGTTATAATACAATCTCATGGATTAGCCTAGAAGTATCTCTCTCGATATCCTCTAATAGCTTAAGGAACTCTCAATGTCTAGTATTCTCAGATTTAAGGTTTTACCCAACTTATCGAATACTCTCATGTTCGGGACATTGTTCATTTTAGTCGGATCCTCTCATGGTGGGTCAACTATTGTTATAAGGGGTTTGGTGATCCCTTACTATTCATTACTTCTCTCAAGGTTCATGTCTTGAGCAATCATCAATCCTCTAAATAGAGGTTACTTATATACTTCCACTATTAATTGTTTTGTGGATTAAATCAATTTGGTTCTCTAACCGTTATTGGGAGTTTACTAATCCCGTACACTCTCTCACATTCTAGTGAGTTCATAAGTTTATGTTATCGTTATTCTTGGTTCAGTAGTTTTAGTGTGTTACCACATTTCATTAATTCGCAACATGACTCTTTCTACGAGTCACTAAACAAGACTCAACTATGAGTCGAACTATAGTGCACATTCCATACTCAAGCAATTCATCCACAATCACACATTTCATGAATTATACAAACTTCAAATTCAATAAGCAGTTCAACAAGGAACAATACCATTCAAGCACAAGAAAGTGCAAACAATCCGATTCGTGCATTTATCTTGTTCAGGTGGTCACACAAGCAAACAAGCACACAAATTAGAGTAACACCGTTAGCATATGGGGTATGAGAAAATCATACCTTTCACCGGGGTTAGCTTTACCGTGTGTTCTCACGTTCCTTGGTTCACTCTTGTTCCACTGATAACATTCAAATGGTTCTATTAACATTAAGGTGTTACGGTATGTAAAACTAATACTCCCCTAGTTAACCCCGTTATCCCGTTATTCATTAGTTTTGTTCATGTGTTCTTAAACTCACAACTTACTCATTCATTTCCTCGTCTTGTTTACACTTCTTAGGACATTTATATGTCACCAAACTAGTCCTAAACAACTCCTAAAACCAATACCAAATCAATCCCCCATCATTTAGACCCTTTAAAACACTTTCGGGAGAATTCTGGGGGTGGTCCGGGACTTGGTCCTTACCCTAAGTCCCGGACCAATACAAGACTTAAGTTTCGACTGAAAATAACATGTGGTCCGGGACCTTGTACCTAGGCCAAGTCCCGGACCAAGGTGAGTGATGTACTCTCGGCACAAAATTGAGGGTGGTCCGGGACTTTGTCCAAGGACTAAGTCCCGGACCCTGCTAAAACCTGCTACAAATGTAATTTTTTCAATCCCAAATCAACCCTAAATCCACACTCAATCTCTCTCTAATCTTTCCACAAGTTTCCTACATATTTAAACACCTTAAACATGCTCTAAACCTCTCCAAATCATTGGTCAAATCCTTACTCCAATTCTTGCTCAATTTCATAAATTCCAATTCTCACATTTTTGCATTTTGCACAATTGTGCATTTCTACTTCTTCTTCATAGTTTCTAGCTCCTACCAACCTCACCAAATCACTTAATAACCATTCCAAATCATTCCTAGACAAATGCACTTCTAAAACCCAAGTCCAACTCTCATTTTCCTAAGTCGTGCACACTAACTCATTTCTAGAATTTCTAAGATTCTCATAGTCATTTTGCTACAGATTTTACTTACTCTATTCACATCCTCCAACTACCATTCCATGGTTACTAATCAACTCAACTCCACCCAAATGAACACCTAAGTTCTCCCATTGTCAAAGTCACCTTACAACACTTATTCCTACCGAAATTTTGCCATAGTTTCCCCATAAACCTAACATGTCCAAACTCATCTTTTTTCAACTTCTCAATCCTAAACTAGCCACACCCATAAAGGGTCCTACCATCACTCAATAATTCCATCCAAATCATCAAATAACATTATAGCTCCAAAATCTCAACAAACCACAATATAATATTATAACTCACAAGGTTGGCACCTAAGCCCTTATTTCAAACATCCATTCACAATTTTTCTCAAATATCAACCAAACACTTTACTAGCACAAGTTTTTGGTTTCATTGCTTTAATTACCCATCCCAAGTTCTAAAACAATAAAAATAAGCATTAAGGTGAGTTTCTTACCTTAAGCTCATAATTTCTTCTTTTCTTTTCAAATCTCCTCCTTCTCTTATTCTTGGTCAAAATTGGCCAAGTTGGCCAATCACTTGCCAACCTCAAAATCAACATTCAAGAGGGGAATTAGGCTCTAACTAATACCCTTATACATTTTAATCTAGCTAGGATTCAAAAGAAGGTGCTTAAAGCACAAAAATGAAGGATTACCTTGAAACCCAAAGATGGGCTTTTGGTCAAGAATCAAAGAGGAGCTCCCAACCACCATTGAAGGCTTGGAAATATGCTCAAACAAGGAAAGAACAAGGCATGGGAGAAGCCAAAAATCGGCTAAGGCAAGAAAATGGGAAAAATTGAGTTTTTCTCTTGAATCTTTTTACCTTAGTTTGAAGAGGAGACTCCGAGCTTCAAGAAGATGTGATTTTCTCTTCCAATGGCCAAAACCCATGGAGGTTAAGTTCATCCTTTTGGGATTTTGAAAAGAGAGGAAGATAGAGAATGATGAGAGGAAGAAGAATATGTGGTTATTTTTGTGTTTTGAGCTTTAATGAAGTTTGGGCATGGAGAGAAAGGTGGAGGAGCCATTGCTGCTCTTTCAAAATTGTCCCAACCAGAAGAGAGGGAGGGGATACGGCTGGAGGAAGGAGAAAGAGAGGAAAGAGAAGGAAAAAAGAAATGAGGGAGGAGAGAGATGGGGGTTACCTTTTTACGTTTTGCTTTTTATGCCTTTTTGACTTATTTAATTAGCTAGTTGGTCAAGAGTGTGCGAGAGGCTGATTTGTGCTGTAAAAACTGGCCCCCACATAATATACTAGCTGGAGCATTTTTTTCTTTTACAGAAAACACTCGTTAATTTACCCGGTTTTAGCACTATTCACTAACCGGGCCCGTTTTCTGGATTTTTCTCGTTTCTTTAATTTTAATGGTTCTTAAGCTTCCATTAATGTTTAATTATAGTTATTTGGTGAACTATAATTTTTATGGGTTCGTTTGACCACTCAAAGTCACGTTTTCGGGGTTTTCTCGAAAACGTGCGCTAAAGCTTTATTAGCATTTTTAATTCATTTTATGGATCCATTTTCTTCGGGAATTGTTACCGTATATTAATTAGGCATTATTAAGCCTTGGAAATCCATCTAAGATCCTTGTTGAGGTCGTATTCCTCCTACGGTCACATAACGCTCAATTTAGCGTTTTTTGCTTTTTAGGCGTTTTCTCTTTTCTTTTGGATTTATTTTTCTTTACCAAAACACTTTAGGCACTAATAGGCCCTCAAATATCATGTTAGATTAATTTAATCACCCTAATTAAGTTCGGGGTATTTCACCAAACAACTCCTAAACAACATCTAAAACCAATACCAATCAATCCCCCATCATTTACAACCTTTAAAGCACTCACGGTTGAATTTTAGGCATGGTCCGGGACATGGTCTGGGTCTATAGTCCCGGACCAATGCATTTCATGACTTTTGGCTGATTTTTCCTTGTGGTCCGGGTACTGGTCCGGGTCCCTAGTCCCGGACCACCTATTTTCTCCACTTTGGGGGCTTATTTTGATGCGGTCTGGGACCTTGTTCCTAACCTAGGTCCTGGACCCTGCTAAAAACTGCTACGTATGTAATTTTTCAACCCCAATCAACCCTTAATCCACACATAATCATCCCCTAATCTTTCCACATGTTTTCTACATGTTTAAACACCCTAAAACACTTCTTAAACCACCTTAAATCATTGGTCTCAACTTCTTGCTCAAATTCAACAAATTCAATTCTCACATTTTGCATTTGCACTCTAATGCTCTAAAAACATTTCCATGACAGTTTGCATTTCTACCATTCATTACCAATTCATCTATTGGCCATTCCAATTCATTTCTAGACAATGCATTATCTGTGCCCAATTCCATCCTTCATTTCCAAGACTATGCACACTAACTTTTCACTAGCATTTCTAAGATCTTCATTTGCTATTTGCTATAGATTTTACACACTCTCATATCTATTCTCCATCCACCATTTCAAGGTTATCAAACATCCCAACTCAAGCCAAATGAACACCTAAGTTCTCCCATTGTCAAAGTCACCTAAAACGCTTATTTTCTACCAAAATTTCGCCATAGTCTCTCCCTAAACCTAACATCTCCAAACTCACCCATTTTCACTTAAATCAATCCTAAGCTAGACACATCCACAAGGGATCCTACCAGCACACAAGCTCAATCCAAAATTCACCCAAAATCTTCTCAAACAACAATACCAATATATATATTCAAATCATTTGGTTCTAAGGCCTTTAATTCACACAACAATTCACAAGTTCTCTCAAACTTCAACCAACTACCTTATCTCACGTATTTTGGGTTTATTATTTAATTTTAACCCATCCTAAATACTAAGGAAACCAAAATAAACATTAAGGTGGATTTCTTACCTTAATCTTCCAAGTTTCATTTCAATTCTTCTCTTCCTCTTCCTCTTCTCAATTTCGGTCAAGTGGGCAATGGAGTTGCCAAACTCCATCCCAACATTAAAAGAATCACAAAAAGAGTATAATTAAACTTCCAAACCCTTGGAAACATTCTAACTCAAGGAAAGGCTTAAAGCACCATAAGTTAGGGTTTTTACCTTTGGAGTTCCAAGAGGGGTTTTAAGCCTTGAATCAAAAAAGGGTTTCCGCCACCATTAAAAGGTTGAAAAAAATCTCAAAAAAGAGAGAAAAACAAGGCATCATAAAGGGGGAAAAATCGACCACACTTAAAGATGAGGGAAAAGTGAGTTTTTCTTGGAGATTTTTACCTTGAATGAAAGAGGAGACTCCAAGCTTCAAGTTGATTCCATTTTCCCTTCAAATGGGCTAAACCCATGGAGATGAAGTTCATCCTTTTGGGATTTTGAAAAGAGATAAAGATAGATCTTGGTGAGAGGATGAAGAATATGTATTTATTTTTGTGATTTGAGCTTTAATGAAGCTTGGGCAAGGCAAAAAAGGGAGGAAGCCATTGTTGGCTGCTCCAATGTTGTTCCAGCAGAAGGAGGGAGGAGGAAATCAGCGGGAAAGAAAGGAGGAAGGAAAGAGAATAAGGGAAAAGAGAAATTGGAGGAGAGAGAAGAGAGAGTTACCTTTTTACTTTTCCACTTTTCCTTTTCTTTCTTTCTTTACTTATTAAGGTCAAATGAGTCAAAAGGGAGGGGTGAGTCAATATAAAAGCCGGCCCTCTTATAACATGTAAGCTGGAGGATTTTTCATCTTTTACAAGAAACGCTCGTTCATTACCCGGTTTTAGCACTATTCACTAGTCGGGCTCGTTTTCCGGATTTTTTCTTGTTTCTTTAATTTTAATGGTTCTTAAGCTTCCATTAATGTTTAATTATAGTTATTTAGTTAACCATAATTTTTACGGGTCCATTTGACCACTCAAAGTCACGTTTTCGGGTTTTCTAGAAAAACGTGCGCTAAAGCTTTATTAGCGTTTTAAATTCATTTTATGGGTCCGTTTTCTTCGGGAATTGTTTTTGTATATTATTTAGGCATTATTAAGCCTTGGAAATCTATCTCAGACCCTTGTTGAGGTCGTATTCCTCCTATGGTCACATAACACTCATTTTTGCGTTTTTCGCTTTTTAAGCGTTTTCTCTTTTCTTTTGGATTTATTTTCTTTACCAAAATTACTTAGGCACTATTAGGCCCTCAAATATCTTATTAGAGTAATTTAATCACCCTAATTAAGTTTGGGGTATTTCACATAACCCGAAAATCCCCAACTTATCTCTTTAGACGGATAAGCTCTGCCAGTCTCACTCCAGTCGGGCACCACTATATGGAACACGGCCCCGCAGGGCACCACAATGTGGCACACGGCCCGGTATCAAGGGAGTTTGACCACGGATTTGGAAACAAACGCTCTGTTGTTTCCTCATCCTTGCACGCGTGACTCACAATCCCCTAACCCCACTCTCGGGTTAGTAATAATTTCCGGTCAGTGAGTTAGTTAACATTCAACTCACAAACATTCATACATGGGACATGGCGCTTATTTAGCGGTTAGGTCCCAACATCTTTAGTTAAGTCAAGTGCCGAGTTAGGTTAGTCCACAAACAATCATTCACTCATACTTGACGCTCAGCCCATCACAAGGCATAGAAAAATGCAGTAAATCAGATTCGTGTGTTTATCTTGTTTAGGTGATGGAAAGCAAGCACACAAGCACACAATTCAGAGTAACTACGGTAGCATACAGGGCATGAGAAAATCATACCATTCACTATCGCTTTCGGATCACCGAGTCCTCTTTGGAAATCGACTATACGAGTCTTATAACATACATAGCATCGGGCAGTTAATTCTCTATAGTTAACCTAAAACCTTTCATCTTTATGTTTCCCCAAGGTACAATTACTAGTTCCTTACAATTCATACTTATTCACAAAATCACTTGCTTCTCATCATTTCTTAAGTTCCCATGTGCATATTATTTTCCTATCACCATCATTATTCTCCCTATGGTCTACTACTTAAGCCTTTTTATTTATTTATTTGACTCGACCGACCTTACCCAGGGTCGGTCCCAAGGTCGGTCAAAGTTAGTAGGTTGGGGTTCCAAAAATTTCAACTTTGACCGACCTTCCCAAGGTCGGCCCTAAGGTCAGTCGAAGTCAGTAGACATCCGTTCTGTAAAATTTCACTCTGACCAACCTTGCCAGGGTCAGTCCCAAGGTCGGTCGAAGTCAGTAGACATCTGTGTTTGAAAATTATGACTCGACCGACCTTGCCAAGGTCAGCCCCAAGGTTGGTCGAAGTCAGTAGACTTCCGGGTTTGCAAATTCTGGCTCGACCGACCTTCCTAGGGTCGGTCCCAAGGTCGGTTAGAGCCCGTATTCTTATTTTAACTTTGTTTTCACTTCATTCATCTACCCATTTCTTCCCTAATATTTTCTCAAGCATTCTAAACATGTTTAACACCAATTTTGATGCTCTAAACTTCCCTAAACCACTCACTAAACTCATTACTCATTCCTATGTAAATTTCACACAAATTTCACTCTAAATCTTCTTCCTTAGGTTCTTGCTACAACTTTTGTTTTCCATCCCAATGGTTCACCAATTAGTGTTGTTCTAATACTCCTCATTCATCATTTTTGTTCTCCCATTCTACACATATACACAACCATCTCTAATCTAGTTTCCTAGGTGGTTAACTACTCACTTCAACACTAGAACACAACTAATTAACCTAGGTTGTTTATACTCATCCAGGCACCTAAGTCATTTAGTTTCTACAAAAATTTTGACATAGTTCCCCTACAATTTTTAACATTGCCCACACACAATTTCAGCTCACAAACTCATTCCCACTAATATCCACATCAATCTTAGCATTAACGACCATTAAATTCTTGCACATATATTTTTATTCTAGCACCTTTACCATTTGGCTTTAAGGCCTTCAAGCATCATTAAACCAACACTAAACACTTAATCCTCTTCCTCATTATCCAATAACACAACCCATACTTAAACCATGTAAATTTCCTCCTTTTCAAGCATTTAAAATCTGTTACAAAGGTCACACAAAATCAACTCAAGGTAAGTGCCTTTACCTTAGATTTCTAGCTTTCTTTTTCTCTCTTCTTTTCTCCTTTCTTCTTTTCTTTGTTCTTGTTCTTGACTTCAAAACCGGTCAAGAGCACTTTTTGCCTTAATGCTACAGCCAACAATTGAACAACAATTCCCACTTAAAACTAGCCCTTATTTAGCCTAGGGTTTAATCACTTGCTTAAACCCTAAAAGAGGCATTACCTTGTAAATGTCTAGATGAGGTTTTGGACAGCAACAAGGGCAAGATTCCAGCTCCAAGAATGAGGAATACCGGCTGGAATGAGAAGAGCAAAATGCTCAAAAACCTTGAAATTTCCAACTTGAAAGAGAGAGCTAGAAAGGTAGATTTTTGAGTTTCTTTTTACCTTAGAATAATAAGGGAGTGAAGAAGCTTCCAATTGTGGTCTCAAATCTTCAAATGAGCTTTAGCCATGGAGATGAAGTTCATCTTTTCCAAATTTTGAGAAGGTGGAAATGTTGCCCAAAGAGAGAGGAGTTCAATGGTACAATTTTTTATGGAGTTTCGATAAGGTTTAAGCCTTCAACAATGGAGAAGAAGAGAGGGGTGTAGTGAGGTCTTTAAATCACCATTAAAGGGCTGGAGGAGGAAGAAGAGAGTCAAATGGGGAGGCAAAATCGTGAGAGAGGGAATGAAAGTAGGAGAGACAGAGTCAGATTTGCTTTTTACTTTACCTTTTCTTTATTTTGACTTTTAGTGTGTAAGGAAGGAAATAAAAGAGAGGGGAGAGTGCTGGGAACGAGACACACCACACACACACACACACACACACACACACACACACACACATTAAACTTCTGATTTTTATTTACAAAGGGGAAGGATAGTTTGGTTTTATTACAACTAACACCCCACAAGTTCTATTTTTGCACTATTCACTCACCGGAACCCGTTTTCCGGAATTTTCTCGTGTAATTAGTTTTAATGGTTCTAGACCTTCACTAGGTTTATTATAGCTATTTAATTGACTATAATTATTATGGGTCCATTTAACCCGCTTAAAGTCATGTTTTCTCGGTTTACTCGAAAAACGCGCTTTAAGGTTCGTGTGTGTTTTTAATCCGTTTTAAGGATCCATTTTCTTCAGGAATTGTTCCCTCGTGTTTAATTAGGCGTAATTAAGCTTCTAAAACCCTCATTAGTCTAATTAATCACTCTTTTAAATTTTGGGATATTTCATACTATCCGTAAGTCCAAGAAAATTGTCAGCAAGTAACCAGCCCGCCTCTGTATTATGAACATTGCCATGCACAACTTGGTAGTGAGAAAACCACAACTTCCACAATAATATCATATGCAAGTAAACAAGGAACAAGTTGCTTGAGAAACAATTGAAAGAATCCAGTCCCTAAAAGCCCCTTCTATTCTCAAATCCTGTGGCGGTTGTAAGCATTTGCGAGCCCTCAATCCCTCCACTTATGGTGGTCATGGTTCGGGTTCCACTCATTTCGGTCCTAAGATCACCGATTCCTGTTCTGGGACATGTGTATTCGGGTTCAGAACCGACCAGGGGAGGTTTTGGTTCCGAAGGTTGTATTCGCTTTGGATTCACTCAAAAACTGGTTTGGGCCAGTTCCAGAGCTATTCCGTCCGGTTCGGGCCAAAACCACGTCATTTTGACGTTTGACAAACGAGTAGTTTGACCGGTTCTAGGGCGGTTCACCGATTCCGGTTTTGGTGGTTCCGAATTCAAGGTCAGTTTTGGGCGGTTCTCATCCCGGATCGGTCCTGAATCCCCAAAGCTATATTCATATTTGCTTCAATTGGTCACAGATCTGGTTCCGAATCGGTTTTGACCGGTCTCGGTTCCAATCGATTCCAGTTCGGACCGCCGGTTCGATTCTATTCAAACCCAATGGCCACCATTACCCTCAACCCCCGAGCAATGCAAAAATACATGGCTGTAGGACTCCACTGCACCACAAAAGAAGTTGGTGCCCACCTGATCCCCACACCTAGAAGCCAGAACCGCACCACATGGAAGGGCACCATGCAGCAGACGCCAAGAAAAGAGCTTCACTCTTGGATGCAGATCTGGACGCCATAACCTTCGAATAGCCTGTCCCACATTCGAGCAACTAGACCCTATCCCATCTTGAAGCTCACTCATCCTCATGTAGTAGGCTGACCTTACAGTGAAGTTGTTGTCCTTTGTTAAATTCCAACCCAACCATCCTTCTTGTCTTGCTGCAAAGGAATGGAAAGCACGAGTTCTGCATGTAACACCCCTCACACTTAATCAAACATTTATACAATACTCAGTACAAAATTTATTCCAACTCAATTACATTATAGCAGAAAAATCACTAATTACATCAACTCGGGTGCTACAGCCGTTACTCACTCACGTGAGTAACTAGGCATCCAATTTCTATCTCATAACTACCACTGTGATGAGCAAGAGATAGACATACATCTCTATACTAATCCAAATACAAAACTAGTGAGCATTCTAATATTCAAACCCTTACAACATCCTTACTATACAATTGTATTGGAATAACATAATCTTACATTGATGACTATCTACCCATCGCTTCCTGCACTCTGTCAACATCGGAAGATGCATACCTGTAAATGTTTGTTGTAGTATGGAATAAGCCCCTACTGAGTATGCTATCATGTAACCGTCATGCGCCCTCAGACCCTCGGATTAATTGGTCGAGTTGGCATGCGGTTCATTACATGCAATCCTTTTATATAACTTAAAACTGTAAAGTAATAATATATATTGCAGTAATTTAAAATAACAATCAAGTCCCCGGCTTCACTTGTCACACCAACAATAAACCAACCAAATCCATAACAATGTAGATATGAGTATAATAACTCAACTCAATCAATCCACACAAACGTCACAAAGGTTATTCTGTTCACATAACATACAATAGTATAATATAAGCACACTAAACAATGAGCGAGATACCACAAGAGTTAAAAATGTTCAATTTATTCTCGTTCTCGGCCTGAAAGCCCTAAGTAAGACTTGTCAATTATACGAGTTGTCTAGCTGTTTGTATATAATGTTTAGTTTGAGAAGTATCTCATGCTTATGACAATGTCTCATTATACTAACACATCTCTACTCCATACCTTTATTTAAGGCGGGTCACCCACGGCAGTAGCCATTCCAACGGTAGAGTCTCCGAATTCCATCTCTATACATAGTTTGAACACTGATGATTAAGGTCTCTTAATCTAGTCCTAAGTACCTACTCAGGATCCAATGTAACATTTCGAATGTGTGCCTTCATAAGGTCTTATACCTAGTGTCTCTAGGTGATTTGTACCACTCGAATGTAATAATACGAGAGCAGCTTTAAGCAGGCCATTGCTACGTATATAAGTCTCGGATAATATATATCTTATTATCCTATGCTACAATGCTTTCCTCACTTCTATAATAATATTATATAAGGTAGCTTCATTTCCGTTAGTTCGTTATATATATATATACGAACAATACTGTTATCGTGTAAATAGCAATAGTAAGGCAATAACATTCAACAAATCACACATGATAATTACTATCAAGCACATATATCATCTTAGCAATCAAGCACACAGATATATGAACCCGAGGAAGTCCTCAGAAACAATCAGATCACACAATAACATACCTTTCACCGTAATATATGCTAGCGTGACGATTTCACACTCATCCGACACTTCTTGAAGTCTTACGGATCTGGAATACGTATCACAACACGTATTAATATACTACAATCGTATTACGGTACGGTAATCCCGTGGTATCACTAATTCCTCTCGGTTTACACCCCCGTTGTTAACCATTTGTTTGTACTCGGGTCACGGGTTTACTCGGGATTTAGTTATATTGATGTTACGTTTCATGTAGTATTTCATTATAGTATGTATTACAACTTAGGATATGGTTCCTAATAACCTATCTCTTATTCTCTTGTACAATATTGTATAAGTACGCATTTATGTAGTTGTTACTACGTTTCATGTAAGTATTGACCTTTTGTTATTTGTTTTTGTCTAGTATTATATTAAGTTTAACCTATGGTTGTAACATATTTTATAAATTCCAAACACACTACCTATCTGTCTAGAATTATTTCTCAACTCCCACAAGTTTCTTTATTTACAATTTGACCCCTTTTCCTACTTAAACTTTACAAATGACATATTAAACTATATATTGAACAACTATTTCAATTTAACTCCAAATCAAGCCCCATAAATTCTCAAAAATTCATAACAGACCCTAGTATGTTTTAATCACCATTTCAACCCATAACTTTCAAAAATAACCAACCTACGTCATGTTTTATGAATTTTTTACATATAACTCCATAATTTAATATAAGGTCATAATTAAATTACTTAGTCACCTAATTTGGTTAAGGCCTCTTATATGGTCAATGTTGACTTCCCAATTATTGTCTAGACCCAAACTTTCAGTATTTATGAATTTACCCCATAACGTTCTGGAATTTGCAATTTAACCCCAAACTTGTAAAATTTTATAATATTTATTTAAATTCATTTTCCAACCCAATTTTTGGCCGTATTTATATATAGCCCTCATATTTTAATTTATTTATGGTTTTAGCCCCAAACTTTATCATATGTATATTACTTACTTTAAATATAATTAAAACTTTAAATAATTTAATGAAATGGCCTAATGACATGGCCTATTACAACCTTAAACTTGTAACATAAAATTACAATTAAATATCTTTAAAAATACAGTAAATTCTCAGCCTCACTGAAATACCCCAAACATTTGATACCCTAATTAATAAGGAATTAATTTAAATAAAAAATAATCAACTGAAATACCCCGAAATTTAAAATAGTGATTAATTAGGATAATGAAGATTTTAAAGGCTTAATTATGCTTAGATAAACATGAGGGAACAAATCCCGAAGAAAACGGATCCTTAAAATGGATTAAAAACACAAACGAACCTTAAAGCGTGGTTTTCGAGGAAACCGGGAAAACATGACTTTAAGTGGGTCAAATAGACTCGTAATAATTTTGGTCAACCAAATAGTCATTAATAAACATTAATGAAGGTCTAGAACCAATAAAATCAATTAAATGAGAAAATTCTGGAAAACGGGTTCCGGTTAGTAAAAACTGTAAACACTGGTAAGTTGTGGGGTGAGAATGTAAATAAACTAAACTAGTGTGTCCACTTTTGAAAAAAATAAATTAAAAAGATGTGTGAGGGCTGTGTGTGGCCGGTCAGCTTTGTCTCTCTCACTCTCTTTTGTTTTTCCTAATATGCTACAAGACAAAAGCAATAAAGCAAAAGGAAAAAAATAAAAACACTCTCTCACCTACCCTCACTCACCCCCACTGTAAAGCACTCTCCGTCTCTGAATTTTATTCCTCCTAAAAGCCCCTCCAATGGCGATTTTGAGAACCCATTCAACACTCCCTCTTCTCTCCTCTTGTTGAACACTCAAACCTTCTCCAAAAATTATAAAAACTGTACCGTTGAATTCCTCTCATCAAGGAGATCATTCCCCTCTTTTCCAAATCCGAAAATACCCACTTTCATCTCCATGTGTATGGCTATTTTTGAAGATGAAGACCACCATTAGAAGCTCCTCCTTCACCTTGTTTGTTTAAGGTAAAAAGAAATCCAAAAAACTAGCATTTTTAGCTCTCATTTGTGAAATAGAAATTTCAAAGTTTGGAGCTTCTTATTCCCTATTTTCCCAGCCGATTTTCGCTTCACCTTGGAGTTGAAATCTTGCTTTGGTTGCTGTTCTAAGCTCCATCTACACCCTTGCAAGGTAAGGCCCTTTCTAAACCTTAAAAACATGCTTTAAACCCTCGGACGATTTAAGGGTTAGTTTTAGCTTAGAATGTGTGTATATTAATGGGTTGTAGCATTAGAGGTTTGAGCTTCCATAACCGGTTGGTCAAGAAGAGAGGAAAGGAAAGGAAGGAAGAAGGAAAGAAGGAAGGAAGAAGAAAGAAATAAAAGCTAGAAGGAAATCAAGGTAAATTGCACTCAACTTGTGTAGTTTTTGTATGCTTTATGTAACAGATTTAGAAGCTTGGAATGAGTATTGTAAATGGTCTTGAGTAGTGGTATAATGTGGAAGAAAACCAAACTGTTTTAGAGCTTTAAAAGATTATTAAAAACTTGTATAAACCTTGAGGAAAGAAATGATGTGTGTGTAGGAATTAAATGAGTGTTTAGTGTGTATATTGATAATATGTGTGTTGAACAGGTTTGAAAAATGACAATATGTGAGTAAAAACATGTGGTGAGAATGTTAAAATTTAGGGGAGACTATGTCAAAATTTACCTAGGAAACTAGAACACTTAAGAGCTAGAAACAAGTGGAAAAACACTTTGAAACAAATTTTAAAAGGAGCTAAGTTGTGGGTAGATTAAAAGTGATGGATAGTGCATTTTAAACCTTATAAATGGCATTAGAAAGGGAAACCATGAGTGGTAGAAGAGGGAACCAAAACTACAGCATAACAAGACTAGGAAGAATAAATACAAGTGCTGAAATGAAACTTATAAAATAATGTGTGTGAATTAGTATAGAAATGAGTAATGAGTTAATGGAGGAACTAAGGTGAATTATAGGGTTTAATTAGTGTTAAAACATGTGGGATTACACATAGGAGTATTGAGGAAGTAACGGGTAAAGGAAGGAACCGAAACAGAAATAAAAATGAAAACACTGGACTGGACCGACCTTGGGACCGCCTTTGGCAAGGTCGGTCGAGCCCAGATTTACAATGGTGGAAGTCTACTGACTTTGACAGACCTTGGGACCAAACTTGTCAAGGTCGGTCGAGCCCAGATTTACAATGGTGGAAGTCTACTGACTTTGACAGACCTTGGGACCAAACTTGTCAAGGTCGGTCTAGTCGTAAAAATGAGTAACCAGAAGTCACTGACTTCGACCGACCTTGGGACCTACCTTTTATGGTTGGTCGAGTCTTAAATTGCCAGAACCAGAACATACTGACTTGGACCGACCTTGGGGCCGGACTTGGCGAGGTCGGTCAGGCCTGGAATTGGCAGTAACAAATCACACTGACTTCGAACGACCTTGGGGCCGACCCTGGGTAAGGTCGGTTGAGTCATAAAAAATAAAAATAAAATTTATGTAAACAAATGTATATATATATATATATGCACATATATATATATATATATAAGTACATCATTGTTGGGTAAGAGTAATAAGAGAACATGCACATAAGCAAGAAAATAAACTTAAAGTATGAAATGGGTTCATAACCACTTATGACTTGTAAGAACTAGTGAGTATACATAGGGAAAAGTAATGGAATAAAGAGTTAAATCGATAATAAGTCATTAACCCTACAACTCCATGTATGTTATAGGACTTGAATTGTGAACACCGAAGGAAAGTCGGTTTGAAGTACAACGGTGGACGGTATGAACTTCTCATGCCCTGTATGCTACCTTGGCTATTATGATTTGTGTGTTTGTGTGCTACCTGATCACCTAAATAAGATAAAACGCACGAATCGGATTATTGCGCTTATATGATATTGTTCTTTGTTGAATGTTTATCTTAACCTTCAGTTTGTATAATTCATGAAATGTATGAATGATAATGAATTGCGTGTGTCTTGTTGTGTATTGTATTGACTAAGTAATGTAGTATAGGACTTCTAACTGATTCCTAACTAGCTAACCATTCTAACATAAGAATTTGGTAAATTGGAATGAGTAGAAGTCCGATATAGTTTCGGCCACGCGTGAGGAGGAGGAGACACAAGAGGTTGGATCCAAATCCTGGCCTTTATCTTTCCATGGACCAAACCCCTTAAATGGGTAGCATCTAGGATTAGTGAGCCACCCTAAAGCCCGGCGGTGGGATGGTGTAGTCTCTGCCCGGAGGTCATACCGACTTAACATGAGTAAAAGTAAGTTAGTAAGAATGGATAAGTAAGTAAGTACTGTGTGAACAAGATTGTGTAAGTAATGTAGTACTGAGTAAAAGAGTAAAGAACATCCAATTAACCCGGATGGGTAACTAGCTAACCATTGATGAAGTAAGCATCGTGAATGGTATTGTAATACTGTTGGGCTTGTGTGTTGCCTTCGGTTGTTTGTATTGTAACTTGTATGAATGTATTGTTATATGTAACAACATGTATGCATTTATAAAATGAACTCCATGTATAGTCGACCAATTAGTCGGCGTACCCTAGTTAGCACGCGGTATATGTGAAGTTTATATGCATCGTTTTGCTGAGCCCCTTGGGGCACTGTTTTTAATTTTACAGGTGCTCGCGAAGGGTGAAGATTGTGATGAGATCGAGATGATTTCTTTTTGTGTAATTAGTGGATTATGAATGGTATACCAAGTTGTACATGGCTATAGGCCTTTTTGATTAGCCGGTGTACCATGGGGTACACCCTTTTGGATATTGGAAGTATTGAGAATTAGTGGAATGAGTAGGTTGTTAAACTTATTATTTTTGTAAATTCAAGGAAGGGATGTAGTTAATTATACTTTTGGATACTCGGTAATCAAACAATGTAAGTAGATGATATTGTGTATTTGTGAAGTAATGTTAGTAGCTCGGTATATTCTATGATTATTAGACCGTTACTGTATGTAGAGTAAGCCTTGCTAGCCGTATGGACGGTTAGTGGCATTGTATCACCCGCCGTAGTATTAGTATTTCCACTGCAAGTAGTAGGATAATCGGGACAATTAGGCGGTAAGTAAGGAATTAGCAGTAGGGGTGTTACAAAAAGTGGTATCAGAGCACAGTAGCGCTCTGATGTCTAAGAATTACCGAGCATAGGGATTACCAAGTTAGGATTGCAACCATTTTAAAACGGAGATATAAAAACCTAACTCGGAATGACCGTTGATAACAACGGATACCCTTAACGTCCGTATGGACAATACCATTGCTTGAATTCAAGACCAACTAGTCATGGTGTTATGGCGTCACGGTGTTACAGTGCCTAATGTAAATGTTAAATGTTCAGATTTTAGGACGAGGTCCAGGCCGACCCAAAGGAGGGGCTGCCGATAGACCAGGCACGCAGACGATAGCAGAGATCGTCGCTGTCACGGTAGCACAAATGCTACCTCAAGTAATTACCGCCGTACAACAATCACGGCAAAATCAACAAACTCAAGCGGGACCAACCCCACCCCCTCCACCCAAAGATGTGAACAGGGAAAAATCAGTCGCTGAACTCCGACCTCCATGCTTTAGAGGCGAGAGCGACCCGGCAAAACTAGAAGCTTACATCTCCGAAATGGAGACAACATTTGAGACCCTCGAAGCTCCTGCTGGAGTTCGAGTGAGAGTATCAGCATACTACCTCAAAGACGCTGCCATGGATTGGTGGAAGCTAGTAAAACATGAATATGCCAACGACCCCACCTTCGACTGGGAATCCGTCACCGCCATCCTCCGATCCAAATACTATCCAGAGCACATCAAAACCAAGAAACGACTAGAGCTTGACGCTCTGAGGATGACAGAGAGAATGTCAGTATATGAGTACTACCGCACCATCACCTTCATTCTACGTCTTCTACCCGACCTTGGGTACACCGGCAAGGTATTGGTCGATCGCTTCTATGATGGTCTGAGCCATCGCCTTCGGTACGGTATGGGGTACACCAGATTTACCTCACTTCAGGTAAATATTGGTTTGAACCCTTAGTACCATTGTAAATGCTTAAACCTTTATCTTTATGAGTAAGGGCACCATCTAATACCTGAAACTTCAGGAGTGCTATCACGCGGCATCTCGCGTTGAGATTACTTGCCAATTAAGGGATGAGGAGCAGGCGCTTAAGTGCAAGGCCAACAGTAAGAACACCAGTTCTGAGGAGCAGAACCAAGGCAAGAGCTGGAAAAAGAAGAAGGGGAAGTTCTTCCAGCAATCCCAAAAGAACACCCCTAGTGATATCAGTGCCCATGCTGAGAAGGGCAAAGTAGCTGAGCCTTTTCAGCTAGCTTATTCTGCACCGGTGGATGCGAAGCCACTGAGATCACACCCGCTTAAGGGTAAACTTCTAAATTCATACTTGTACATGTATAATTATCATAATTAGTATTCCCGCACCAAATGTGCTAACATTCAAAGCCTTTGGTTCTGGCTCCGGGTATCACAAAAACTACTCTGACAGCCGCAACTATGTTTGTAGAAAGTGCAACCAGGATCACCCTGGCACAGACTGCCAAGGGAGGGAAATCAGTTGCTACAACTGTTAGAAACCGGGACACCATGCTAATGTGTGCCTGGAGAATGCAAGGTCCAAGGGAAACTTCCAGAGCTATAAGTAGAGGGAAGGCAAGGAGGTTGCATCTGGCGATGCTCCAGCCCAACAGGCCTCGCAGGGACAGGGGTCCCGAGATCCTTAGAAGGGCGCACCTCAGAGGCAGTCGGCCTTGCATATCATCGACTGTGACGGGACCAGTACTAAGTCCGGCCTAGGTATTAACTTAAACCTTGAATCCTTGAGAAGCATGTCTAAGTATCGGAGTACTTATTTGAATGAATGCATGAGTAAATAGAATTGAAGTATGTATTGAGCATGAAATGAATTAGTGGGACTAGAACCAATAGTAGATGAAATTTATAACCATAGGTAGATTTAATATCTGCTATCCGATACCTTCAAACCCAAATCATGAAGATGACGACATCACCACTTACCACTACTCCAACGAGCAGTGTCAGGTTATCCGACCAGGTATGATTCTATTAAAGGGATACCTGACACCCAAAGCACAAATTTCAATTATCCGACGATGCAATGAACTAAGGACGGGTCCAGGAGGATTTTATACACCCGAATTCCCCGGTGGAGCGAAGATGAAGCTAAAGATGATATGCTTGGGAAAGGATTGGAATCCTTATACCAAGACATACCAAGAGACTCGGATATAAGACGGAGCGACGCCACCAACAATACTCCCTGAATTTCAGAGGCTTGTCACATAAGCTGTAGAACTTCCACAACAATGTGAAAATGATCCGATCCCTGCACTTGAAGCGGACCTCTGTATCGTCAACTTCTATGAGAAAGAAGGACGACTTGGGTTATACCAAGATAAGGACGAGACGACGGAATCTCTTGAACAAGGAGTACCAGTAGTGTCTTGGTCCAATGGTGATGACGCCGTATTTTTGTATAGTGAGCAGAAGCGTGTGGACCTCGCAGAGAAACTGGTATTGAGATCAGGAGATGTCCTAATCATGGGTGGAAAGTTAAGGTTGCTGTATCACGGTATCAAAATGATCAAGTTGAATACGGCACCGTCGGCAATAATCAATGCCACACACATGAAACCAGAACGCCCGAACCTTACCTTTAGGAAGTACTAAACTTGTAGTATCATGTAATATATTAGTAACGTGTATTAGAGACACGACATGTATGATGGTTGGTTTATCAATAAAGAGCAGTGTTGATTATTAAATTCCACTTGTGTCCTACCATCATTACTCATAAACTTGTGAATCAATAGGTTGTGGACTTGGTACCGAAGGTAACCTGAGTATCCTCACCGAAGCACAAGCCGATAAGAGCGGCATCATCTTAACGGGAACCTTACTAGTGAACGGCATTGATGCCTCAGTATTATTCGACTCCGACGCCTCTCACACCTTCGTTTCGCCATATTTTGCGAAGAGGTTGGGGCTAGATGCCGATGAGATACCGAACTTCTTGGTTACTCTCCCGTTGAAGGAGCGAGTACGATGTACCAAGTATTACAAGACAACCACGATCCGAATCAAAGGCGAAGAGTTTCCCATCTCCTTTATCGAATTTAACGGGTTGGGATTCGACTTGATAGTCGGGATGACTTGGTTGGAGCGGCAAAAGGGGCGAATCCTCTATGCCGAGCATAGACTGCTGCTCAAGAGTCCTTTTGGGGTTACAGTATCTTACCGTCAGAAACCGAGAGAGCCTTCGACTACAGTCATCTCCGCTATGGCTATGTACCGGGAGCTCAGAAAGGGGCACAATGTGTATCTTTGCTATGTACAAGATCTGGAGAGAGATCCAGAATTCAATACCGATTGTATCCGAATTCCCCGATGTATTCCCGAAGGAACTGCCTGGTATGCCACCTCAGAGAGCTGTTGAATTTAAGATTGATCTTTTTTCTGGTACCGGTCCCATTGCTAGGGCACCGTACCGTATGGCACCAGCAGAAATGACCGAGCTAAAAGAGCAATTGTGCGACCTTATCGACAAAGGGTTTATACGCCCGAGCGTATCACCCTGGGGAGCACCGGTCCTCTTCGTGAAGAAGAAGGACGGTAGTCTCCGACTCTGCATCAACTACCGCGAATTGAATGTGGTCACCGTCAAGAATAAATACCTATTGCCACGCATTGACGACCTATTCGACCATCTGAAAGAAGCTTCAGTCTTCTCCAAGATTGACCTTTGATCTGGGTATCATCAGATTGCTATCAGAGAGCAAGACATAAAGAAAATGGCATTCTGTACCAGATATGACCACTACGAATTCATAGTCATGCCATTCGGTTTGTCAAACGCACTAGCTAAGTTCATGGATGTAATGAACCGTCGGTTCAGTGATCAGTTGGACACTTCTATTGTAGTCTTCATCGACGACATCCTTGTGTATTCGAAATCTGCAGAAGAGCATGCCAATCACCTTAGAAAAGTACTTGAGACACTACACGAGAACCAGCTCTATGCGAAGTTCTTTAAATGCAAGTTTTGGCTACATCAGGTACCATTCCTCCGTCATGTCATCTCGAGCGCGGGTATTTCAGTCGATCCATCGAAGATTGAAGCTGTACGATCATGGCCTAGACCTAAGACTGTTACCGACATTTGGAGCTTTCTTGGTCTAGCCGGTTATTACCGGAGATTTGTAAAGGACTTCTCGAAAGTTGCTAAGCCCATGATTACATTGGTGAAGAAAGATGCACCGTTTGTATGGACAAACGAGTGCGAGGTATCCTTCCAGAGCCTAAAGGACTCATTGAACTCAGTGCCCATTCTTACTCTTCTAGAGGGCACAGAGGGATTTTATGTATATTGTGATGCATCAGACAAAGGAATGGGATGCGTACTCATGCAGCATGGCAAGGTAGTAGCTGACGCCTCCCGCCAGCTGAAAAAGCCTGAGGAGAATTACCCGACTCACGATTTAGAGTTAGGAGCCATTATTTTCGCCTTGAAAATATGGCGACACTATCTCTATGGGGTAAGCATCACCATCTACTCCAACCATAAAAGCTTACAGTATGTATTCAAGCAAAAGGAACTGAATTTGAGACAGAGAAGGTGGATGCAGTTTCTGTCAGATTACGACAACGACCTACAGTATAAGGAAGGGAAGGCAAATGTTGTAGTCGACGCCCTGAGCCGTCAAGCATACTCACTCCGATCGCTACTCGCTTCTTCTAGCTTGGTTGACGAGGTGCGAGACGCTTAGTTGAGCGACCCTTATATGACCGAGATCAGATAGAAAATCACCGATGGTACCTTTGAGAAGAAGAAGTGTGACTTCAAGCTGTTTGAAGATGGTCTGATCCGGCTGAATGGCAGGCTATGCATTCCCCGAAGCAATGCTGAGCTGAGGGATCGCATCTTGCGAGAGTCACACAGTTCTACACTATCCGTCCATCCGAGAGCCTCCAAGATGTAAAAAGACATGAAGTGGTACTTCTGGGGGTCTGGAATGAAGTCCGATGTGACAGATTGAGTTTTGAGATGCCTTACATGCCAGAAAGTAAAGTTTGAACATCGTAGACCGGGCAGAATGGTGCAATCTATGCTAATTGTAGAGTGGAAATTCCACGATATCTCCTAGGATTTTGTTGTAGGACTCCCACCTGCCAAGAGAGGACTCAACATGATCTGGGTAGCAGTCGATCGCCTCACCAAGGTTGCCCGATTCATACCGATGAAGGACACCTGGAAGGTGGCGAAGCTCGTAGAGCTATTCGACAAGGAGATTATCAGACACCACTGAGTCCCGATGACTATCGTATCTAACCGCGACACCAGATTTCTTTCGAGATACTAGAGAGCTACACAGAAAACGCTGGGTACAGAGTTGAAGCTGAGTACCGCCTTCCATCCACAGACCTACGGTCTGACAGAAAGGACCATCCAGACACTCGAGGACATGCTTAGAGCACGTGCCTTATACTTCCAGGGGAGTTGGATAGATAAGCTTCATCTTATCGAGTTTTCATACAATAATAGCTATCACGCTTCGATTAAGATGTCGTCTTTCCAAGCTTTATACGGTAGACCTTGCCGTACCCCGTTGTGCTGGGATGAGTCGAGTGAAGTGGTCATCATAGGACCGGAGTATCTAGAACAAGTCCAAGCGGAAGTTCAGCAAATCCGAGCTAACATGAAAGCAGCCCAAGATAGACAGAAATCCTATACGGATGTGCGATGACGCGACCTTGAGTTCGCCGTGGGCGACCAAGTGTTCCTGCGCATTTCACCTATGAAGGGTGTATTCCGATTTGGCTAGAAGGGCAAGCTGAGCCCGAAGTTTGTAGGGCCGTACACTATCACTGAGAGAGTTGGATCTGTAGCCTACAGGTTAGCTTTACCTGAGGACTTGGGGTGTGTCCATGATGTCTTTCATGTGTCACAACTCAAGAAGTACATCGTCGATCCTTCTCATGTCCTAGAGCCCGAGCAACTATCCATTGAGCCGACGATGAGATATGTCGAGACTCCTGTTAGAATTCTTGATACGAAGACCAGAGACACTCGCCATAAGTCAGTGCAAATGGTGAAGGTCTTATGGTCCAACCACGATGTCGATGAAGAAACATGGGAGTTAGAAGATGCCGTGAAGGTGAAGTACCCAGAGTTATTTATAGACTAGATTGTCTAGTACTTAGCGGGTACGGGGCGTACCCCCTTTTAAGGGGGTAGAGCCGTTTTGTTTTGCATTGCTTCGGGTTAGCATTGCATTGCGTGTATGTATGGTAGTATATTTTGATGGCACATGTAGTGCGAAGTGTATTTGGTATGTATGTACAATGTGTAATGTATGGGTGTTGTATGGTGTTGACTCAATGTGTATAGTGGATTGTAATTGTGTATTATGTATGGTAAGTATGTATTGTGCTTGATTTGTGTAGTGCTTGTAAAGTGGAGAAAGTGAACACCTTGTAGGTGGTAGTAAGGTACATTGTGGCAATTGGTTTGCCAAATGAGTAGTGATAGTAAACCATTAACCTTGAGCAACTTTGAGGGCAAAGTTCCTTAAGGGGGTAGATTGAAATACCCCAAAATTTAAAATAGTGATTAATTAGGCTAATGAGGATTTTAAAGGCTTAATTATGCTTAGATAAACATGAGGGAACAAATCCCGTAGAAAATGGATCCTTAAAACGGATTAAAAACACAAACGAACCTTAAACGCATTTTTTGAGGAAACCAGGCAAACACGACTTTAAGCGGGTCAAATAGACTCGTAATAATTGTTGTCAACCAAATAGTCATTAATAAACATTAATGAAGGTCTAGAACCAATAAAATCAATTAAACGAGAAAATTCCGGAAAACAGGTTCCGGTTAGTAAAAACTGTAAACACCGGTAAGTTGTGGGGTGAGACTGTAAAAACTAAACTAGTGTGTCCACTTTTGAAAAAAAATTTTAAAATATGTGTGAGGGCTGTGTGTGGCCGGTTAGCTTTGTCTCTCTCACTCTCTTTTATTTTCCCTAATATGCTACAAGACAAAAGTAATAAAGCAAAAGAAAAAAAATAAAAACACTCTCTCTCACCTACCCTCACTCACCCCCACCGTAAAGCACTCTCCCTCTCTAAATTTTCTTCCTCCCTACAGCCCCTCCAATGGCAATTTTGAGAACCCATTCAGCACCCCCTCTTCTCTCCTCTTGTTGAACACTCAAACCTTCTCCAAAAATTACAAAAACTGTACCGTTGAATTCCTCTCATCAAAGAGATCATTCCCCTCTTTTCCAAATCCAAAAATACCCACTTTCATCTCCATGTGTATGGCTATTTTTGAAGATGCAGACCACCATTAGAAGCTCCTCCTTCACCTTGTTTGTTTAAGGTAAAAAGAAATCCAAAAAACAAGCATTTTTAGCTCTCATTTGTAAAATAGAAATTTCTAAGTTTGGAGCTTCTTATTCCTTGTTTTCCCAGCCAATTTTGGCTTCACCTTGGTGTTGAAATCTTGCTTTGGTTGCTGTTCTAAGCTCCATCTACACCCTTCAAGGTAAGACCTTTCTAAACCTTAAAAACATGTTTTAAACCCTAGGATGATTTAAGGGTTAGTTTTAACTTAAAATGCGTGTATATTAATGGGATGTAGCATTAGAGGTTTGAGCTTCCATAACCGGTTGGTCAAGAAGAGAGAGGAAAGGAAGGAAGGAAGAAGAAAGAAGAAGAAGAAGAAAGAAAAAAGCTAGAAAGAAATCAAGGTAAATTGCACTCACCTTGAGTAGTTTTTGTATGCTTTATGTAACAGATTATAGAAGCTTGAAATGAGTATTGTAAATGGTCTTGAGTAGTGGTATAATGTGGAAGAAAACCAAACTGTTTTAGAGCTTTAAAAGATTATTAAAAACATGTATAAACCTTGAGGAAAGAAATGATGTGTGTGCAGGAATTAAATGAGTGTTTAGTGTTTAGTGTGTATATTGATAATAGGTGTGTTGAATAGGTTTGAAAAATGACAATATGTGAGTAAAACATGTGGTGAGAATGTTAAAATTTAGGGGAGACTATGTCAAAATTTTCCTAGGAAACTAGAACACTTAAGAGCTAGAAACAAGTGGAAAAACACTTTGAAACAAATTTTAAAAGGAGCTAAGTGTGGGTAGATTAAGAGTGATGGATAATGCATTTTAAACCTTAGAAATGGCATTAGGAAGGGAAACCATGAGTGGTAGAGAAGAGGGAACCAAAATCTGTAGCATAACAAGACTAGGAAGAATAAATACAAGTGCTGAAATGAAACTTATAAAATAATGTGTGTGAATTAGCATAGAAATGAGTAATGAGTTAATGGAGGAACTAAGGTGAATTAGAGGTTTTAATAGTGTTAAAACATGTGGGATTACACATAGGAGTATTGGGGAAGTAATAGGTAAAGGAAGGAACAGAAACATAAATAAAAATGAAAACACTGAACTGGACCGACCTTGGGACCGCCCTTGGCAAGGTTTGTCGAGCCCAGATTTACAATGGCGGAAGTCTACTGACTTTGACCGACCTTAGGACTGAACTTGTCAAGGTCGGTCGAGTCGTAAAAATGAGTAACCAGAAGTCACTGACTTCGACCGACCTTGGGACCTACCTTTTAAGGTCGGTCGAGTCTTAAATTGCTAGAACCATAACACACTGACTTGGACCGACCTTGGGGCCAGACTTGGCGAGGTCGGTCAGGCCTAGAATTGGCAGTAACAAAACACACTAACTTCGACCGACCTTGGGGCCGTGTTATACCCAAAATTTCACCCCCGGAAGAGAGTCTCTACTAATAGGCTAGTAGCGAGGGTTCCTAGTTTGATCGGCACATTTCAGAGTACTAGGAACAACTTAGTCATCTCCAGGGGCGTTTTTGTAATTTTTCAAGGCTCCTAAGCCCTCTATAGGCTTTTCTCTCCTCCAAATAAGGGTCAAATCAATGCAAAATGCTATGAAATTTTACCCTATGATTGAGGATGACATTTGAAGCATAATGGCGTTGGAATTTTGATTTTTTGAATTTCCAATAATTTTCTAGCAATTTCTGATTAAATCTGACGAGAAATTGAATGCAAAATACTCCAAATAAGGGTCAAATCAATGCAAATACTCTTTCAATTTCTGTCAAATAACATTAAAAAACATAAAAAAACAGAAGCCTCCTCCTTTAGTAAATCAACCTTAGGTTAAAGCCGTAAATAACTAAGTAGAGGAAAAACGACTTCTAGGGGTAATAAAAGTAATTGAACCCTAAATAAGTCGTATACCAAGCCCCCGAACCCGAACTCTCCTTTCCTAATTTGATCTAGGTTAAAATTAGGTGGCTACTCATAATAGGTTCCAGTGAGCTAGCTTAGGTTTTAATAATTATTGTTATATGACATAGTTATTAACCTTTGGTTATAAGTGGACCTAAAACCCGCGTAGATCCTAATCAACTTTAATCAACATAGGATAGGGTTTAAAATCGAGGCCCACAGACTGGAGACTCTGTTGGGGACCACTTCTTAATATTAACTTGTTTAATTTTAAGAAAGAGGGCTTAACTCGAAATTGTTTATTTATGGCTTTATTACTTTGTTTGTTTACTTTTGTGCGCACTTTAATTTTTGCACCTTTGCATCATATGAGAGCGAGGGTCCACACAAACCGATTTCAACCTGGGACCCGTTTGAGGGTCCCCTGTCAGGGACTGACACCTTTTTGGTGATGTGAATAAGTGGGGGAAAAGCGGAGGGTGTCGTCTAACCACACCCCCTTAATACCTGGGCTTTAGCCCCAAGCATTTTCCTGGCAGTATCCTTACCTAGCCCATTGTTTTGTCAGTCAAAGACCCGACCGTAGACGCACACCTTCAGGTGATGTGAAAAAAAGTGGGGAAGCGCAAAGAGAATAGCGTGCAAGCCCTATTCCTTTGTGGCGACCTGGGCCCATGCCCCAAGCAACTCTCCGGATCAATCCATACCCGTTTTGACTTTAACGTCTAGTGAGGACATGTTGAATTTGTGTGGGTCTTGTTTACCTGTATGATCGGCCCATTACCCAGCCTAGAAATTGATAGAAATTTTTCCTACATCAACTCAGCCCAACCTGATATCGCGGCTTTATTGTTTACGGCCCAAAGGCCTTGCTTGATTTGAATGTGTGAGTTATCTGTTCGGGCTTCGGCCCAAAAGTTTAGATTTAGGTGATTTGCCTTCTGGCCCAATCTGAATTATCTAATTAGTTCTAGGCCAATGAAAAAACAAATCCACCTAAAGCGATCAGTAAAAATTCATCAGGCCTTTCCTTTTTGAGGCCCATTCTAGTCCAGGAAGACTTTTCACTCAGGCTTTGACCCACGATCCTAGACATGGGTATCATCTTCAGGCCCAATCATAATCACTCGGCCCAATTCCAATTAACATCCAGAACATGGTTTTAGAAATCACTTCGGCCCAGCGCTTTACTTCTAGCCCAAACACATTCTGGCCCAAGCGCCCATTCTTAGAACATTCCGGCTCAAGAACCCGCTCTTCAAACATTTCAGCCTAGGCACCAGTTCACAGTCATGAATCATTCAGCTCATTTCGGGCCTCAGTGCCTACCCACAATCTTCGAAACATTCCAGATCATATGTTTTTCTTGCAACCCAAACAAGTTTTTACCTAAAACTTCTTCACGGTCCAGAATTTTAGCTCAATCCACTTTTGTTTTCCTACAGATAAGCCCGAATCCCATGTATGGCAGAGGGAGGAAACCCAGTCAGCATGGAGGCCCAGTTTGCAGCCTTAGAGCAAAGGTACATGGCTGCCTTTGATGCCATGGAACAAAAACATAGGTCCACCACTAATGACATGGAGGTTAAGTATGTCACCATCATCGAAGAGCTGAAAAGCAAAATAAATTCCCTTGAGGTTGGTCATCAGGAAAACATTTCAGGAAAGATTGTTGACTCTAGGAACGAGCGTGACTACATCGAAGTCAACTCTGTTGAGGCCTAGGATGCACAAAGATTTGTAGGGCAAGTCGTCCCGGACCGCCAACTAACTACAGAATTAAGGAAGGCCCTGAAAAGGATCGACCACATGGAAAAAGCTAGCAAGCTAGCTGGTTTCGATTACTCTTCTATGGAATCGTACCCCAAGGTTAATATCCCTCTAAAGTTGAAGCTACCCACACTTGCTCTATACAAGGGTTCCTCGGACCCGCAGGTCCATCTGGCGATGTTCGATAGGGAAATGTCCATCCTCAGGTGGAATGACATGCAGAAGGCCAAGGTTTTCGCCCGTTATCTCGATGAAATACCTCAACGTTGGTACTTGACTCAGAGGATGAACACCAAAACCTATGAAGAGGTTTGTGAGGCTTTCCTGCACCATTTCGAGTATGCTAAGAATCTTGAAGTCACCAGGTCCGACCTTGCCAGTACCTGGCAGGGAAAAAGTGAATCAATGTCTGACTTCATCAAACGGTGGAGGATGAAGGCCGCTGCTATGCCTACAAAAATGGATGAGCAAGAACAAATTCGAATGATTGTGGACAATATGCAGAGACAATACAACAACGAGCTGAGTTGCACATACTTCCCTAATTTTGAAATGCTGATGGGGCAGGTAAGAGTCATGGAGGAAAAGATTCACAAAGGCGAGCTGAAGCTGGGACAACCCAAAGCCCAGGGTGTAAGTATCGAAACCTTTAAGTCAGGACCGACCAAAGCAGCTCAAGTTTCGTACCAAGTGAGCACCATACAAAAACCCAGTGCTGCAAAGCAGAGCGTCAAGGCCTCACCCCAATCCAAGAGGTTCTCTACACCGAGACAGTTTACCAACATTGGCCGGCCTCTCAGTCAAGCACTCGTGGAGCTACAAGAGCTAGACTTACTACAGCCTCTCACACCTAGTCATGGGATCACCCAAGCCGGGGAACATCTTCATCAGTTCTGTCAGTTTCATCAACTACCAGGACAATACTGACGACTGCAGAGCATTGAAGCACAAGATCGAAGACCTTATCGAGCAAGGACTCCAGTTTGTTGAATAGGCAAAAGTTTAGTAGTGTTTTGTTTACTCTTTTCAATTTTGTGGGAAGTTTATCACATTTCTATTTTAATGAAGTTTAGGTTTTAAAATTTCAGTTTTCCGGCTTTTTCAGTTTGTAATCACAAAAATGGTAATAAAGGAAATGTGTTCGTTCACCTTGCACCTTCAACCAAATCATCTTGCTCATTAGCAAACATTTCTTAAAACTAATGTTCATGAAACGGTCATTTCTTGGCAACTGAACAAAAGGACTTGTCTTTTGTTCTAAAAAGATGAACATGTCCAACCAAACACCACTACTCACCCCAAAACATCCAAACAACCCACGAGGTGGTTCAAGTCTACATTTGTCAAATTGTTGTTATAAACCCTGGATTAATACTGGGGGCAATCTGAGTTTAAGTTCGTCATCTTTCACCTTTCGTTTAAATATGCGAACAAGTCTCAGAGTGAGAATTCACGAGAGTGACTTGAGCAGAAAAACCATGAGTGAACGAGCGTGTCATTCTTACACGATCCGGCGAGACCACATTCAAAGGTAAGGTAAACGCATAACTCCGACCGAAGGAGATAATTTGTAAATTTACTCTTAGACCTGCGAAAAGTAACAAAGAGCGGATACACAACTATCAAGAATGACTAAGCGCCTAGGTACAGCACCACATGGCCAAAAGCTTGTGAACCCTGACATTAAACCCTAGGCACCCCCGCTGAGCCTTTCATATATCCCTTTTCGATATTGCAAAGCTCCACAGAACAAGCCAGCCCGTGATGAATAACCAACCCGGTGACCAAAGGAAGCGAAGAGCCTGACTCTCAGATAACGTTTTCATCAGTCCGGAGAAGCAAAGCCGCTATCAGCATGACGAAGTGATCCGCAAATGGTCCCAAGGTGACACAGCATCTAAAGAGCTCACATCAAAATAGCTCTCAAAACTAAAAACCGGGAGACACAAGAACCCCGAAGGTGAAGTCAAGAAAGGATAAAACAAAGAGGCAAACCCGAGGTCCTCGAAGAAATCCAAATGACAAAGAAAATAGAAAGAGTGTAATGGACAACTTCAAAAGTCCAAGTCCAGAAGCTCGAAAACAACGTCAACACAAAGCAGCTAGACGACTTCAAGACAAGGAAGATGGATCCGAGAGAAGACGCAAGGTGCAGCCTTGGTCATCCACTTAAGCTCCACATCCCTCAAATATCTCTCCATGGTCCCGTTGTCTTTCATCACACCCCATGGCCACTTTATAAGCTTTAAAGACTTCCGACTTGATAGTTGTGTGTCCAATCACATGAAAGTAACAGATCAAGTGCGTAAATCCATCAAATATCGAATTTAATGGTCTAGAAGTTGTTCGTAGGTGAGGAACGAGTGCAAGCACCAAACACGCCCAGTGTAGGTTAGGAAGCACCACATAAAAACATAAGCCTTGACCCTGTGAGGACGAGACTCGTTCGCACGTTTAATAAAAGAAAATACTGGGGACAATTGATCGCTCTAGCTTAGATTGTCTTAAGGGAAAAATACTGGGGGCAATTGTTGGTTCCAACAATTGCCATGGCAACACCAATTGGAACCCAGTGCTCAAACATCACCACCACCATTCCACCACAGGCACACATAAGCCCTTACCTCCACACCACCACTACACAGGCCCACATAAGCCCTACCTCCAC